>FLSR01000195.1:113173-125180 GCA_900092035.1 Leuciscus waleckii
TAATATGTATTGAATGTAAACTGCGGCTGAACCCTAGTATGCTGCTGTTCTTGAATTCATACAAGTTATTGCTTAGCTTCAACACTAGTCTGTTTTTTTTCCCCTCCGGTCTCGACTTGGTCTCGGTCTTGGTCTCGACTTGGTCTTGGTCTTGGTCTCGACTTGGTCTCGGTCTTGGTCTCGACTTGGTCTTGGTCTCGACTTGGTCTGTCTTGGTCTTGGTCTTGTCTTGGTCTCGATACCCTCTGGTCTTGGTAGTGTCTTGGTCTCGGTTTAGGCGGTCTTGACTACAAGTGTACCACACACTGTACATGTGAATACAAGCAGACAAGTCCAAATGAAAACAAACTAAAGCTAACACCACTGTGACAGAACGCCCCTCCCCGCAAGAAGCGTCCTCGAGAGAGATGAAGGTGGGGGTTTGGGAAGAGGAAGAGGAGCAGGCGGAGGGCTGGCAACAGGGGTGGGCGAAGGGCTGGAGAAGGCAGGCAGAATATCTGGAGAAGGGCTTGGCAGAGGGGTGATAGGTCAGAGGGAAGGATGATGATCCATGGTGGAGCCGATGGAGGGAGGAGCCCTGGAAGCTGAAGGGCAGGAGGTTTTAGGGGGATGGCAGACAGAGGCGGAACCAATGGGGGAGGATGAGAGGGAGGAGACGGAAGGTTGCCGGGCCATGGTGGAGCAGAGGGTTCAGATGGACACAGAGAAGCAGCTGGCTCGGGCGACTGAGGTGTAGACGGGGACACAGAAGGGTGCGGTGGAGAAAGAGGGACTGAGGGAGTGAGGAGTCCAGTGGAGCCGGGGGGACTAAGGGACGGGGCGTAGCCAGAAAAGTGCAGTCCAGAGGTGAGGGTAGGTCGACGAGAGACCTAGGTGGATCCGGGGAGACGAGGAAGCTTGGCGGAACTGGTGAACTGATGGGCCACGGTGGAGATAAAGGAGGTAGGAGCCAAGGGTGAGCCAGTGGACTATGGGCCGATGAGGAATCCTGGACGCAGTGGTTGGAGTCGGATCCTTACCCTTGCGAAAAACCGGGAGAGGTATACCCTTTGGAGTTTCACTGTCAACGAAATGGACTGCTGTCATCTCATAAGACGCCGTTCATTGGAACTGTGAGATTGTGCAATATTAGGCCTTTGCGTCGGATATCTCAACTAAACAAGGACCCGGTAAAACTGAGGATTGCCTTGATCAACGCAAGGTCAGTGGTGAATAATACTTTTTTACTGAATGAATTTTTCAACATGAGCGGTTTGGATTTTAAGTTTATTACTGAAACGTGGATCACGAGTGGAGAAATAAGCCCTTTTTCTGAACTCCTACCACAAAAATTTAAGTTTTATAATACTCCTCTTTCATCTGGCCGAGGAGGAGGGTTGGCCTTGATTTTTAAAGAGAAGTTTAACTGCAGACAAATAGTGGCTGAGGAATATGAGTCGTTCGAACTGCAGTTAATGATACTGGATATTGATACCCCAGTGGCAATAGCAGTCATATATAGGCCACCTTAACCCCCTGGGGTCGGCAATCACACCGGCGTGATCTGCTCGCTTTTTTTCTTATCAGTGCAAAAGAGACTCAAAATACTCTGTCGATTTTGATCTTTCATACAAGTGTTATACATCATTCGATCCTGTTAAATGTCTATTATTTTTGTGTATACTCACAATAAAAACAAAGTGTTGTGCTTTTTGCCAAATAAAGAAAAATAAACAAGAGGCGAGTTCTGCCTTCTCTCTGTCAGTGAAGTCCATTCTGAAACGCGTCTGAAAATGAACTATAACTCAGCGAATAATCAGTCAAACAGGCATACAGACACACAGGCATGAAGCTTGAATTCTCTTCTTTTAAATGAAGTAATTTATATAATAAACAAATATTCTCAGTTTATGTAATCTGCATGAAAAGAGAGAGATGTCAGCCGTTCTCATCTCAGCTCATTATGTTTTAATGTGACCTGCCCACGGAGAGCGCGCGCTATTCAAACGCAAAGATCTGAGGCAATCCATACAAACCTGTGAACACCCACATCAGCTGGATAAAACACACCGCAAGTTTTATCAGACTCATGCACTTTATGTCGTCTTGCTTCGCTGGGTGGAATAATCCTTAGGAATAATTTAGTTTCACATCGAGGAACAACGGATCCAGCTATTCAGAGGACTGTAGTAAGTTTTTTATTCTTATGGCGAGACACGGCAGGCAAAAACATCGTTTTTTTTTCACTGGTCAATTTTGAGATTTTGGGTTATTTGTCTTCAATAACATGTATTCTTTCAGACTTGTGCTGAAAAAAAGTCCAAAATACACATTTAGCTCTTTATTTTACTACTCTTTGTCTGTTTGAGTGTGCAGATTTCACCTAAATTCATCAAAAGTTGGCGTTCTAAATCATCCCGCTGCTCCGCGATCGCTCTCTGTACCCCTTCATCTCGTATACCGTTGGAAAGCTCTCTCTCTTCTGTACAATGCTGTCGGATCCAAATATGGTCATTTCCTGTCTATCAGTAACCAATCATGAAAGTAAAACAGGTGATTTAACTCGAAATGCGCAATCTCATTGGCTGATGCCTATTTATGACAACGTGATTCGTCCAGAATCGTCACGTGACGCTCTTTGACATTTCCGCGGTAGTTCAAAATGTCGAAAGATATGCGTGTAAAATTCTCTCAGAGAAGTCGAAAACAGTTGTCATTAGCTAGAAGACATAAGGGATTACCAACGAAGACAAAAGATGATGAAATGCCATATGGGTCTTCACAATTTTTTTCATGAGAGCCGCACTGATAAGGACAAGTCAGTAGGAGAGCCATATACGTCGTCCTTTCAGTTTCGGTTCTCAATCGACCAAGTGTTTACATGTTCTCTCGATAAACCACCTCTTTCAATCCGATCGAAATTATTTGTAATATAGCTGACACTTTGAGTTTGTAATGGGTTATGTTATAGCCCTACTTATTTTTAATGTTTTTAAGAATATCTGTTGTGAGTGGCTGCATGATATCGCCGTATTTTTACAGCCATGCGAGCAACAAATTAAAGCTTGGCGGGCCGTATGAGGCTCGCAAGCCGCGCAATGAGTAACCATAGTGCGTGCGTCGATGCGTTACGAACAAGCTGTAACATTTTGAACACATCTAAATGTAAGTCAAAAAGACACATTACATTTCAAAGCACTTAAAACCCACAAGCCAAATCCTGAAAACAGTCGCCTCAGTCAGCTGATGGTGAAGCTAACCAACCAGGCTCCCTTCAGCACTGGTTCAAAACAACTCAACAGAACAAAACTAATTATGAATCATTCAAAATATCAATATTTAGAACATTGGAGAAAGCAAACAAAGTAGACTAAATTGTTATTTGACAGAGTATCTGCACTCTGTCAGAGAAGAAGAGACAGATCCTGACTATAAATACAGGCTCAGTGACCACCAACTGGGTCAGACAGAGATGCACTTCCTCCACTGGGAAAAAGTATCTTCACTAAGTGATTTACACCTTGGACAAATAGCCAAAAGAATAAAACTTCCCAAAGTTAGCACCAGAAAAGAAGCTGGAAGTTCTCCTAGGAGAGGGTACAGCAGCTCCACTGAATCTGCCTGAGGGACTGTGATATACCGGTATTTAGTTTTTCCATTCCACCTGTGTGATGGACTGTTGATGTGTTGTTTTGGATGTTATGATCAGTGATGGATGAAGCAATAATGAGTTCTGGATGTTAAACAGTGTGATAGATGGATTTTACTTGGACCTAAAGCACATTTTGTCTGTAATTCATGGCTTTCAATAGAAATTAGTGGAATTTTGCCATAAAAATCTTTAAAGGCCGTTTTCTCAAAATGAGTTTTTTCTTGCACTCCTAGTGACAATTTTCCACTTCTGTAGCACCTACATACACCAAACTTTACAGTCGTATTCCTAACTATATTGTGAAGATTTGTTAAGAGGGATTTGTTGATATATCATTCTTGGCCTGATTTATATGACATTTTATGCCAAAAATAGGGCGGAAATCAATTTTTTAAGGCTATTGCCGTATTTTCTGATTTACAGGGTAACAAAAGGGGATATTCATAATCCCCTCTGAACAAGTCTTTTCATTGAATATATCAACAAAATGCAAAAATAATTTTGAACCTTGTTTTTTTCTATGGTCAGATTCGTCACTTCAAAATATATGCAAATTAGTGCATATTTAATTAGATATAGCCTCATTAGCATATTTACAAATAAAATTACAAAAAACTTGCAATGCATTTTTTTCTCCTATTCATGTGAGTAATCAACTGGTAAAGTTTGATGGTGATATCTGTAAGTTAACAATTTTACCCTATTCACCTGTAGTGTCTCGCCTTAAGTGCGTTGTTCTAATCGCGATATGCAATAGTGTCTTTAAAACTGCAAAAGGTAAACTGCAAAAGGACTGTTTAAATATGAATCGCGTGTCTGTGTGTGAATGAATGAACGGCACAGATGTTTACTACAGCTGTAAACAACAGCGCGCACTTGCACTTACATTAGTAAACATGTTATTTTTACATGAACACATCTACTAGTTTTGCTTTTACCAAACTATATTGCTATACTGAGATTAGTAAAAATCGACTGAAATATGTTGAAATAAAATGTCTTCGTATAAGCAATGTATTAAACTGCAAATTAACATTTATATGCAAATATTTCTGCTCATATGTTAAATATAGTATGTGATGTTTTGTTAAAAATAAAGTAGGTATATTGAATTATCAACTAAGATGTTATTATAGTGTTTGTTCTAATATTCAAACTAATGAATCCGTAACTCTGAAATACCTATGATAAAATCGATGTATACTTTTTAAAAAGAAAGATTACACTTGAAATATTGTTAAAATTGTAATTAGTGTTGATTTATATGTGAAAACTGTTTAATAAAATAGCTAAACATATAAGGTAGATGTAAGCAACATCTTAATATGTCAATAAAAATTAAATTATTTATTATAGTTTTTTATTAGTGTCACATTTGGGGAGAGGATTATTCCAAAACATTCTGAAAATACAGTATGAGAATTAACGCATAGTTACTAGAAATGTTTACCATGGATATTATGCAATTTGCATGCATATCAAGCATAGCGTTAGTTCTGGCAGGTCACATTAGTCAAGCTCGCATCAGCTGACTCTCAGCTGATCCACATCTACCTATAGGAATACGACACCTATCACCGTATAGCCTACATATATAAGCTCCTTCAGTATTATCAGCAGCTATCGCGTTTCTCAGGAGCTAATTAAATGGCGAAATTCGGCAGGCAAGCAACAATCATCTCACAAGGAATCGTGCAGTCGGGAATTCAGCTAGAGTAATTCGTTCCCCACAAGGATTTCACCTCAGATTCATCTTAAACTTAAACACGAGATTTACCGCATTGATCATAAGTTGCCTGATATTGGAAGTGACCTCAGTCTGCATTGCTGCTCGCATCGCTGCATTATTGACACAGGACTCGTCACTCGACGTGATTTATTCTCCATTCATCTCTGAAAGTCTTCACAAAGCTAAGCTAAGTCATTTTTAATACTCATTGCTAAAAGCTATCAGGGTATTGGCAACATGCTTGTTGCTAATGCTATACGTGTGGCTTGGGCTTATCTAACTTAGTCGTTTTCATTAAAATGCTCTTGCTTTACTGTGTTGTCATTGGCAACTGATCGCGTTGTACACGCTGTGCTTTTAGTACTATGCAGCAGATTCAAGCAGCTTGCTTGATAGGAATGAACAATTCACGATGCAAACGGGATAATTCTGCTGTTGCACAGCTTTAAAAAAGACATAGTAAACAGTCACTATTCAGTTGACTAACTTCAGCATTATCGGACACGCTTGGTCTATCTAGTTCTTGGAAACATGGCGTTCTTAAAGCTACAGTGTATTGTATACCATGCTTGCATTTGAATGCATTGTTTTTTTAAGGGCTTGCATCTTTATAGGATGAAATTCAACATGGTGGTATAATTTAAGCTCTGTATATAAAAAACTATTATTGAAACACTGCTATTCTGAGGCTATCTAGTGGCTATTAAAAACTACTTGCTTAAAAGATGTTAGTTGCTATTGAAAACATGGTTATTTTACTTTTAAGGTTATTCAGCCCAGTGGTTATTTGGAACATGGCTTTGTTTTAGGCTTATACCTGGTGTCATTGTCACATGCTGTGCTAAGCTTATCAGGCATCAGTAATATGCTGTCATTTCAGTAACATTGCTATCAGTTCTGTATGGTGGTTGCTAGTACAATATTATCGAATATATGTTTGTGACTTCGGCTTCTAGTATTTTGCGCATACTGTCCTCAGCAACATGCTGTAGTAATCAAGCGTTTTTTATGCTATCTGGTTGCATTGGAAAAATGCCTGTTCTTTATTCTATCTGATTATTGCAACATGCTGTGTTAAAGTTACCACATGCTTGTGGCTAAAGCTATCTAGATATCAGTAACATACTTGTGCAAAATACACAGTACATTCACTCTTCACAGGGCTCAGGCGGACAGAGAGAGGTAAGGATTCAACAGCGGAGCTGGCTCTCTTCACAGGGCTCAGGCGGACAGAGAGAGGTAAGGATTCAACAGCGGAGCTGGCTCTCTTCACAGGGCTCAGGCGGACAGAGAGAGGTAAGGATTCAACAGCGGAGCTGGCTCTCTTCACAGGGCTCAGGCGGACAGAGAGAGGTAAGGATTCAACAGCGGAGCTGGCTCTCTTCACAGGGCTCAGGCGGACAGAGAGAGGTAAGGATTCAACAGCGGAGCTGGCTCTCTTCACAGGGCTCAGGCGGACAGAGAGAGGTAAGGATTCAACAGCGGAGCTGGCTCTCTTCACAGGGCTCAGGCGGACAGAGAGAGGTAAGGATTCAACAGCGGAGCTGGCTCTCTTCACAGGGCTCAGGCGGACAGAGAGAGGTAAGGATTCAACAGCGGAGCTGGCTCTCTTCACAGGGCTCAGGCGGACAGAGAGAGGTAAGGATTCAACAGCGGAGCTGGCTCTCTTCACAGGGCTCAGGCGGACAGAGAGAGGTAAGGATTCAACAGCGGAGCTGGCTCTCTTCACAGGGCTCAGGCGGACAGAGAGAGGTAAGGATTCAACAGCGGAGCTGGCTCTCTTCACAGGGCTCAGGCAGACAGAGAGAGGTAAAGATTCAACCACGGAGCTGGCTCTCTTCACAGGGCTCAGGCAGACAGAGAGAGTAAGGATTCAACAGTGGAGCTGGCTCTCTTCACAGGGCTCAGGCAGACAAAGAGAGGTAAGGATTCAACAGCAGAGCTGGCTCTCTTCACAAGGCTCAGGCGGACAGAGAGAGGTACGAATTTAACAGCGGAGCTGGCTCTCTTCACAGGGCTCAGGCAGACAGAGAGAGGTAAAGATTCAACAGCGGAGCTGGCTCTCTTCACAGGGCTCAGGCGGGAGAGAGGAGGTGAGGATTTCACAGTAAGACTGACTCTCTTCACAGAGCTCAGGTGGACAGAGAGAGGTAAGGATTTCTTTCCCAACAGAACTGATACTTCACGAACCCAAGCAGGTAATAAGAGAAAGAAGATAAGGATTTCACCACTAGTTGACTTCCTTCATAGGCCTCAAGCAGACAAAAATACAGACGATGTTTCCACAGCCAGGAAAGATTCCCCAATGCCGCCGCAATACACTTTCACTTTTACAGTGTTCCACTGTAACCCACACAAATCATCACACGTGATTATATCAATATACAGCACTGCAAAGTCTCATCACTCACAGAATAGGGCGTTGGCGTGGGATCTGGTCCACTGTGCGTCACTACAGTCTCCTTGATTTCCCCAATTAAGCGTGGGACTTTCAAACCTTCTCCAAAAAGACAATTTTACATGCCATGAAGTCTCATCACATTCTCCAAGATATTCCTCATTTCGTAATCCAAACATAGACAGCACTTATCTCTCATCCACAATGGCTCTCATCTTTACTCTTCCAATTCGATCTCCACACCTCCAAATTCGCCCGTTTCCCCGTCCTCCGATCGCTATCCCATCCAGAGCATAGGGTCGCCCGAGCACCCGACCGCTGAACACCGCCGACTGGAAAGACACAACGGACAAAACGCCACGCGGCGACGGTGCTATAAACACCCGCTGTCAACAACGTCCAGTTGAAAATGTGATACCCTTTTATCTCCAAATGACAATGTGTCCCATCGCTGTCGCGTTCACTCTCTCCTGCACCTGTTTTGAATTATCATTAACCCTCTGAGGTCTGAGCTGTTTTCTGGGCCCTGGAGGTGTTCTGACATGCTCTGACATTTGTGTTTTTTTCTGTTACTTGTAACATTATTATACCCATTAACCAAATCTACCACTAAGTTAAATAAGGGAGCACAAAAGAATGTGCATCAAAGATCTTCTTTGCAGAAAGCAAAATAAGTCATTTTAACACAAGATCTTAACCTGATTCTACACGTGCTGTTGTCCAGTGCACTCAGTGCCTATTTTTTTTAAATGAATAATACATAAATAAATGCAATTTGAATACTATGACATTTTAGGGATGTTACGAATCAAATGAAAGAATATATGTATTCTGGCTCTTTAGTTTTTCCCCTAGAAACTTGCAAAGAACTTGCTTTCTTTGCAAGCGAGTTTAAAGTTTCTCAGGGGAACACAAAACATTTGCGAAAGAACGCAAAAGCACTGACATAATTTTGCCTAACGTCTCTTTTTTTTCAACACTATGTAGGATATATGTCTCTTAGGGCTGCGTATTTTTTCTTTCTTACTTTTTCTTTTCTTTTATTAATTTGTTTACAGCTTTTGCAGTTACAAACAACACATAGGCCTACACACATACACACAACTACAGAATACATAAATAAACAAATCAAATCCCAGGGAGTCTGCAAAGTCCAGCAAGGCTAATCAACAACCAGTCAATTCATAGCATCACTTCCAGTTATAAGAGTTCCAATATCATTCAGTCACAAGTGTTGAACATGTCTTCAGAGCTTTACAGTTCTTTGAATATCTTATGGAGTCCAAATATTCATTGACTTCACTCTCAAACACAGGAAAGAAAGGTTTAGAGTCCCTGAACTTACATTTATGGATGCGATATGTATTTTTCTTTCTTGCCCAAATTCATTCGGCGATGGCCGTGGCGTGTAATGAATTGGACTAGCCGAAAGGGGTCAGGGTCGAGCGCTGCATAGTCCAACAAGGTGGGGAAGAAGGGAAGAAAAGGGGGAAGGAAGAAAAAGAGAAGAGGAAGAAGAGAAAGAAAAAATGAAGAAAAGAAAGGGTGAAATGTGACGTTCAGAGATATGTCTTCCTTAGCAGAGGTCTTATGATACATCTTCCGGTTTCTTCCTGTGGGAAAATCACGCATTTATATTACACTGTTTCTATTGCAGGTGCTCTCCGAGACCGGGGTTCGAATCCAGCTAAAGCCAACCTTTTGTAATATTTATTTTTTAATTAAATAAGCATTTTTTTGAATGCATACTGTTCCAGTGTTAATAAAATATGCATATGTAATTTGTTTGTTGTGTTTTATTGATATTCTTTCATGAAAAAATAATGTTATTTGCATTATTATGCAATAAACAAAGATGCAACCCATTAAATAGTAACTAATAGGCTGAAAAATGTCTGTCACAAGAATAACAAAATGTACAAATTATATTTTTATATACAAATGTTATAGTGTTGCAGTGTACTGATAAAATATTGTTGTAATAAAGTTAAAGTAAATAAGCAATTTTTTTTGAATGCATACTGTTCCAGTGTTAATAAAATATGCATATGTAATTTGTTTGTTGTGTTTTATTGATATTCTTTCATGAAAAAATAATGTTATTTGCATTATTATGCAATAAACAAAGATGCAACCCATTAAATAGTAACTAATAGGCTGAAAAATGTCTGTCACAAGAATAACAAAATGTACAAATTATATTTTTATATACAAATGTTATAGTGTTGCAGTGTACTGATAAAATATTGTTGTAATAAAGTTAAAGTAAATAAGCAATTTTTTTTGAATGCATACTGTTCCAGTGTTAATAAAATATGCATATGTAATTGTTCATGAACTTCAGGGAGGGGCTGAGGCAACTGAATGCCCTGAAGCAGCACAGACAGCTCCGTCTGAATCAGGGTGTTCTGGTTAACCTCCACCAGCTGCATGGATGTTCCTCCCATCACCAAGCTGTTGCCCAGTACAAGCTGCCTTATCCTGCGATAGTCTTGCAGGATCAGAGACCATCTCGACAGGGATCCCTTGCCTTTTTTCTTTTGGGGCTTGGGTGGACAGTGCAAAGTCTGATGAAGATGGTCTCCACCAGACGGCAACAGTCAGGCCACTGAGCAGGAGTGCACCATCTGATGGTGCTCTCGACTCCAGGGTGAGTGGACCTCTTGGGTACTTTGAAGCGTCCACTCAGCAGTCTCTTACGGCATCGACTGCCATACACCACCCGTTCCTTGTCCCGGTCATCCAGGTTCTGCCAAAGAGCGATTATGGTGTTGGCTTCTGGTTGGTCAGGCTGAGGGCTGTGTGGGCCCGAGATCCACCAGATATTCTGCCAGCTGGTCCACATGTTGATAACCCGGGACATTTTAACAGCCTATTAAAAAACACAAACAAGCAAAACAATTATTACATCACATCTGTCTAATGCATCATTCCATAACTGATTGTGTTATTTTCCTGTTTATCACCGTAAAGCTTCTTTGACACAATCTTGACATTTTCTTTACAAAGCACCAAACAAATCAAGATGACTTGATGTGTATTTGCAGCTTACAAATTAAAGGTGCCTTATGCAACTTGGAGCCACCTATAGGCAATTAGTTGAATTACACTGGTAACGGTTACTAACAGAGTTTGATTGACAGCTTTGCTTCCCAGTAGGCGGAGACACTTTTTGCTTGCATAGGGGATAAACAATATGCGTCTTTTGACCAACTTGCAAAAAGCAAAATATAGCTAAAAATTCCGTGCAATTTATTACGTTTGGTCCACCAACCTGAACCCACAAAGCATATTTTTTACTTTCTCTTTTGCAGAGATCACAATGAATGTTTGCGAACATTAGGTTGTTACAATATTTTCCAGCAGCACATGGAATAAAGGAACGTCTGCTTGGACCTAATTTAGCTAGCTGACGTTTGCATAACGTTAGTTCTCATGTTGACCAACTCGCAGAAATAAATCCTACTCCTAAATCAATGTTATTATTTTATTTATTTAATAAAGTAGGATCAGCTAACAAGAACAAATAATTTCGATATCTAGCAAAATAACAATCTAGCAGCAGTACATAGCTAGAGTATTCATTGACTAACTAGCTAACCTGATAAATGAGGTATTACATTACTGTACCTGTCCAATAGAAACGTGGCCAACTCTGCATCGCTCTTCAATCCAAATGCAAACTTCATCTGACAAACGCCAAACCCAGATTTACTCTGGTTTTACTCCGGGCTTTATCCGATGCTCTCTTTGCATTGCTATATTTTCTTTTCTTATTTTTTTGGCAAGCTCCGTCGCTAGTAGGGCTTGCGTCCGCCATTACTTTTACAAAATATTGGGCGTGTTTGTAACTCTCAGTGTACCTGCCCTCAAAGCCTGTCATTGGCTATCACCTCACACACACCCTTACAAATGTACACGCCCCAAAACGTCCCGACTCCAATATATGCTGGCTACCAAGGCAGTGGGGGGAATGTCAGTTCCGACACTCTGCCAGATACTATGTTTTAACGTTAGCTGATGACATATAAGGGTTATTATTGGATATTTTATTATGGAAAAAGTTGCATAAGGCACCTTTAATGAAATGATACTCTAAATAAGAAAATAAAACTGCCAGTAGGTGGCGGAAAATGTCTAAATGAGTAATTAATTGGGTCATTCATGCATTTGATTCGTTCAAATGGCTGATTAATTCAGGAATGAAGTAAATGGCTCTCTTCATCAATGGCCCATTGAATCATTGGTT
>FLSR01000195.1:125197-152245 GCA_900092035.1 Leuciscus waleckii
GGTGTAGACCCTCCAGCAGATAAACCTGAAAGTTCAGACTGTTCGCACTGGTCCCTGTAAATAGACAACAGTGTTTAGGGGGTGTTAAAGAAACACACAAAGTTACAAAGATCCGCACACCGGAGAGCTCCCATTCACAAATGTATTTCAAGTGTGACGTTTCGGGGCTTTACGGCCCTTCCTCAGACTAACAGGAAATACAATACAGTTGCCTTTTTCTAGTCTCCTTGTCATGTGATTACATCACCACATTATCAAATTCATTTTTTTAAAATATACATTTACATCCAATATTGCACCGTGCCCATGTATACATAACATACTCATCCAAAAAAATTAATAAATAAAATAAAATAAATAAGATTGTAATGTGTTTCTGATGTTATTGTATATATGATATGTGATAATATGTATATATGATGGATTCACGGACATGGTATAATAGTTGATGTGTCCATTGTATGTGGATATTAATTTGATACGGACAATGTGCAATAACCATATTCATGGGTATGATGTTATACATTTGTATTTTGATATATTGTCATATTTTTTTTATATGTATTATGTTAAAGCCCTGCATTTCAGCCCGAGCCCGACTGGCCCCGACTATGAGTATGTAATGTATACATGGGCACGGTATGTGCCCAAAACAATCAATTGATGACAAACATTTTTGGAAAAATTTTAAATATAGAATGGACAAACTAGTGGAGGGTGTAGACTTTCATTTGAAACTTGACACAGAAGAACTGAGGGAACGTCTCCGAGACGCTTGAAGAAACCTTCCTGCAAAGCTCCCTGCAATACTATGCACATGTGTACCTCGACAAAAGCCGTTTTAAACGCAAAGGGTCGTTACACCATTGATTTGAATTAGTTAATAAAAGTTAAATCATAAATGAATTCAATTTGTGATTTTATTTTTGAAAGCATTCTCACTTTACAGCATTTTAACAACACAAGTGCCAGTCCTTTTCCCAGTCCTGTAGCTATGCAGGAAGGGTTTCTTCAAGCGTCTCGGAGACGTTCCCGCAGTTCTTCTGGATTTAGTCAGTCTCAGTTTCTTCATGTAATCACAGATGGACTCGATGATTGTGCATACACAAATCTCACTGGATTATTACAATTAATGGCAAAAATAATGTTTGGAAATGTAAACTGATATTTCTTACTGACACACTACAGCAAAATATATAAATAATTGGCTTAAAACTTTTTTTTTTGTGAAAATACTAACATGTCTAAGACTTTTGCACATATATATATACATACACACATACATCTGCCTGGAGTCTTTATAAACACAATATGTATATTGCTTTTATTTTATTTTATTAGGTCCGCGCTTGTTTTGCTTTTTCTCCTTCTCCTGTTTCCTGTGTGCGGTATAAACTTCCGGGTCGTCGCTCCTCAGTAGCGCGCATCCGCGGTTCTGCTGTTTTCGGAGGTTCTGCTGGACCGAGTTCTGCTGGTGTCGGTTCCGAGTGTGTGGCGATGGCGGCTCTTCACCCCGGAGACCCGCAGCTGGTGTCGATGATCGTCAATCACCTGAAGACGGAGGGCCTGTTCGATCAGTTCCGCAGAGACTGCCTGGCGGACGTGGATACAAAGGCAAAACACACACTTACTTCACAACAACACGACTTTACCATGATTTTACCTCAGGAAACACAGTAATAGCATGGTATTATCTGAAGTGCCTAGTCTCTGATGTTACCGTCACAGAACTAATCATATATTTTATTGATAATCGATCACGAGAGTCCTGTGATGAACCGCTCAGTTTGGCAGCTCACGGGTTAATGTTAAATCAGTATCGATCAATAATAGCAATATATCTGTCAATAATATGTCTTAGTAAGATGATATTTAAATGCTCAGTTTTATGATCAAAGCTCTGTAGTTTTAAAACAAATAATGCAATACAATGATGATTGACAGATGAATAAATAAACCCTCTTCAAAAGCCTGATGATCATATTTGATACTCATGATTTTTATGATAAATGATGTCTGGATAATGAACTAAACCTGCTTCAGTCCAGCTGAAATATTAACAATATATAAGTTATTCTCACGTTGATAAACTCAGAGGCCATATTTGACAGCAGAAAGACTCTGGAGCTCGAGCTGAAGGAGGACTGTACAGTTATTATGAGAGACTTTTACTGGATAAAGAAGGTTATGTTTGATAAAGAAGATTATAGTTTACTCTGTGATGTTTGATAAAGAAGGTTATAGTTAATAATCGTGATGTTTGATAAAGAAGGTTATAGTTTACTGATGTTTGATAAAGAAGGTAATAGTTAATAATCTGTGATGTTTGATAAAGAAGGTTATAGTTAATAGATGTTTGATAAAGAAGGTAATAGTTAATAATCTGTGATGTTTGATAAAGAAGGTTATAGTTTACTGATGTTTGATAAAGAAGGTAATAGTTAATAATCTGTGATGTTTGATAAAGAAGGTTATAGTTTACTGATGTTTGATAAAGAAGGTAATAGTTAATAATCTGTGATGTTTGATAAAGAAGGTTATAGTTTACTGATGTTTGATAAAGAAGGTAATAGTTAATAATCTGTGATGTTTGATAAAGAAGGTTATAGTTTACTGATGTTTGATAAAGAAGGTAATAGTTAATAATCTGTCTTTCTATTTTGTGAAGCTCAACAATCTTTTAATGCACATCAGAACTATATTCTTTGGTTTTCCTCATTGTGATGGATGATTAAGGGGATTTGGCCTTTGTGTTTCCTCATATTTAAACTCCTGTGAAACAAGAAGTCATAGCTGGACAATTTCATGTTCCTAGTCACCCTGGTGTGCTTAAAAATGTAAATATTAATGGGAATATACTTCAGAGATATTTTTCTCATAAAAAATTCTAGGGGTGCCAATAATTATGGCCAGCGTGTTTTGGAGAAAAACATTTATTTCATAATGTGATTTTCCCCCCACTTTCAATTCTTTTACTTCAATGAAAGGTTAGAATTTTGCGAATTTTTTGAGGGAAAGATCAAAAGGATAAACAATGCAGATTTATTTTTTCAGCCATTTTTTATCATATTTATCAGGGGTGCCATTAATTTTGGCCATGACTGTAATTGTGTGGACTAAATTGCTGTAATGGTGGTCCATTGCATTTCAGGAACACCAGGTTGGACAGTCTGTTTACAGCAAGGGAGTTCCTTTTGACTGTAAGAATGTCATTCATGCAACTGAAGGCTCTTTCGCATTCACTGGTAGACACTGCAAATGTATGGACAGCTTTAAGAAGAGGCTTGAGGGCTGCTGGGGTCCGGGATGCCCTCAGTTCCTTGTACTCCCGAAATCCCTGGACGCTCTCCCTTCTCTCTATTTTAAATGTGTCACATAAGCGAAGGACTTCTGCTTCACCATATTGTATGTCCAGATTTCCCTCTGGCCAAGTATCTGGTTGAAGAACCTTGAAGTCGGACATCCGTTTGCTTCCACCTCTATGTGAGGAACCTTCCTGTGTGCTGACATGAGAGGAAGTTGTTGTAGCTGTCCTGGATCTCATATTTTCCGCCATGCTGCGAAAGAACTGTCCTACACTGATCTTTACAATCCTTTGATTGTCACACAGTGATACATTCTGGAACAATTTCTCGGTTTCAGCTTGAAGAACAGTCTGTGTGTGGGGGCCAGGTGTTGAAACCATGGACTCAAACACCCGGATCTCCCGAAACAGCATCCTGTCTGCTTCAGGCAGTGTTGTGCCTCTCTTTTGAAGCATCCTTGAGAGATCACTCAGTTCTGTTAGGGCATCGTACATAACTCCAAGATTACACACGAAAGACACAGAGGTGAGAACGTCAAGGAGTCCCTTATATTTTGCTCTCTCTGTTGAATCCCTGGTGACATCATGAGCAGCACTAGAAAAGTGTGTCTGAAGCGCTCTGTAATTCTCCCAAACAGCCTTTACAGTCCTCTCACTTGAAAGCTACCCAGCGGATTGACAAAACATGGCCAATGACAAGGAGACGCTGCCCAACACATTGCATGTTGATGCAATTCTCTTTGGTTTCTGGGTGAGGCATGATATAAAGTGAATAGCTTATAAAAAAAAAAAAGTGTCTTGAAGTGATTAAGACCACTCACCTCCTTGAGAACATCCCCAAATGCCAATTCTAGGCGATGATTTAAACAGTGCCACACAACCAAGAAGCCTTTAAATCACAGTAAGATGCATTTTTAATATTAAATTTATTATTGGTGTTATTATTTTATTATAATTTATAAGATGACGGGCGAGTGTTTTCTGTCTCTCTGTCTTAAGTGCATGCGCCATTGTGTGAGAGATGGGCAGCTCGCGCGCTCACAGCTGTCAGGCTTGCAGAGGGGGCTTACTTCACTTTGTTCATTTCCTAACAAAGACGTGAAGATATTATTGATAATTGTATGAATAATTCATAAATTTATCTTTGAGCATTGGTAACATGACAGATATAACCCTAAAAAACTAAGAAGATTCTCTGAATAGGATTGATACTCCTTTCGCGCAAATGACGTCACGCAGACATAACGGTATTTAACGGCAACCACATAATGTTGTTAACAGTGCAGACGAGTGGTTAGTTAGCACAAAAAAGGACGGAAAACCATTTGTGTGGTAAAAGTAAATGTGGTATATTAACTGGGAAAGGCAGTATGTCAATTTTATGACCATTCATTGAGTTTTTACCCTGAGAAAAACGAACTGATCCGCTCAGACTGTCCTTGTGATTCAATTTTATTATTATCCTGTCTACATATTTTGTGTTATTTTGTTTCGTTGTGTGGGCTTATGTTTTGAATAATTGAATTGAAATAAAACGGCTAAGTAAAAAGACCTTTAACCTTACCTAAACAAACTGTCGGTAGGGGATGTCCTCTGCAGAAGCGAGTCAGGTGCACACGCGACTGGCACAGACCCCAGCATATGCT
This sequence comes from Leuciscus waleckii, assembly GCA_900092035.1. Taxonomy (NCBI): domain Eukaryota; kingdom Metazoa; phylum Chordata; class Actinopteri; order Cypriniformes; family Leuciscidae; genus Leuciscus; species Leuciscus waleckii. Next base: position 130,148 of record FLSR01000195.1, read on the forward strand.
GCTGCCATGGTTTTGCGGGCTTGGCACGCGAGTAAGGATTTATAACAAATAATAAAGTGTTTATATTTTATTTTTGAAAAAAATTATTTACAATTATATAATGATATACCTTGTGTTATATTACTAATAATTACGTTATATTACTAAATTACAAATAAACAAATATATTTTTCCCTCTGGTGCTCCACATTTGAGAGTCTTCGCGACCGGACACCTGAAAATGAAACTTAAGCAAAATCAATGTAATATACTTTAGTTCAATAATATTTTACTTTTGTATTTTGAGAGCATTTTATGTAGCCTACTAATTCATATTTATGAAATAATTATGGTCCATTTTTTTTCCATTGAAAATTATAATAATAATTACAATTTTAAAAAGAATCTTTCAATTAATGCAGTGTTTCAGATTATTTCAGATTCTTTTAAGGCAGTATAGCTTGGGAGAAACCAGGCTCAGTTCTCCTCTGGCCAACAAATGAAGTGTATGATTATGATTTAGGCAGCATTACAGAAGTCAGATTAGATCAGAACATTCAGAATATTTATCCAGTTCCATCTGGTTGAAGATCGGATTCATCACGCAGGTATAGAGATGAGTTTGTTGAGGATCAGTCATGTCGATGAGGCCTTCACAGGGGAGAGTCTAGTTGATACAATCTCAGGATTGATGAGCTGCTGGGTTCATGAATATTAATCACATTCGCTGGAACTGATTTGCTGAAATCAAAACGGGGATGAGTGCCAGCCAATGAGATTGCTGTTTGCGCATTAGTCCCGCCACTACCGGAGAAACCAGAAAATCTTCTGCTTGTTCTTAAAAGCCGAATAATTCAAATGAACTCTGTTATTTTTACTGGGAAATACAACAAAGAATATCGTTTTCATGTTGCATGTCAATTCTGCGTGGTTTTTAAGGCTCTCTCACTCTCTCTCTTTGCATGTGTGAGAAACGCAGCGCTCTCAGCAAAGCGACAGTGAGTCGTGCGCTTTCACACTAGAGTTTACGGTACGTCAAAAGTCTACAGGTACGCTGCGCACAGATCACCTGACTCATGAGAGTTTAAATGCTGGGGAATATTCCCATCTTCCCACAGGAGAAGAAGCAAGCAGGAGGAATTACTCCAGGAGAAACTACTAACATACTATTGTAAAGATGGAGATTAAGGAAGAACCCTGCAGAATAAAAGATGAAGAGACAGAGGAACAAATAGGTTGGTGTTTTCCTTCATTCTCTTTAATGACTGATTAAGAACATTAAGATGAGACTACATTTTTGCCTAATTGTGACTCACCTAGTATATTTATTGTTCTCATTTCTCCTTTATTTGAATTTTGAAAATTTGATATGTTGATTTTAGACCCGATGGAAGATAGAACAATACAGAAAGCAGCTCATACAAAAAAATACTAAATAGGTAACAATGAAATTGTCAATTTTCCATACATTAGCTTTTAACGAGAGGGGGCCGTTCGAATTTGGTGCTCAGCCATCATGCATCTGTTATGTGCGCGACTCTGTTATGTGAACGCCACAGACTGTCCGTGCACTGCACGTCCGCTTTAGAGTTCCGCCTTTTTCGTTCCGTCAATATTACGTTATTAGGAATTATTATTTATTTTTTTATAAAATTGATTTTTTAATTCTGTTGTTTCTTTAACCCTCTGGGGTCTGAACTGTTTTCTGGCCCTGGAGGTGTTCTGACATGCTCTGACATTTGTGCTTATTTCTGTTACTTGTGACATTGTCATGGCTAAAGTCTTATTACACTGTATTTAGCACAAACTCTGCTACAATAATAATCAGCAGCATGTATGTAAAAGGTTTGTAGTTTTGAGATAAGTGTTACAGTTTTTATTAAATTTTTTATATTGAGACGTTTTAGTAGCCTATGTTTCAGACATTTGTGTTGTCTGGCTTGAATAATACAATACAGTCTCATAATGACCTAATCGATCTGGTATACTTATGTTCTCAAATTTCATTGAAAGTATTGCTTAATTGGAATTTCATACTGTATTTCAATATCTTATTCATATTTTTTGAGTTGCGGTTCTCGTCATGCTCATTTCTTGACCGGTTAAAGTTCTTTACAAGAAGTTACTTGTTTTGCTTATCTAGGTCTATTCAATTTTTCTTTCTTTTCAATTTCCTTTCTTTTACTTCATGTCTTTATCTGTTGTTTCTTTAAATGCTAGAGGGCTAAGAAATCATACTAAGCGAAAGGCTGTTTTCTTATATCTCAAACAATTCAAATCAGATTTTTGTTTCCTCCAAGAATGCCACTCAACTGTAGAGGATCTTAATTTCTGGAGGTCACAATGGGGACTGGACATATGGATGTCTCATGGTACGACACATTCAGCCGGTATATGCATCTTAAAAGTTTAAAGGGAAGGTGTTACTTAATGTAAGTGATTTAGGTAGATGTTATATCTGTCTCGTTACTGAAATTTCAAATTTGACGTTTAGTCTTTTTTGTGTTTATGGTTATAATCAGCAGGGGGAAAAAAATAAGCATTTATTATTCCGTATAAGCATATATAAAATTCCGTATGTGAATTGAAAAAATAACCAATCTTTTATCAAAAAATTTGGATGATTTACTTGATTGTGAAAAGGCAGAATTGGTTGAATTACAGTGCAAATTAGACAACATATATAAAAACATAAAGCTGAAGTGGCATTTATTAAGATTGCGCATTGAAGATTCAGATTGGAAAGACAGCAAGCTAAAAACAACCAAATTCAAAAACGAATGATTAACGGTAATATTAGTGATGACCCTAAAGTTATCGCAAAGTTCTGTGACAAATTTTACAGTGATTTGTATACTTCTACATTTTCCCAACAAATGAATGTTTTCTGTAAATTATTACCTAATATAAAGCAGTTTAGATTTAGATAAACAAGTTTGTGACGCCTCTATCACATTGAAGGAGATAGCCAACAAACTACTCAGCTCAGAGTTTTACAAGCTATTTAATCATAGTATAGCACCATTCTTGATAAAGGTGTATGAGGAAAGTATAGAAAAAACATTACTTCCAGCCACATTATGTCAAGGATTAATAACTCTTATCCTAAAATTAAATTAAAAATCCCCTCTTAATAGACAGTTGATATCCAATTACACTATTAAATAATGTTTATAAAATAATAGCTTCAGGCGACTCCTTTTGCAGGATGGTCCAAATGCTATACAAAAATCTAAACAGCTCAATTAAACTAAGTAATGGTACTTAACCTAGATTCTTTTTTAAATGAGGAGTTAGACAAGGATGTCCAGTTTCCCTTACCTATTCCTAATTGCAACACAGTTCCTTAGCACACATATCAATAGTAGTCCTTTGAAAGGTATCACAATTGGCAACACTAAAATAAAAATGAGTCAATTAGCGGACTATACAGCTTTATTCTTGAATGATTCGTCAGAAATTCCAGTGGCTTTGGGTATTCTTCAGTCCTTTTCTAAAGCCTCTGGATTAAATCTAAATTTTAATAAATGTGAATTGCTACCTATTCAAAATTGCTCTCTTACTTCAATTGAGAATATTACTGTTAAAAACAGGGAAACATATCTAGGTATACAAATTACTAAAGATGAATGTTGTTCAGCAAACTTCAAACCTATTATAACCAAAACACCAAAAAATGGATTTGCTGGTTACAAAGGGATCTGTCCTTAAAAGGCAGTACACTGCTCACTAAAGCAGAGGTTCTGTCTCGTCTAGCCAGTGCAGTTGAGTCTCTTTTTCAGCTCAGTCTCTCACTTAAACGCACCGAGATAACTACAGCCGACTGTCAGAATTCGCGTTCTGCGCCTACGTGTCTATGAGACAACTGTCTATTTCTGCAGATTTATTCATCTATATTCGTCATTCAAAAAGGGAAAGTGATGCTGCAGGCTGCAGGTACACAAACCTTGAACAAAGCAGTGCGTGCTTACCATTTTGAATATCAATCCTGCTAAACATTTCTTTATTCCACTCCGCTCATGTTAATATTGAATTATTTGTCAGGGAACACTCAGGTAAAATTACGTAACATTAGAACAGCCTTCTATCTGTACCGTTTCGACTTAAACTACGTTGGCCGACGCACAAAAACGGCCTGACACTGCAATACACAACACCGGCCAACTATCAAGTAGAGGGCGGGGCTTCAACAGCTGTGTTCATACTTGCAGCCCTTCTTCAACTTTCAGGCTGAAACGGATGATATGGGACAACTGGCCAAATAGTTTCACTTCCAAATTAAGTACGATCGGGACATTTGACATGGATTTTTTTTTTTTTTTTTTTTTTTTAACAAAGAACTGGGGTTTTTAAGTTAATTTAACAAAAACTGGAGTTTTTAAGTTAACCCTTTCGCACGTACGATCACACCGGTGTTATCAGTCTAGGCTGGTCCCTGGAGCGTACGATCACACCGGTGTGAATAGAACGGTTAGTGCATCACGTGATCAACTGCTAAATTCAAATGTGCTTTCGCGCGTTGGCTGGCGCTGAGCCAGAGACAGGCTCGCTCAGAGCTGTCATATCACAACTTTTCAGTGTTTTCAACCACATAATGTTTATTTTAGGTTTCAGACATATAAATTCACACAAGTACTAAAAAAAACAATACATTTAGAGTTTGTAAAATACACACTGATGTCTATGGAAGAGGCAATAATAATCCTTTCCATTTATAATTAGACACATTTTATTCATATCAGACACATTGTGTAAGTAACTTTAAAGTTTACTCTATTCTTCTCCCAGTTCACTTACTTTCATATATTTCAGGAGAAGTGGATGAATTCACGTGTTGTAAATCCAACAGATCCGATTCTCTGAACTGTGGCACAAACTAACATGTGCATACAGCTCAACTAACGCGATCGTTATAAAGGTGTTTAAACAACAAAACACTTCCACTTGCATATATTTGACAATCGGAATATCAGATATTTCATGCCATAGCTAACAAATTTGTGAATATTTTGAATAAAAAAGGAAAAATGACATAAGAGCAGATCATCATTATTCAGCGCTGTTGTTGCTGTGGTGGGACACGTTCTAAATAACGGTTGCCTTGAAAAACTCACGCTGGGGGGTCAGCCAGAATATATAAAATTTACGTGTGAAAGGGTAAATGCCTGTATCTCTGAATTGAAAGCAATTCCTTTATCTGTAATTTGCACACATTCGCACGTTTATTGGATGTCTGATTACATCAATAAACCCTCATCAATATTCATTCAGCTTCTCTATTCACTGAATTAAAGGATTTATAGTTTAAGAGTGCTATAGTTTAATAGTATAAACTATAGTTTAATAATAAATGAGGAATTTTAGAGCTCATTTCTGATAATAACACCATTATTTAAAGTGCTTGTGTCAAGCTGAAATGAAGAAGAGGATTCAATTGCAAGTGAAAATAGAGTTTATTGAACACAATGATAAGTGAGCAGAAATGGTCAGATGATGCAGGTGCAGAACAGTCTCTCTGGATAGCGCAGGGACGTTGAATGGGCAACCCAATCCTTCATGGAAGAAGCAGCAGCGAAAAGGTAATCCACATGAACCCACGCACGAAGCTCAGAACTCCAGATGAATAATCCAAGGAAGATACTACATTCAAGTAGTACTCTGGTAACGCGTTATGTGCGTACTCAACCATTAAGAGTTGCTGACTCCAGGAGGAAGGATTCTTGGATAGCAAACATTGCAACACTCTCTCCAAGTCTTGGTTAGCTCTCTCGGTTTGGCCATTGCTTTGGGGATGGAACTCTGAAGACAGACTGACCGTCGCTCCCAGTAATCTACAAAATTCTTGCCAAAATTTGGACACAAATTGGGAGGGCCTGTTGGAAACCAGGTCCATCGGGAGGCCATGTAAGCGAAAGACGTGATCTACGACAGTCACCGCTGTCACCTTGGCTGAAGGCAATTTAGGCAAGGGAATAAAATGTGCCGCCTTCGATAATCGGTCCACTACGGTCAAAATGACCATCTTGCCTTGAGATGGTGGTGATAAAATCTAGCGCTATATGGGACCAGGGTCCGAACGGACAGAAAGCGGTTGGAGTAACCCATCTGGGGGTCGATTGGAAGTCTTACCAGTGACACAAACCGAGCAAGCCAAAACAAAACTGCGAATGGCGACATTAATGGCCACCAGAATCACTGCTTTACCAAAAAACTGGTACGGTTTACTCCTGGATGGCACGCTACGTTGGAACAATGACCCCATCGAATAACGTCGGACCATAATTCCTTCGGCACAAATAACCGACTCGGTGGGCAACCGGGCGGGGGCATTTCCCCTTCTAGGGCGGTTTTGACCCTCGATTCGATCTCCCATGTGAGTGTGGAGACAAAGTGTCTCTAGATAAAATGCCTCTGGAGTGGACGGGCGTTCGGATCGATCAAACATACGAGATAAAGCATCGGGTTTGATGTTTTTGGAACCCGAGCGGTACGAGAAAGAAAAATCAAAACGACCGAAAAAAAGTGCCCACCGAGCCTGCCTGGAATTGAGTCTTCTGGCGGATCTAATATATTCCATGTTCTTGTGATCGGTCCAAATGATAAAAGGTACTCCTGACCCTTCTAACCACTGACGCAATTCCTCCAACGCTAACTTGACTGCCAACAACTCTCTGTTACCAATGTCATAGTTACGTTTGGCGGGTGATAGACAATGGGAGAAAAACGCGCAAGGGTGCATCTTGTCGTCTGTGGAAGAGCGTTGGGAAAGAACCGCACCTACCCCCACCTCTGACGCGTCGACTTCCACCACGAACTGACGTGAAGGATCAGGGACTATCAGGATGGGAGCCGAAACAAAGTGGCTTTTCAGTTTGGAGAATACAGCTTTGGCTGTATCAGACCACCTGAACGTCTTTCTGGGGAGGTCAAGCCAGTCAGAGGAGCGGCTAGTGTGCTGAAGTTGCGAATAAAACGCAGATAGATTTTGGTAGACCCCAGAAACCTCTGTAGGGCCTTACGGGAATCTGGACTTGGCCAATCTACCTCAGCCTTAACCTTGTCGGGATCCATAAGCACTCCCTCAGACGAGATGATTAACCTAGGAAAGGAACAAACTGTGCATGAAAAGCGGATTTCTCCTCCTTGACAAAAAGCCTGTTCTCTAGCAACCTCTGAAGCTCTCGTCTGACGTGTTGAACGTGTTCCTGGAGAGACGATGAAAAAAATCAATATGTCATCCAGGTAGACATATGAACTTATCTACCATAACTCACGGCACGTCATTGATGAGTGCCTGGAAAACCACCGGGGAGTTGCACAGACCTTTTGCATGACCAAATATTCAAAATGACCCCTGGGGGTGTTAAACGTGGTTTTCCACTCACCCCCCTCCCTTATGCGAACCAAATGATAAGCATTGTGTAAATCGATTTTGTGAAGACAGATGCTCCTTGCAACCGCTCGAAGGCTGAAGACATCAACAGCAAAGGATAAGTATTCTTTACCGTGATGTTGTTCAGCCCCCGGTAATCAATTCACAGACGCAGAGAACCATCCTTCTTCCCCACAAAAAAGAACACCGCCCCCGCTGGAGAAGTGGAAGAACGGATGAACCCGGCTGCTAGAGAATCAGAAATGTATTTCTCCATGGCCTCCCTTTCTGAAACAGAAAGTGAGTAAAGCTTGCCCTTGTACCTGGTAGTAGATCTATAGCACAGTCATAGGGACGATGCAGAGGAAGAGAAGCAGCATGGGACTTACTGAACACTTCCTTCAGGTTGAGGTACTCTGCGGGCACGTTTGACAAATTCACAGACTCATCCTGTAACACAGGACACAGACGAACATGCAGACATGAGACAACAGGCATAAAAGTGATTGCTCCAGGCTGAGACAGAACTGTGGCCCCAGTCCACCCTGGGATTGTGTTGCACCAGCCAGGGATGACCGAGGACTATGGGAGCCAATTGAGAGTCCATAAGTAGGAATGACAGTTCCTCCGTGTGGTTTCCTGATGTGATGAGTGTTATGGGACTGGTGGTGAGAGAGATGTTCGGTAGTTCTTGGCCGTTGAGAGCATTGACAGAAATCTTGTGAGTGAGTGATGTGACGAGAATTGAAGTGTATGAGCGAAAGTCAAGTCCATGAAGTTACCTTCTGCTCCAGAGTCCAGTAAGGCCTGACAGTTGTGAGACCGGGTTGCCCATTGCAGTCTTACCAGGAGGAGAGTTGAAGATGAGGTCTTTTCTGCGGAGATCCAACCCGATAGTAGCCTCCTTCTTACTACCGGGCCCGATCTTTTACTGGACAAGAGATCAGGAAATGGCCAGCTCCTCCACAATAGAGACATAGTCCCTTGGATCTCTGTCTTTCTCTCTCCTCCCGGGAAAGCCAAGCTCTACCCACCTGCATGGGCTCGTGATCGGAAACAGGGCTGACCGTATCCCCGCTCTGGCTTGTGGACCTTCGGAGTTCCCAGGGAGCATGGCTAGACGTGATCGTCGTTCCATACGCTGTAGATGAGCGTCTACCCTAAATGCCAGCTCTGTAAGTCCATTCAAACTCTTTGGGAGGTCCAATGTGTAGATTTCCTTCTGGATACGGTCAGTAAGCCCATGAAGGAACATGTCCCACTGTGCCACCTCTTTCCAATGGCACTCTGCGGTCAGCGTGGGAAATTCAGATCTGCGAGTAGTCGGGCCGCCTCTCGCCCCGCCACCGCATGGTCGAAGACTCTCTTAATTTCTTCTGAGAGTGCCTGGAATGAGGAGCAGCATTGGTTTTGGTTCTCCCACACCGCCGTTCCCCACAGGGCCACCCGTCCTGTCAGCCGTGTCAGCACAAAAGCCACTTTGGATTGTTCATTGTTGAATGTTCGGGGTTGCAGGGAGAAAAACATTGAACATTTGTCAGAAACGCTCTGCGAAAGTTCAGCTCTCTGGAATACGCCTCTGGAGCAGGTAAACGCGACTCAGGTTGACGGTTGAATTCTGGAAGTGTGGGATGAACAGGTGGTGTGGGTGACGCATCGGGACTCTTGAGTTGTTGAATCTGTTGGGTGAGCTGGGACCTGACACACACAGAAAGAGTCAAACTATATGTTATATCATGAACTATGTGCAAACTAGACAAAGGAGAGTGGAGTGCTGCTGGTATCCCTGGTATCCTCTGGTGTTGTTGGAAGGGTTAAATGTTCATATAAATGAATTGGAAAAAATCCAGGTCCAGGCACTCAGTGGGATGCAAAAGTTAAAAAGCCGTTATTGTTTTTGACGGCCAAAACATTAAAACACCAAGGCGTATCTGCCCACTGGCCTTCATCAGGGTGTATGTGCAAACTAGTTTCAATTAAATGTCAAGATTGACGATCTATTGAAATACAGTATAGTCACAATCTATTCTATTTTCTGTTCTAACTGAGCTTATTTCTGTCATCGGTTTGCATTATGTATGCTTGTGGATTTTAAATACGGCACATACAGTATATGTTTTTTATTTCTATTAATTTATCTATTCATTTATCTAATAAATGTATCTCATACATTTATTTTTCATTTAAACTTAAAAGACATGATTTTTTTGTTTAAGGTTTTTCATGAAGTTTGTTGTTTTCTTATATTGTGTCCTGATGTTTAAAAAAATAAGTGTGGAATTGTTTCTAAATGACTATTTGAGTGAACATTTGCACCTGAATAATTGAGAGTGATTGTAAGTGTGATGATCATCTGCTAAATGAGCAACAACGACCACAATTCACTCCTTCAGTCAGCAAAGCTCCCACAGCCGTTCATGAGAGTTTAAATGCTGGGAAAATTCCCATCTTTCCACAGAAGAAGAAGAAGAAGCAAAGCAAGCAGGAGGAATTACTCCAGGAGAAACTACGGACATACTATTGTAAATATGGAGATTAAGGAAGAACCCTGCAGAATAAAAGATGAAGATACAGAGGAACAAATAGGTTGGTGTTTTCCTTCATTCTCTTTAAATACTGATGAGGAACATTAAGATGAAAACTTTTTAAAAAAGGACTAAATTTTTGCTTAATTGTGACTCACCTAGTATATACATTGTTCTCATTTCTCATTCTTTATTTGCATTTTGAAATAATGACCCGATGGAAGTGAATGAAGACAAACAGCATCAGTTTCAAAAACCTCAGCATTCAAAAATGAAGATGGAAACACAGTCATTTCACAGACGTCAAAGTGTGTGTCACAAAAACAAGCTGGAAAAACTGGACAAGGATCTTTCACCTGCTCTGAGTGTGGAAAGAGTTTCACGCAGAAAGGAAACCTTAATATACACATGAGAATTCACACTGGAGAAAAACCGTTCACATGCACTCAGTGTGGAAAGAGTTTCAGATCCAAAGGCTCTCTCAAAGATCATCTGCACCGTCACTCTGTAGTGAGATCATTCAGCTGTGATCAGTGTGATAAAACATTTATTGTGGAATCAAACTTAAGAAGACACCTTATAGTTCATGCTGTGAATCTCACTTTTGTTCTTTTTGTGGGAAGAGTTTTTCACTACTACAGACTTTACAAGGGCATGAGCGTATTCATACTGGTGTGAGACCTTATGTGTGCTGTGACTGTGGGAAGAGCTTTGTTACATCCACCCACTTAATAAGACACCAGAGAATTCATACTGGAGAGAAACCGTACAAGTGCTCACACTGTGGAAAGGGTTTTACCCAATCATCTAGTCTACGGTCTCATGAGAAAAAGCATTGCCTGAAGTGAGCAAAGTTCACATTCACATCCATGATTTACAAATTTTGTACTTACAAGTGTTGGCCTTCTCTTTTCTCAACCGCTGTACCATGATTTATAATGAAATGATTCAAATTTACTGAACTTCTAACACTTGTTTTGCATTAAAAGATTTCTAAAGTTTTCAGGTAAACCGTGGTGAGATTATTATTTTGAAATTGAAAGAGAAAGACCAGGAAAAAGCCCTTCTTCAACTTCCACAGGCTGAAACGGATGATGACGGACAACTGGCCAAAGAGCATTTAGTGTTTCGCTTCCAAATTAAGGACGATATGTAAATTTTTCTTAGGTGTCTGTACAAAAGGAGTCTCAGAATGAATTGCATGTTTATGGAGATTTTATTTCAGTTTTTTTGTTAAATGCCTGTATCTCTGGATTGCAAACGATTCCTTTGTAATTTGCAGATTCCACGTTTAATCAATGTGTGATTACAGCAATAAACCCTCATCAATATTTATTTTAATTTAGCTTTTCTCTGAACTGATAGTTTAGCAGTGCTGGAAATTTAGAGGTCATTTCTGATAATTACACCACTTTTACGAAGATAAATTCATTATTTGTCATTATTTAGAGTCGGTTTAAAGAAAGTATTGAAACAAATTAACAATTAACTCATTGAACAATTAACCTAACATCGTATCATTATTTCAAACATACTTTTTTAAAATGTAGTTGATATTGTTACATTAAACTTTGTATTGAACTTTAAACTATATGTTATATTATGAACTATGTGCAACTAGTTTCAATTAATTGTCAAGAGTGACGTTCTATTGAAATAAAATAGTCACAATCTATTATATTTTCTGTTCTAACTGAGCTTATTTCTGTCATCAGTTTGCATTATGTATGCTTGTGGATTTAAATATGTGCACATACAGTATATGTTATGGCTCGTTTCCACTGAGCGGTACGGTACAGTACAGTACGGTACGGTTCGGGTTGGTAAACCACCGTTTCCACTGCCAACAGTACCCTTACTTGATAGGCGTGGTGTAGCCTATGCCGGAAAGAAGCGATCCGTCATTTTCGCGCGAAGAAGAATGCGACATAAACAACAACAATGGAGGACATACAGCAGATCTTGTTCTTGCTTCTCGGCATGTTTGTCACAAGAAGCCAAGCGCCGACATTAAGTGTTTCTCAATACCAAGTAGGCTACGTAAAGTTCGGACTTGCCAAGTCCGACTCAGGAGATTGACTCATGAGGACACGAGTCCGGCAATTCTGCTGATGGAACAGACTGATCTCATGAAATGGCGTATGTATGACACGCCAATTCGTATTTCGATTTTTGGCGTGTTATCAACACGCATAATTGATTTTCAGCGTGTTTATCAACGCCGGTGACTTAACGTTACATTACTGTATATATAAATATATATGACCTACCCCAACCGCGTCCCTAAACCTACCCGTCACTGGGGTTATACCATTTATGAGTGTTCCCCTACCATCTCTTCGTTTTCATTTAAAGAAATCTTAAACATTATAACCACATAAATGTGGTTCAGGCAACGCGTATTGATTATATTCACTGCATGTAACGTTAGCCTATTTATAACAAAACTAAATATAAAACACAACCCTGCCTCTTTTCGTTTAAATATAATATAGAAATATAAAAAAAATTAATATGGTCCAGGCATTGTGCTTTGTATTAAACAACAGATGTTGCAGTAAACATTAGTGATCATCTTCACTGTAATAAAATGACAAAACTCAACCCAGTCTGTTTTTGTTCAATTTCAGTTTTATCAATATTAGCCATTATAAAAGTATAAGTAAAAGGTACAAGAAGCTATACAATGAGAAATAAAGCAAACAATTCAGTCAAACATACAAAGTCAACGCTCTAAACTTACAACGGTAAAGTTAAATAGCTTAAATATATAAAGTTATGAAACTTCACTTAGCCCTCAGCCAAAACGATTGGCCAGGGAACAAATGATAGATTCACAAGACCAAATATCGCCCGTTAGATCTACACAAGACGAATTATATCTCATGTTTAACCACTACAGAGACGTCAGAGTCAGCGGCAAACGTCAGAACGCTAGCTGAGATAAGGCTGTTCCAGGCGGGGTACATGAGCGACGAGCTCCCGGGGATCGCCTGGATCAAATCTTTAATCTTTATACCACAGATTTGAGCTTTAAACAAATACATTCTTGCCTGAAAAACTCTTAAAACTACATTTCGTGACACAATAACAGTTGTATTAGCTTATATTTCAACTGTATAATAAAAAAATAAAAAAACGGAGGCCATGTAAGCGATAGACGTGATCCACAACAGCTACCGCTGTCTCCTACCTAAGGCGGTTGGAGTTCAAACTTGTGATTTTGACAATGTTATTGTCTGAGGCTAGCCATGTGGCAATGTTATCTGCAAAGTTCGCTGATGCCATGGTGTGGCGCGGTTCATAACAAGAATGTTTTAATTACAAGAATGTTTTAAATGAATGCTGCTGTTTTTGTATTAACGCATGTTGATGAAAAGAATAACTGATGAATTTATTTATTATGTTATTTCTGAATTTCAAAAATACATTTCCAATGATTCACCAGAACTCCTCTGTGTCTTCCTTAACAATGCTCAATGCGTTAATGCGTCAATTTAATGAATAAATAATTTAGCGACTAGTCGTCGACTGTTATGCAAAACTAGTCGACTAGCAAAAATCAGTAGTTGTGAAACCCCCAGTTCACTGAGCATATAAAGAGGCATAGATGGGGATCAGCTGGCGCTGATCATCAGTGGGCGCTGATGCGCGGCTGGCGGTGATGAACAGCGGTAACGGCAGGACACACACACACACATACACACACGAGACAAGGAAGAGACAGTGAATTCATGAACTAATTGGAAATAATTGCGTACCGTACTGAGCCATTTTTTTTTTTATTTTTTTTTTTTTCTAACATTTCATATATGTATCTAATAGAAATAATTGCGTACCGTACTGAGCCATTTTTTTTTTTATTTTTTTTTTTATCTAATATTTCATATATGTATCTAATAAATAAAATGTTCATTTAAACTTAAAAGACATGATTAAAAAAAAAGAAGTTTTTTCCATGAAGTTTGTTGTTTCATATATTGTGTACTGATGTCTCGATAAACGACTTTCTAAACGACTATTGATCAAACATTGCAGCTGAATAATTGAGAGTGATTGTAAGTGTGATGATCATCTGCTAAATGAGCAACAACGACCACAATTCACTCCTTCAGTCAGTGAAGCTCCCACAGCCGTTCATGAGAGTTTAAATGCTGGGGAATATTCCCATCTTCCCACAGGAGAAGAAGAAGCAAGCAGGAGGAATTCCAGGAGAAACGATGGACATACTATTGTAAAGATGGAGATTAAGGAAGAACCCTTCAGAATAAAAGATGAAGATACAGAGGAACAAATAGGTTGGTGTTTTCCTTCATTCTCTTTAATGACTGATGAGGAAAGTTAAGATAAAAACTGAAAAAAGGACTAAATGTTTTGCATAATTGTGACTCACCTAGTATATTTATTGTTGTCTTTTATCCTTCTTTATTTGAATGTTTTATTTTAGACCAGATGGAAATTAATGAAGACAAACAACATCAGTTTCAAAAACCTCAGCATTTCAAAAATGAAGATGGAAACACAGTCTTTCAACAGACCGAAAATTGTTTCACACAAAAACAAGCTGGAAAAACTGGAGTCAAAGGATCTTTCACCTGCTCTGAGTGTGGAAAGAATTTCATTCATAAAGGAAACCATAATGTACACATGAGAATTCACACTGGAGAAAAACCGTTCACATGCTCTCAGTGTGGAAAGAGTTTCACATCCAAAGGCGTTCTCAAATATCATCTGCGCCGTCACTCTGTAGTGAGATCATTCAGCTGTGATCAGTGTGAGAAAACATTTGTTGTGGAATCAAACTTAAGACAACACCTTAAAATTCATACTGGTGTGAAGCCTCATGTTTGTTCTTTTTGTGGAAAGAGTTTTTCAGTACTGAAGTATTTAAAAGAGCATGAGAGTATTCATACTGGTGTGAGACCTTATATGTGCTCTGACTGTGGTAAGAGCTTTGTTACGTCCACCCACTTAAAAAGACACCAGAGATTTCATACTGGAGAGAAACCGTACAAGTGCTCCGGGTGTGGAAAGAGTTTTACTGAATCATCCAATCACGGTATCATGAGAGAAACCATTGCCCAAAGTCTTCTAAGTGAGCAAAGTTCCCATTCACGTCCATGATTTATAAATATTGTACTTACAAATAATTTGACATTCAGATTGTTTTAATAGAGTGATTAAATCTAAGGGTTAAATTAGTAGTGAAGTGTGAACCTGGTGATAGTTTGATCAAGTGTTGCCCTTCTCTTTTCTCAACCGCTGTAACATGATTTATAATGATATGATTAAACTTTACCAAACTTTAAACACTTGTTTTGCAATAAAATATTTAAGTTTTTCAGGTGAACTGTGGTGAGATTCATTTTTTTCTGTTTTTGCTAAAGAGGTCCTTATATAAACGTTGTATTAACGTTCTTGCTTGGTTATAAGAACGTTATTCAAATGTTATTAGAACGTGCAATTCTCCCATTATATAAACGTTGTATTAACGTTCTTGCTTGGTTATAAGAACGTTATTCAAATGTTATTAGAACGTGCAATTCTCCCATTATATAAACGTTGTATTAACGTTCTTGCTTGGTTATAAGAACGTTATTCAAATGTTATTAGAACGTGCAATTCTCCCATTATATAAACGTTGTATTAACGTTCTTGCTTGGTTATAAGAACGTTATTCAAATGTTATTAGAACGTGCAATTCTCCCATTATATAAACGTTGTATTAACGTTCTTGCTTGGTTATAAGAACGTTATTCAAATGTTATTAGAACGTGCAATTCTCCCATTATATAAACGTTGTATTAACGTTCTTGCTTGGTTATAAGAACGTTATTCAAATGTTATTAGAACGTGCAATTCTCCCATTATATAAACGTTGTATTAACGTTCTTGCTTGGTTATAAGAACGTTATTCAAATGTTATTAGAACGTGCAATTCTCCCATTATATAAACGTTGTATTAACGTTCTTGCTTGGTTATAAGAACGTTATTCAAATGTTATTAGAACGTGCAATTCTCCCATTATATAAACGTTGTATTAACGTTCTTGCTTGGTTATAAGAACGTTATTCAAACGTTCAATTATCCCGTTATATAAACGTTCTTACTTGGTTATAAGAATGTTATTCAAAACGTTATTCGAACGTTCAAATTCTCTTGTTATAGATTATGAAAAACGTTCTAAAAAACTTTTCATTCACTTCTCACGTTCTCAATGTTTTTTCATATAATGTATATAATATATGACGATCATTTTATGAAAGCACCTTAAACAGAAGAACCTAAAACATAAGAACCAAATCAGAACTTTCAGATTTTAAAATTAAGACAAAAATATCTAGAAAGATAAAAAAAAATTTTTTTTTTAAAAACATGAATCATGTCTATAATATGTGCTTCCCCCCCAAAAACATGAATCATGTCTATAATATGTGTAATGTAGTCCACTGAAGGCAAGTTGAAGTGAACCCATAGTTTATTCCAATAAACCAATACGAACTAAACAGACTTGGGTTAAAGTGAAAATATGAAATTAACATGCACATAAACTTGGACTAAAGGTGGAACCACCAACAATGGTACAGGGAACAAAGCTAGACAATGGGAACACAAGGACTATTAACATGACCAAAAAAAAGCAATGGCATTCACAAGGGGAGCATAGGATAACATGAAGAGCAAGGGAAGCACATGACAAACAGGACAAACTGATAAACTTAAAAATAATGAAAATGAAACAAAGCTAAAACTAGACGTGACAATTTGAAAAAACATTTTAAATATCATCCATGTCAGCTTCTACTTCCGGCACATCGGACTGGACTGAATCCTGAGAGGGTCTCAGGAGATACTGCCGGGAGAAAAGAAGACAGTGTTGTATTAAAGTGTGGTGAGATTAGTATAAAAGCACTGGGATGCTGCACTTGCTCATACAGAAGAGCTCATTTGATTTTCTGACCATTTATAAACATCATTTGCTTTGGAATATTGGGAGAAAACATGATGACATGAGAGAGCTCAGAGTCAGATGCTACTAATTTTCTTTTGTTTGGACTTTGTATTGTTTCTATTTTAATGCACACAGTTTGAATTATTAAAACTGCACTCTACTGATGACCTTGCTAATCTTACATTTAAGGCTGCCCCTGACTGAAGATTGTTCTAGGCGACTAGTAATTATTCATTTAAGCCATTAGTCGACTAATCACATTTTAAATGTATTTAGTTACTTAAATATGTACTGGTGGAGGGGAGATATGTAAGCAATAAGGTACTCGAGGCTGTGCTGTATCTTGAATAAGTCACAGCTGAAGGGCGTTGTTAGGCATTGCCGTGACTTATTGGCGATACAGCACTAGCCTCGAGTATCTTATTGCTTTTATTAAACGGTTACCGCACAATACAAATATAAAGCCAAAAAATACAGCTCTGGAAAAATTAAGATACCACTGCAAAATTATCAGTTTATCTGGTTTTACTATTTATAGGTATGTGTTTGGGTAAATGTAACATTTTTGTTTTATTCTATAAACTACTGACTACATGTCTCCCAAATTCCAAATAAAAATATTTTCATTTAGAGCATTTATTTGCAGAAAACGACAACTGGTCAAAATAACAAAAAAGATGCAGTGTTGTCAGACCTCGAATAATAGAAAGAAAATAAGTTCATATTCATTTTTAAACAGCACAATTCTAATGTTTTAACTAAGGAAGTGTTCAGAAATCAATATTGGTGGAATAACCCTGATTTTCCATCACAGTTTTCATGTGTCTTGGCATGCTCTCCACCAGTCTTTCACATTGATGTTGAGTGACTTTATGCCACTCCTGGTGCAAAAATTCAAGCAGCTCGGCTTTGTTTGATAGCTTGTGACCATCCGTCTTCCTCTTGATCACATTCCAGAGGTTTTCAATGGGGTTCAGGTCTGGAGATTGGGCTGGCCATGACAGGGTCTTGATCTGGTGGTCCTCCATCCACACCTTGATTGACCTTAGCCAGTGCCGGCCCGAGCCTTTTGGGGGCCCTAAGCAGAATTTGATTTGGGGGCCCCCTCCCACCACGCAGAGTCACCTGTGCTTGACGATTATTGACACAATGTCACGCTATAATGTTACATTATAAATTAATACAATGAGGTTATGTATTAATACAAAATAAATACTTAATAAAAAATAGATACTTGAAAAATTGTTTAACTTTTTCTTTACTCTTTTACTAACTCTTTTGAAACTTCTGAAAACAAACTGTCACAAAAATATTAAATAAATTATTTGCAAAATATCCTCCAACATTTTGGGGGGCCCCCTGGTGGCGAGGGGGCCCCAAGCAGCCGCTTAGTTCGCTTATGCCTCGGGCCAGCCCTGACCTTAGCTGTGTGGCATGGAGCATTGTCCTGCTGGAAAACCAATCCTCAAGGTTGGGCAACATTGTCAGAGCAGAAGGAAGCAAGTTTTGTTTCAGGACAACCTTGTATGTGGCTTGATTCTTGCGTCCTTCACAACAAAGACAAATCTGTCAGGATGTGGTGCGGGCTGAAGAAGGCGAAGAGGCAAAAGGCTCCAATACAAACTTTTACTTATAATAAATTTCCAAACAGGTACAGACAGGCAGGATGCACACACGCTAACTTAATAAGACTAAGACTATGATTATGACTATGACTATGACTAAGAACAGAAAAAGACTGACTGAACTGAAGGAACTTAAATACTAACACTGATGAACACTGATTAACTGAACACAGGTGATATAACTGAACTAATGATGACAGTGAAGAAGACACGTGACAGATGACAGGAAGAAAAGTCCAATGAAAAAAACAAACTAAACAGAACACAACAGTGACAAAATCTGCCCGATTGCAGCCTTGCTGAAGCATCATCAATGTTCAGCTTTGTCCAACACCTGGTCGTCTAATGGTTAGACGGAGACCTGGAGAGGCCTACAAGCCACGTATACAGTGTCTCGCACCCACTGTGGAATTTGGTGAAGGATCGGTGATGATCTGGGGGAGCTTCAGCAAGGGTGGAATTGGGCAGGTTTATATTTAATTTATATATTTTATAATGTAATAATGTCACAGTTAATCTCCAAAATTCATGTAGAGACAAATAAAGACAGTATATTTGTTTAATGGCATATTTTTATGAATGAAGGTCAGTATCACTGATATTGATGTCTAGATGAAGAAAATGTTCCCCCAATTTTAAACATTGATTACAGCCATTAACGTTATACTGTAATTAAAAAGCTATCAACTTTTTAACATTTATTATGCTTCAAAAAATATATCAACATTAAATTTAAGTGAACTTCCAACAATCCTCACATAAACCCCTAATAAATGTAATATTTAGCTGTGCCCTTACTGTGTAACATATACAGATCAATATACAGAAATTGAATAAAGTTATTCAACAGTCTGCACAGCATAAACTATAGATTAAATATAGACTAATCCTTATTAAAGCTACAATTTATTTGCAAATAATAGCCATTTCCTGTAGCCTAATATTTTTTTTTACATTTTGCTTTTGAATAAATATAAATGATTATAAAATCAATAGATTAAAAAAGCAACTTTGTCAAGGTAAAGTATGAAGTGCTATGAAGTAAAACGCTTTGTTTCCACACGAAAGTGTGAAAACTGAGGGTCTAATTGAATTTGGCTGAGGATGAACATTGAGGGACTTTTTTATGTTATCTTACATTTGAATAACTAAATTAATTCTAGGCCTGACTATTTAAGGGACTATATTCTGATTTTAAACTAAGTATAACACTATTGATATTGTTAAAGCCACTTCTTCAGACACTGAAGATTCATACCCAGGGGTGGATCTAGAAGATTATTTATAGAGTAAAGGAGTGCATAGTTTTTGGGGACTTAATGGCCTGTGTAATACATTTTGGAGAACAATCGATTATGCTCCCCAGATTAAACTCCCCAGAGATAGTATATATTAAAAACTGAATGCATGCATTGAATGTAACGGATGAAGATGAGACAGAAATAAGAAATGTTGATGTCACAGACAAAGTTGATATTTTTATGGACGATCTTATAGTTGAACACCTCCAGAGGGACAACGCAAAAAGAGCTCGCAAGACGGAGAAGAAGGAGAGAAAGGCGGAGACAAACCGATTCATCGTGCACAGCAGTTAATAAAAATGATCAGACAAGCCGAACGATTAAATAAGAAGATAATACACATTGCAAACAGTTTTATGGTTGAAAATGAAATAAAATGTACAAATGAGGATGTGTTGTGTTAACAGGGCAAGCTCAAATTTACTTAAAGCTTAATTTGAGCTTGGCCTGCGAACTTAAGGGTCATTGTTAGAAGTGTATGTGTGTAGCTATAGGTACATGACATGTTTAGGGGTATTAAAACTGCATGTGTTTTTAAAGAGAACTTTGAACGTCTCTTGCTTCAGACATAGAAAATGTGTAAAGCTAGAGAGAGGTCAAAAGGGCGGTAATAGAGCAACTTACCATATAAAGCTTTTAATGTACGTGCTGCATAGAATAAGTCTAAAACATTAAAACACCAATGCGTATCTGCCCACTGGCCTTCATCAGGGTGTATGTGCAAACTAGTTTCAATTAAATGTCAAGATTGACGATCTATTGAAATACAATATAGTCTCAATCTATTCTATTTTCTGTTCTGAGCTTATTTCTGTCATTGGTTTGCATTATGTATGCTTGTGGATTTAAATATGTGCCCATACAGTAGCCTATATGTTATTATTAGGGTTTTTTTATAGTTTTTTATTTCTATTTATTTATCTAATAAATGTATCTAATACGTTTCTTTTTCATTTAAACTTAAAAGACATGATTTTTTTTGTTTAAGGTTTTTCATGAAGTTTGTTGTTTTCTTATATTGTGTCCTGATGTCTCAAAAAAGAAATGTGGAATTGTTTCTAAATTACTATTTGAGCGAACATTTTCACCTGGATAATTGAGAGTGATTGTAAGTGTTTTGATCATCTGCTAAATGAGCAACAACGACCACAATTCTCTCCTTCAGTCAGTGAAGCTCCCACAGCCGTTCATGAGAGTTTAAATGCTGGGAATATTCCCTTCTTCCCACAGGAGAAGAAGAAGCAAGCAGGAGGAATTACTCCAGGAGAAACTACTGACATACTATTGTAAAGATGGAGATTAAGGAAGAATCCTGCAGAATAAAAGATGAAGATACAGAGGAACAAATAGGTTGGTGTTTTCCTTCATTCTCTTTAAATACTGAAGATGAACATTAAGATGAAAACAAAAAAAAAGGACTACATTTTTTGCTTAATTGTGACTCACCTAGTATATTTATTGTTGTTCTCATTTCTCCTTCTTTATTTGAATTTTGAAAATTTGATATGTTGATTTTAGACCCGATGGAAGTGAATGCAGACAAACAACATCAGTTTCAAAAACCTCAGCATTTCAAAAAGAAGATGGAAACACAGACATTCAACAGACCGAAAAAGTGTTTCACACAAAAACGAGCTAAAAAATCTGGACAAGGATCTTTCACCTGCTCTGAGTGTGGAAAAGTTTCACGCAGAAAGCAAACCTTAATATACACATGAGAATTCACACTGGAGAAAAAACGTTCACATGCTCTCAGTGTGGAAAGAGTTGAAGATCCAAAGGCTCTCTCAAAGATCATCTGGACCGTCACTCTGTAGTGAGATCATTCAGCTGTGATCAGTGTGATAAAACATTTGTTGTGGAATCAAACTTAAGAAGACACTCTAAAATTCATACTACTGTGAAGCCTCACTTTTGTTCTTTTTGTGGAAAGAGTTTTTCACTACTACAGACTTTACAAGGGCATGAGCGTATTCATACTGGTGTGAGACCTTATGTGTGCTTTGACTGTGGGAAGACCTTCACTATATCCAGTGACTTAAAAATACACCAGAGAGTTCATACTGGAGAGAAACCGTACAAGTGCTCTTCATGTGGGAAGAGTTTCTCTCAGTCTGGGAACCTGAAAGATCATGAAAGAGTTCATACTGGAGAGAAACCATATATGTGCTTTAACTGTGGGAAGACCTTCACCTTATCCAGTGACTTAAAAAGACACCAGAGAATTCATACTGGAGAGAAACCGTAGAAGTGCTCTTCATGTGGAAAGAGTTTCACCCGATCATCTAGTCTACGGTCTCATGAGAAAAAGCATTGCCCGAAGTCATCTCGTCTAAGTGAGCA
>FLSR01000196.1:3881-21673 GCA_900092035.1 Leuciscus waleckii
GTGTGTGTGTGTGTGTGTGTGTGTGTCTGTGTGTGTCTGTGTGTGTCTGTGTGTGTCTGTGTGTGTGTGTGTGTGTGTTTCCCACCCGTTACACTAATAACATGTGAAAAGTCTTGTGTGAGACTCAGGTAATGTTGATGTGCTGTATCTGTTCTCTCAGTGTTATAATACTCTGTCCGTCTTGGGCTGATCACTGAGTCTCTCTCGCTGTAACACTGATGCCGTGAGATCGTCTGAGTCGTGGAAACTAATGCTGACACTGAATATTCAGTGATATTGTGGATTTGCTGCAGTGACGCTGTCAGAGAGAACTAGAGGATCTGAATAATGACAACATCAGGAAACGCTTTATTCTAGTGTCTGTTACACGTTACATGTATACTGTAGTAACAACAATAAATTATGCATAATTACATGCAACTAACCCGACATACTGTTAATTAATATTGTTCAGTATTTGCACTGTAAGACGGGCACATTAATATACAGTGTGACGCACTACTGTCTCCTGTAGATCTGCTTTACTGCCCAAAATAAATTTGTTTCATAGTTGATGAATTTTAAATTTAAACAAACATTATTTTCGTTTATTCTGCTGCTTTTAAACAGTCTATTTTGTATAAAGCGCTTTAGAAATAAACCTGACCTGACTTGATTTAGTGCTGCAGAAATTACACTGTTCATGCTTTTTAAGATGCTAAATTCATGCTAAATAATGTAATATTTTTGGTAATTTAAAGATGTTAATCGATGTTTTTGACCTATGAACTGAACAGACAGTAAATATAGCGATGTTGCAGGTGAGACAGACTTTAAAGCATAAACGGACACTTGATGAGCTGAAACTGTTCCGGTTAGATAACAGCGACACAGAAGAGGCGGTGCAAACACGAGTGTCATCATGATTTCACACACACTTCAGATGCAGAATCATCCGAGGCTCTTTCCTGTGTGAGAAGAGATGAGGAGGAAACACTTCGTTCTGCAGATCCTCATGATGATGAGACTCTGACGGTCACCGGCCTCACGTGGGAATCTTACTCACCGTACTATATATAAATACTTATGAATCCTGTGTGTCTGTGGAATTACTGTAATCTCAATAGTTGTGTGTGGAAGAGGAGCTGATGATCAGACTCGGAGACAGTGTGTGTGTGCAGTGCATGTACAGTGTGTGTGTGTGTGTGAGACGCTTATTGCTATAGCAACCAAGAAAACCTTTCGTTCCGTTCATCATTAACTCACCAATTTCTGAAGTCTAACAACACACGGATAAATCCTGCTCAGTCTGACTCTCTGACCTGTCAATCACGGGTCGTAATGAGCCTTGAGAGGGTAATTTGCTCAGATTAATAGCAATTAGATTCATGATAATAAGATCTGATGAGGGGAAAGAGAGTGTGAAGGGCTATGATGCTGTTTTAAAGGTTCCTAATGTTGTTTCGCAGGTCTTCTACAACAGATTCACATTCATCCAAGGTCAAAAACACTGTAATGTCCTCATAATCTCCACTGCATTATCAGCTCTTTCCTCTCAGGGCCCTATCTTGCACCCAGCGCAAGTGACTTTGTACACCGACGCATGTGTCATTCCTATTTTGCACCCGCGCAAAGCGGACTTTTCCCTCCACAGAAGCACGTCGGTAAGTTAGGAAATACACTTGCGCTCCCGGGGGCGGTTCAGCGCAAAGAGGAGGCGTGTTACGGCGCTAACGTTCCTTCTTGCTATGGTGCACGTTTAGAAAACAATTGCGCCACTAACCAGGAAAAAAAAGTTTAAAGTCAGTGGCGCGTTGCGCATGTTATTCATATGCAATTTTACATTTTCTCATAATATATGCATCACAGCATCAGCTCTTTTCTCTCAGTGTCTGAAACGCTTCGATCGAGGATTCAGTCTCTCTAAGCCCCGCCTCTCTGAGAGCTGCTCTGCTGTGATTGGTCAGAGAGCAAACACTCATTATCATATCTGAATCTCAGCTCTTGATCACAGTGATACGAACAGTAACGATGGTGTGGGTTTTACTGTATCAGTCTCATCAAAGTGGATTTGCTTTGTCAGCAGAAAACAGCGTCTTCTCGACACGAACAACACGAACCAAACTCTCCCAGTCTCAGATACACTACAGTGTTTGAGGGCGGAGCTAAGAGACGCTGCTCAGCCAATCAGGACCACAGGCTGGCATTATGCAAATGAGTTACAAACCTACAGCAGGAGTGAGACTGAATTACTGACGACTCGTTTCAGTTCAGAATCTCTTCTTTCTTTTGGGAGACAAAAACTCATTTATCTGCACTCTGATCTGTGAAACTTTGCAGAGCTTTTACATTCACAAACACACATATTACACAATACATGAAAAGTCACATTCCAAACACCATAATAGGGCACTTTAACTAATCCTGAAGTTATTCTGCTAAAGCACAGTAGATGAAGGCAGAGTGTGGGGTTGGTGTGTGTTTAGCACGCGTTATCAACACCTCATTGCTGTATGTCACAGAAAAACTTAAGATAAAGTGTCATTGAGTTCCTGTTCGCTAGATGTGGTCTTTCTAGCTGTACAAGCCTTATAATCAGAAGCCTTGAAACTGTTCATAACTACGTAGAAAAACACACTAAAAAACACACAGCAGCAGAAATAACAATCCAGTGAGATGAGAGAAGTGACGATCCTGCCAAAGTTATGAGTATCTGCAGCTCTGGCTTTAATAAGACACATATGAGTCTGTGCACACGCACACACACACACACACACACACACACACACACACACAGCTGCGCGTGAAGCTGTTGGACTGAAGAGCCGTCACATCGAAACCTGACTGTATCAATGCTGATACAAAGAGTCAAATAAAGCCAAAGCAAGTTCTCCGGGAATCTGAGAAATGAAAATCAAATGTTTGAAACCGTATCGGTGTAATAAAGCAGGTTTATTGTGTATGAAGCGACTCGAGATCGCGTTATATCTCTGCAACCCTTCAGTTTTACATGTTCACAATGTTGCAGAAAAATATGTCAGAGTTGATCTGATATTGGAACAATAATCAAATGGAAAATGGTGAATATTAAAGTGCAAAAAGACTGTTGATGCCTTCATTTGATTACCATCGTTTATGACATTAAATCATTAATTTCAGAGAAATATAAACAAACTACAGACTTTTTGAAAAAATAAAATAATAATAATTTCAAGGGCTCTATTATTGAAAAAAAAATGCAGAATTCAATAGATTAGGCCCTAACAAATATTTTTGTTAATCTTTTAATAAATTGTGTAAAACTGTATAAGTTTCATGATTTCAATTAATTAGACATACCTTTTCATAATTAACATTTAATTTAACTTTTAAATCAGAATAAAAAAACTGAATCCAGAAAAATTTTAATAGAAAATACTGAATTTGGAAATAAAAAAATAATAATACATTTCATTTTAAATGAATAATAATAATAATAATAATAATAAATGAGGTATAAGATACGAGCATCGCTTCCAGATCCCAATCTTGTCCGGCCAGGGCAAACAGCAGACTGTGTTTGAGGCGATTCGCAGGGAGAAAGTGTTTGGTTCATTAATACCGGACCCTCGTTACTGAGCAGAAGCCGATTAAAGCACTTCCTGTCTGGAGAAAAACAGCGTTTGATGTGTACATGAAGATCAGTCACATGATCGATGATCAGCAGACGTTACGCCAGAACACACTCCCTCTGAGCAGACACACACTCTGAAGTGTGTAAACTCCTAAACATGATCATTCTGCCATAATTCACTCTTCCTCACATCACTCCAAACATCTATCATTTTTAAAGAACTTTAGAAACCAAAAAGTTTTGATGACCATCGACCTTCATTGAATGGACAAAACAAGCAACTTATTCTACTATCAGTCTACTAATACTCTAATGAGAGCTAGTTGTCATGGGATAAACTTTGACTATGGCTTAGATATAGTAGATAGTCAGACTTCAGATAGACATCTAAATCAGACCGTTGCACAAAGCACTTACGACTCTGACTATCTTAAGTAGGACTACACTGCAATGCATTCTGGGTAAAATAAGACACTTTTCAAAACAAAAAACATGGCGGATCGAGTAAGTGCATTCAGCCGCTCAGTGCAGTTTACCCCAGCAGAACATGTGTGTGTTGGAGGAGTATAACAGTTACAAGGACATTTTACTTGGGAAATTTAGCGGAGAATGTAGTAACAAGAAGAAATGTTTCATTTGGAAAAAGATTGCTACGACAGTCAGCATTAATCCGACCATTGAGCGGAGCGTTAAAGACGTACAGAAAAGATACAAAAACATGGTACAAGACACCCTGTATACCAGCCGTGACACAGAAGCTTTGCTGAGACCCACTGCGTCACCAACAGCATTCAGAAGAGTTCCTGTTGCATAAAATCTCATCGCAGTGCAAACCGGCGGCGCCATCCGGCGTCTGTCCTCGCGCCCAGCTACGGCTCAGGACCCTGTTCAAAATCCTGCCGCGCCACAGAGCACCATTTACATTTTTGTCTCATATTTGTCTCAAATCGTCGTTAATGTATATACTGACTTCACCCTGTCCTGCAATATACATTTATTTTACACTCTTCACAGAAATCAGCTGCGAGGATGAAAACTGCTGATGTTATCGGAGTTTCAGGAGATATTTTTAACGGACGCTCTGAGGTAAAGTGTTCAGACTGCAGATTTTAGTTTGCAACGATTGTATTTAATTGTACAGTACAATCATAACATAGTACAGATATTATCTTAATTCCATAATGTCCTTAAACATAACTATATTGCTGGCCATAAACGGAGAAAATGCGCGTCCGGTGTGCGATACGTCGAGTTGTCCTAGAGGCGGCACTTCTGGTCCGGTGTGCGATACTTCGAGTTGTGCTAGAGGCGGCGCTTCTGGTCCGGTGTGCGATACCTCGAGTTGTCCTAGAGGCGGCGCTTCTAAAGGACTAAATTCATCACAATTATTTAATGAATGAAGCACACAAAAAAATTATGACAAAGCCCTAAAACAGACAATTAATCGCCAAAGCCCTAAAACGGGCAATTAATCGGCATAACCGCAATTATTTTGCAGACAATTAATCGTCACCCAAATTTCATAATCGTGACAGGCCTACACATGAACAACATTAAAAGCTGGATTTACAACACAGGGGGACTATAAGACATAAACGATATGTCTGCAAATCGAATCAATGTTGATATTGCAACATTGTTTCAAAGGCTTGATAAAAAAAAAAAGAATGAATTATGAATGAATAGAATTATAGTTGAATGATATTTGATAGTTGTGTCTGAGGAACAAACAAAACATTATGAAATGAAAATCTCTTAAATTGCACTTGTTCAGATGTATTTAAACAAATATGTGCACGCAAGATTTTAATAAATTATGACTTTAATTTCATTTTATGATGTTTATTTGTCATTTTTGAAGCTTGTCATGGTCACAAAATTCTTCAATAGTATATAAAACAACAGTTCAGAGATTATTAATATGCGTTTTTGAGCAACACGAAGGCGAGCAAATGTCTATTTCTTTAATAATATAATATTACTTATTTAATCATGCCATTCCTATAAATACTGAAGCAATGCTTGACTGGTTCTCCACAGTGGGGTTTGTGCATGAGCAGATCTACACAGCGAGAGAGACTCGAAGAAAGAGGCTATTAACCGCACGCCCTCCAGGTCCAAATACCACTGAATTTTAGAGATTCCACTGAGATTTGTAAGATTTCACGTTGTGCAGATGCACGTCAAAAGTGTCCAGATCTCACATTCCTGACAAACATACAGTAATGAGATGTGGCATATGCTCTGAAAGCCAAGGGTTCAATCCAGGACTAAAGCAATGGCGTTCACAGCGCCAGTCCGTAACTAGGTCAGATGTGTTTCATCCCATTCCCATTAACCAACAGTCGAGTGAATGGTTCAGTCCCAGTATAATGGCGTTTCCTTCGCTTTGTCAGTAGTTTGTTGTTTGTGTTGAAAACGATTCCACGTTTCCTCTTTAGCACTAATTAAATCGCCCTACTCTTCCCCCGTTCTGCCTGTCAGAGCCGGCCATTAGCATAATAAAAGAAAGCAGCTTTTGTGCAACCTCTCAATTCAATTCCGTCGTCGGCGAGCGAGGGCTTTCAGTTCCCAGCATGCCGTCAAATCTAGACACCATTTGGAGATTAATATTCTGCATTTGCACATATTAATGACTTGCATGAGGTAATTAGGTAATTAGAGAATGAAGGGACTTCTGAGGGTCTGTGGGACACAGTGTTGTTTTAGTTTTTATTTACATTTTATTCATATTTTGAATTCGCTTTTTCTGGTTTTCGTGTTAATTTTAGTTTGATTTTTAGTCATTTCGTCATTTTTTTTCCTTCATTTTATTAGTTTATTGTTTTTTAAACATTGCTATTTAAGTTTAATTTATTTGTATTCATTATTTTATTGTTTTTAAAACATTGCTATTTAAGTTTAATTTATTTTTATTTACATTTCATTAATTTATTGTTTTTTAAACATTGCTATTTAAGTTAAATTTATTTTTATTTTCATTTCATTAGTTTATTGTTTTTTAAACATTGCTATTTAAGACATTTATTTTTATTTTCATTTCATTAGTTTTTAGTTTTTTAAACATTGCTATTTAAGTTTAATTTATTTTTATTTTCATTTCATTGGTTTTTTAAACATTTCTATTTAAGTTTAATTTATTTTTATTTCAGTTTTAGTTTTATTTCCAGTTAAAAAAAATAAAAGTTAGTGCTTCAACTTGTTTCAGCTTTATCCCAATCAACAGCAATGTTTTAGTTTTAGTTAACGACTGAAATGCCTGATTAAAAATGCATTGAAATCGTTTGCTATTAGTCGATTGGCTTGTGCTAAAAATACACAACATTAACTTTTAATCAGATTTAAGATGCAGTTTCTCTGTTTCTGGAAAAAAAGTTCGTTTGACGGGAAGCACACGAATTTCTGTCCCATTATAATTCTCTCTAGTATGAATTATAATCACCTCCTGATAGCAAATCATGAGCTGCATCTTTAATTAAACGATTTAATAATCAATTAAAAGGGACTTTTTACCTGTATGTTATTACGCTGTATCCACATTGGACCAGCGGTTTGGAAAATGGATTCTGCGGCGCCATCTTCTGGTCAAACACGGGAATTCATTCACAGTGCATTCTGGGTATTCGCAATGCATTGTGGGATTGAATGAGTGCACTCAATAACTATCGTTACCTCAAATACTGCCCTATTTAATGCTATAGGGGGCATTAAACACAGCCGTGGTCTTACTATTGGGAGATACGAGGGTTCGTACATTCGGAGGAACAAAAGCGTAACGGCTAAATAGGATCACGTGTGCATAGACAACCAATCACATTGCAGCCTTGACATCATTGAGTTGTGCGAGTCAATCACTGTTTGCATACCTAGAAATGAATGAGAAATGAAGTAATACCTGTCGCAAAATGATCCGCGACTTCTCTTACAAAACGCCATTGTTTTCAGTCGCAACTCTAAAAATAGACCAATCCAACACGAATGTTTAAGGTCAAACATGTTGAAGATTAGCTGTCGATTCATTAAAGGATAAGCTTTAGTGAACTCTCCTCCACTGACGTCCATTCAAAATATCGACTTATTTTGGACCTTGGAAGCTTGCCTTAAAGCGGGTTTGGTTTTGCCAGGCTGTGACGCGAACTAAAGGCAATTAACCAATTAAAACAAGATATTTAAACTTGTATTTCACAACATGTGATTCAGATCAGCCGTTCGATTAAGCAAAAATGCTTCATTTAGAGACAAATGATCAAACTATGCAGACAAGAGAAGGCCAGAGGTCATCATACAGCAGAGAATAAACCTGTGCATGTTTTTGTGTGTGTCATGATGAAGCGAAAGTGGATTTGGGTCACGGGATCTTCCTGTATTTCCTGATGTGTAATTACAGCATGCACAGAAAACACATCATATGTTCCCCATTCATCACCACTGAGTCATCAACATGAGCCTGAAACAACACACACACACACACACACACACATCCTACATGCTAATGCTTGAGATGTGAGATCATTACAGAACAACAACAGTCCGGTTCAGGAAGCAAAAAAATTCCCTGCATTTTGCATAACAAATTAATCTTTCACAACAGCCCTGCTATGAACTCTATAAACGCACGGGGATGTTTGCTTCTGCAGAGGCAACACATCAGCGTTATTATGCATTATTAGCATTATTGTTGATTTTTTAATAAATCATGTTTAATTGCAGAATTTATTGTACATTATTTATTTCAATGCATGTTATTTGCGAAGTCTTTTATATATTTTTTCTTAATTTGAACTAAGATACTTTTTCACTTCAAATCAAAGATTGCAATATCGTCATTTATATTGCAAAACTTTTTTTTAATGCCATTGAATAAAAAAAATTTAATAAAAAATGGGGAAAATAGTTTGAAGCAAAAACACACACAAAAAAAGTTGCTTTATATTTTGCCAGATATTTGTTTCAGAAAAATATCATGATTTTTACTTGAAATGAATCAGTCGATGATAACTAGATTGTTCTTAAGATAAATGCACAACTTACTTTGATATACTCTTTCGTTTATTTTACATAATAATTATCATTCACCTCCCCTAAAACTGTGCCCACAAACCATAAACTGGAAGCTCGTTTCCGCCACAGAATAAAAAAATAAAAAAAGGTAATTGCGGCTTTTTATCTCACAATTCTGACATTTTTCCTCACAATTACGTGTTATAAAGTCAGATTGCGAGATATAAACTCACATTTGTGAGACAAAAAGTCGCAATTATCTTTTAAAAATGTTTATTCTATGGCGGAAACAAGCTTCGATACATAACTTAATACTTCATATAGAGTCAAATATACATTAAACACAAAAACCATGTGTCTAAAAGAACCATTAACACTATGTCCTGATAAAAGCAAGAAATATGCATTGAAAATATGCCTGTTTAATAAAGATTCAAAGCTGTGTGTGTACATTTAGTTTAATAGGGAAACTATATGTTAGCTATAGCAACGCCAGAAAGCATCATT
This sequence comes from Leuciscus waleckii, assembly GCA_900092035.1. Taxonomy (NCBI): domain Eukaryota; kingdom Metazoa; phylum Chordata; class Actinopteri; order Cypriniformes; family Leuciscidae; genus Leuciscus; species Leuciscus waleckii. The sequence continues at coordinate 12,982 of FLSR01000196.1, forward strand.
ATAACATGAATACCTAGTTAAAAGGATTACTCTAAAATAATTTCTTTGTTTATTAAGTTACTTTTCACTTACAGGTAGCCTGTCTTTTCTCCAGAATCAGCATGCACAAAGCATCACACACACACACACACACACACACACACACTAAATAATCATGTTCCTTATGCTCTACACTTCCTGACATATTGAGATCATCTGTCTAGTGCAGTTGTCTGTGGAGTAGCACATGGCCGCGCGTGCACATAATTGCAAACTAGTCTCCATATATATGTAAAATAGTGCTAAAAATATCTAAATGCTGCAGGATTGAAGCATGAAGTCTCGTGGAGTGTACATGACGTGCTCAAGGGCCCCAAAACGGAGAGAATGAGAGAGAGAAAAGAGGGTGCATATGCCACACCTCACTCATTCAGAAACACAGCACTTTTCCCACTGTACTGTACGACATAATCACATGGTCCACGGGATTTACAACTGCAGAGGAAATATCCCACAACATATGTGCAGTCTGAGCCATTTATAGTCCAAACACAACGCAAAAGCCACAGTGCGTGCGAGCGATGCGTCGCGTCAAGGCGGTCTCAAAAAATAGCCAGCAGCAATCACTGAACAATAGTAAACACGCGAATGCTCGTCCGAGTCATTAAAGAGAATCGGTTCTTTTGAACGGTTCATGTCAATGATTCACTTAAAACGATTCTGTGATTCGTTTTAAAATATAGTGTTATATTAAGCGTCACAGACGCAGCTTGTGTTGTTACGTTTGTCACAATTACTATTTATTCAAGCTCAAGTCTGGTCGTTAAAAAATGCAAACGTGAGAATGTACTTTGTTTAGGAACCATTACTAGTTTTCACCAAAAATATGAACTAGGAAATATGCATTTCACAACGTGTCTTGTCAGTTTTGCTTACTGTAGTCATCGTTAATAAACAACAACAACAACACACACACACCAACTGATCTGATAACTCGATTCGCTACAGACCAATTCATTACAAAGAATCGATTCATATGAACGATTCGTTTACGAGCTGGACATCACTACAACCATGATCCCCACTCAGTGTTTAAACAATCATGATGTGACCACTATGACAGTCAAAATAAAAAAAGAAACGTTTATCCTGAACAGCTCACAAAATCAATCCGTCCGACGCGAAGCCCAAAATGACCTAATTAACGTCACATACTCCGTTCAGAAAGACTATTTCCTCAATCCAATGTGTTGAACAGATTTTTCCAAATCCATACCTGTCATCTGATTCCAGACAGAACAAGTCGTGTGTGTTTATCTAGTAAACAAAGGGGGGAAAAAAGCTCAATCTTTTGTTGGTTCTCTCGTTTAATCTTAATCCGATTTGAGTCTTCCTCGCCGTCCGTCTGTCCGAACAGCGGCGAGCGCGAGCGCACAATGGAAACGAATCTAAACCCTTTAAAATAGGCTACATCGAATCTATCAAAATGGTTCACAAACACGTGTCTAATGAATGAACGAGCATGCAGAAGAACAACGGAGACAGCTGCACCCACCTCGTGGTTTGAAAGGACACCGGTCCGGTCCAGTTCGGGAGGTGTGGGTGGACCGGTCCGGTCAGAATGCAGAGCCAGCCCGGGATGAGGGAGCAGGTGAATCAGGCGGATTCAGACGGGATGGACAGGTGTGTGTGGGTGATGTTTGAGCTGTGTGTGTGTGTGTGTGCTGGATGCTGTCAGGATAGGGACCAGTTTAATCCTCCATCTGAACGCTCTCCTCGGCCACCCCTCCCTCATCCCTCCTCAGTGATGTCCGAATCACTCTTTTGAAAGGGTTCTTTGTACTGATTCGGTTGAACCGATTCGCAGCGCGGATCTTCTCCACAGACTGTGATGACGCGTTTTAATGGTCATCAGCATCGGAAATGAAAAGTTTTCGTGTTGTTTGTTATTTTCTCCTATGACAAATCTTATCATAAGGAATATTACTAAGTTTAAATTTAGTATTCATAAATGTAAATTTGGAGGAAATAAGCCTTTGTTTGTAAGATCAGGAATTCAACACAATGTTTTGTTCAATGGTTAAAAAATAAGAAAGCTGCAAATTGTGTTTCAATTTGTAAACATTTTCAAAATTGTATTTAACTTTTAAGTTTGTCACTGTTTCTTTATAGGCTATTTGTCTTTTTGTTTGTTTGTTTGTTTGTTTGTCTGTTTACTCAATGTACCCCCTTGACTCTAGTTGTAAGTCTTTAAAACCAATAAAAAAAGAGAACGTTTTCATATTTTTATTTTTTTAAATGTATGTACATTTATAACACTATACTTTGTATTATATTACCTTTGTATCAAATTACAAAAACAACAGAAAGTGAATGTTGCTGTGAGGGTTTGAGTTTCTGAAGAGAATATCTGACCATTTGTGTGACAGTCGAAAAATACAATTAAAATGCAGCAGTATTTAATTCGATAAGTAGAAAAATTAATTAAAACATTTACAGCAAAAAGATAAACAGCTTGGACTGAATGGGCAGAAGTTAAACTGCATCACTGAGTCAATATAAAGACTTATTGACGAATAAAACACGTACTGAGTGAACTTTTACGTTTGAGGGTGACTTTAGGCCATAATATTACATATAAAAGGTTGCTGAGTTGTTTTAAATAAATCTAACTATCTGCTATAAGGTTGCTAAGGTGAATATGAGTAACGTTAGTTATTAGGGATAGAATTTGCTATATAGTCACTAGACTAGACAAACTGTGCTGATCGTGTCAATTAGGAAAGCTCTATTTAAGTCGTGTCAATATATGAGGGATTTACCCTAATATGTACAACAATTGTGTCACATGAACAGAACTAACAATTTACTTAATCACGTAAAAAGACGACGAACAAGGTCCCGGCGCGACGCCGTCTGTGAATACTTCAGAGTAACGTGTGTAAATGAATCGACTGATCGAGTTTTGAACCGAACGAACCGATTCGCTCAAATGAATCAGACTTCTGCACGCTATCATCCCTCAATCCGACGCCTTCTGTTCCTCTCTCTCTTTCTCTCTCTCCCACACACACACACACACACACACACACACACACACACACACACACACACACACACACACACACACACACACACACACACACACACACACACACACACACACACGTCTGTCCCCCTGAGGTCCTTCGCAAGGTCAGTCACGGTAGAAAAGAAGGAAATGAAACGACTGGAGAGTAAATTGGACGAAACTACACGTGCAATATGCACGACATATTATTTGATAAAATAATACAATTATTTGTGTCGGCACGATACTAGACTAATGTTTCCTAATTCATTTCCAAATGTAAATGTGATCCTACATGCTTAATATAAGATCATTTCATTCATCATCATTCATCTTTTATACACGAGCCTGTCGGTCTCCATACATGGGCAGTTGCTACAAACCGGAAGTGTGTCGTCACCGCACATGACCGGAACTCGATCACATGATCAGTGTTTTCAAAGAAAACTTGTATCCATTCACCCTGAGATCCTACGCTTTATTACTGTAAGTAGCAGATTTTATTACCCATTATATATCCATAACCATTATTCGATATCTAAAGGCATATTAAACGCAGCTGGTCGTAAATAAAGCGAGGTCATGAATAAAGTTTAAAGCAAAGATATGATATAGAGATCCTATATTAACTGTACATTAAAAGCAAATGTGCATCTTGTTGTTTTGCTCCTCACTGGAGTTGAGCTTTGCCTGATCATCTGGACTGGTCAGTGCTGGTCAATAAAGTATTGATCTGTCTGTCTTTATATTCAGAGTGTCTTGCAGGACTGTACCAGTGAGACGTCATGAGACTGGTGATTCTGGACGATTATGATCTGGCCAGCGAATGGGCTGCAAAATACATCCGGAACCGGATCATCCACTTCAAGCCCAGTGCTGACCGGTACTTCACCTTAGGACTTCCAACAGGTAAACTAATCCACCAGAACATATGAACATCTGTCATGAGTTTGACCTGAAATCAAAATTGACTTTGTTTACTTTCTTGCACATTCCTCCTGGTCTTATTAGGCATGTTGTCTTATTAATATTTCATCAAAATGTAATAAATTGCTCTGTGACCTGGACTCACTGACCACTTTTCACAATCCAGTCAATTCCCAATGTATTCACTCTGAAATTTGGGAAGATTATAATTATTCTATTATTATATAGATTGTTTTTAGTGCTGCATCTTACATAAACGTTTGTAAATGTATAATATTTGTGTGTATATCATTTATCACACACACTCTCACAGAATCACACTCACTGACACACACACACACACACACACACACACACACACACACACACACACACACACACACACACACACACACACACACACTCTTTAATCGCATCTAATAGAACACGTGATTAATTGCATCTAACATAAAAGTTTGTCACTATATCCACTATATTATGTTAGTTGTGATTAGTCACGATGAATCGATGTGACCGCACTAATATTATACTGATATATATATTGTGATATAATGTGATTGACTGCAGGGAGCACACCCCTCGGCTGCTATAAGAAGCTGATCGAGTATCACAAGAGCGGAGACCTGTCCTTCAAATATGTCAAAACCTTTAACATGGACGAGTATGTGGGTGAGTGTGAACCAACAGATCCCTCTCTCGAGAACTGCTCAGTGTGTGTGTGTGTGTGTGTGTGTGTGTGAGGGAGAGAGAGTCAGCAGAAGTATGCAACTGAGCCACTGTCATGCATAATACAATGCTAAAGAGCGTTTGCACACTGGGCTCCGTCCTCTTCCCTTTCTAGTCTAGTTCAGGATCTGACATTTATTAAACATTCTAGCTACACTTTTTAACTACTCTTATACGAGTACTGTGAACACACACTGTTTTTCACCTACTATATAGTAGGGAAGTATGTGATTTGGGACGCAGCCTCTATTTGCATCGTGACATTCATGACTAAAATCTCTTTATCATTAGTGGTCTAGATGGTTTATATTTTCATAATTTCCCTGATTCTCAGTGGTGATTCTTATGTGATTCTCATGACTTTAATGCAGTTTTTTTAAAATTAAATATTATTTCTTTGTACTTTTAAATTGCTCAACCCAGTGTTATTTTTGCATAATTGAAATACTATTATTTTAATAATACGTTTTTATTTTCATATTTTCTATTTAAATTTTTAATTCAAATTTTAGTACTTTTGATTGTTTTTTTGTCATTTTTAATAGTTTTTGCAGAAACGCACTTTAGATATTCTACTTACTATAAGTAACTTTGCAACTATATGTCAACTAGGCTATCTCTTTAGACTATCTCTTTAAAATTTGGGCCGATAATTCTTTAGATTTGAAAGCCGGTAACCGATATATTGTCCACATTTTTATATAGTTTTTGAGAGCCTGATAACAAAATTAAAAGTCTCACCATTAAAAGCCACGTCCCAAACACACAATTATAAAGTTCTCATTATAGTTTAATGTAGCCGATATGACAGACGTAACTGTTGCACTGAACTGTATTTTCCTTTTTTGAAGTGATTCTAATCATATTTCAATCAATTGAAAAACATAATGTTGAACACTGTGCATCTGAAGTGTCTCAGCTGACGGAAATATGGAAATAATACATTATTTAATAATGGATTATTTAATATATCTGCTGTTTAAAAAATTGGCTTTAATATATTGGCCAAATGTAATATATCGGCTTTAATATATCCGCCAAATTTAATATATCCGCCAAATTTAATATATCGGCTTAAATATATCGGCCAACTTTAATATATTGGTCAAATTTAATATATCGGCTTTAATATATTGGCCAAATGTAAAATATCGGCTTAAATATATCGGCCAACTTAAATATATCGGCCAAATTTAATATATCCGCCAAATGTAATATATCGGCTTAAATATATCGGCCAACTTTAATATATTGGCCAAATTTAATAAATTGGCTTTAATACATGCGCCAAATTTAATATATCGCCTTTAATATATTGGCCAAATTTAATATATCCGCCAAATTAATATATCGGCTAACTTTAATATATTGGCCAAATTTAATAAATTGGCTTTAATACATGCGCCAAATTTAATATATCGGCTTTAATATATTGGCCAAATTTTATATATCGGCTTTAATATATCGGCCAAATTTAATATATCCGCCAAATTAATATATCGGCTTAAATATATCGGCCAACTTTAATATATCGGCCAAATGTAATATATTGGCCAAATTTTTTTATCGGGCCGATAACGGTAATATTAAAAGTGAACAAATATCGGCCGATACCGATATGGTGGCCGATATATCATGCATCCCTAATTACTGTTAGGTTATGGTTCGGGTTTGTAGAATAAAAGTTGACATGTATTTGACATGTATTTGCAAATATCTCCTGGTCTTCAGGCCTTCCCAGGGATCATCCCGAGAGCTATCACTCCTACATGTGGAATAACTTCTTCAAGCACGTGGACATCGAGCCGCACAACACTCATATTCTGGACGGGAACGCCAGCGACCTGCAGGCGGAGTGCGAAGCCTTCGAGCAGAAGATCACGGTTGCGGGAGGAATCGAGCTGTTTGTGGGAGGTGTGCCGATAAATCTGACCCAGTGAACGCTTTAGTAGACGCTGAGAGACGCCAGTAACACTGGAATACACTTCTCAGTCTGTACCAGTAAACCGCTCTCTAAGCAGTTTAGCTGCTGCAATAACAAACACTTTAATCAATAAGAATGATTCCAAATGCTTGATTACGCAACTCAAAGGTCAAAGGTCTTAAAGGGACAGTTCACCTGAAAATATATATCCTGTCATTATTTAGTTGTTCTAAACCTGTATGAGTTTCTTTTGTTGAACACAAAAAAAGAAGATATTTTGAAAAAGTATATTTCGAAATATTATTAATTCATAAATAGTATGAAAAAAATAATAACACTGTCAATAGGGACCAGAAACTATTTGGTCACAGACATTCTTCAAAATATCTTCTATCCCTTTAAGTCTTGAGTTTGCTGTAGCAATAATTGATTTGATCTTTGTCAGTGTATCTGGTCCAAAGTTTGTATAAATTTAGTGTTATTTTAGTTCTTTTAGTATAGTATTTATTAATACTTTGAATTACTTTTTATTGGTAACACTTTACAATAAGGTTTCATCTGTTAACATTAGTTAGCTACATTAGTTAACATGAACTAACGATAAAAAAAATGCATATACAGGATTTATTAATCTTAGGTTATGTTAATTCCTACATTTACTAATACTTCATTAAAATCAAAAGTTGTGTCTATCAAAAATATGTATTTATTTATTCAATCTCAATGATACTAAAATAACAATGGTTTAATTGGTATAAGTATAAAAAGTTAATTTCATGCATTTGAAATAAAGCTGCACTAAAATAATAAATGGGGGAGAAAAACGTTATACTTATAAAAATTAAACTGATGTTATTTTAATATCATTAAGATGCTAAATATTTTTAATTTAAAAAAAAATTTATTTTGGTTTTAATTTTAATAATATTTTATTTTATTTTAGTTAACAATAACAACACTGGTCCGAATGATAAACAACATACTTTACATAGTAGATTAATAACTTTTATGAATCTATTGGGGTGAATCTCATCTCATCTCATCACATTTCATTTTTTATTTTCAATATAAAGGATTTAAAAAGAAATTATATTTACAAAGAAAATAACATTTTTGTATTGTTTCCATGATTAATAAGCACGTTTTTCATTATGTGTCTTTAAGTTTTCTCATTAGTTCTGTGATTCGCATTATTACATTCACTGTTATTATATTTGACAAGTCCTGTGTTTTGTTGTTTTCTTCAGGCATCGGTCCAGATGGGCACATCGCCTTTAATGAGCCCGGCTCCAGTCTGGTGTCCAGGACCCGAGTGAAGACACTGGCCAAGGACACCATAGTAGCCAACGCCCGTTTCTTCGGGAACGACCTCTCCAAAGTTCCCAGCATGACCCTCACCGTCGGAGTGGGAACAGTGATGGACGCCAGAGAGGTAAATCACAGCGCGTGTTTGTGGCTGAAACTGCAACAGGAACAGGAACATGAACGTGGAACAAACACAACATCTTTTGTCCCAGTCAGATACGCTTTTGTTTGGAGCATTTGTCATGTGCAACTCATAAATATAATTATCTTTTATAATATAGTAACAAATGTTCTCTTTGTTATAGCTATAAACTGAACATGTGTCAATGAGAGACTGGAAATACATAAACACTTTAACAGAGAGGATGCTGGGTAAAGTGTCCTTCGGGTCTCTTGGTTTTATGGATGCCAGACATCAGTTGATTCTCATCATTAAATCATTATTGCATCTCTTATAAACATACAGACCATATTTCACTCCAAAAATCATATTATAATCAGTTATTGTTTGCATAAAGAAGTCATTTTTTGGCCCATTAAGATTTTTGGAATTGTGACATTAATTTGTTTCCAAATTCTGTTTTATATATATATTTTAATATTAAATTCAGCACAACAAATACAACCATGATGTATACTTACAGTTACATATACTTTACAGTTTAAAGAAAAATAATAATGTAATTAATGTTATTATCTGTTCTCATTACTATAATAATATTTATTATTATTATTAATATAAGTATTATTATTAATACTAC
>FLSR01000196.1:30243-45698 GCA_900092035.1 Leuciscus waleckii
TGATGTTGTTTCAGGCTCTACTAGAACAGGTTTTCCTGCTTGAATGTTGATTATTTTCCTCATATTCTCCATTGTTGCGGCTCCTCTCTTCCCAGTCTGTCAGTAACGCTCTGTTTACTTCCTGTCTCTATGAAGCCCCTCCTTCTGAAAAGCACACTGTGCTCTGATTGGTCGGCTGGAGCAGTGAGTTGTGATTGGTCGAGCGCTTCGAGTGTGTTTGGGAAATGTCCCGCCCCTTCCCATAACCGCCAGTTTAACACACTACTAACTAACTCAACCAGGCCCCGCCCCTTTATTCTGCGTATGAAGCATGAATTATTATAATGAGGAATATTGTGACGTTGTTCGTTCCCCGAAGAAACTCAAGACTACAATGGAGGCGTTTCAGGAGTTCAGAAACACTGACACTGATATAGAGAAGAACTGTGTGGCTTTGCAGAGATTTATCATGATCAAACTGCAACATTACACACTGAAGACAGATGAAGATGTGTGAATAGTAATATTAGTTAAGCACACACTCACCAGCGAACACCATGGCTTTAGCCGGTTTGAACCCCGGCAGCGCCTCCATGGGCTGTTTCTGCAGGTAAAGTGTGTCTCCAATCTGAGCCTCCTTCACTTCCTTCATCCCTGAGATCATGTAACCCACCTGACCGGCATACCTGAGGACAAAAGGTACAAATGCAAAAGGTCAAAGGTTAAGCTAGTGCAACTTACAGAGGCTGTCTGAAACATTCCTTCTTAGGTGTATATGGATTTGGCAAGTTTTAAGATGCCTTTGTTTGGTTTTTCAACTTATGATTTTATTTCTGCCCAAAAATAAGCACTGAAATCATTGAATGTTTGCTTGGTTATCTTTTAAGGCCTAGGTTTTTAGCCAGGAGTCTGCAGAATCTTTAACATGTTTATTTCTCGTTCATTTTCTTCAACATTTTTAGTTCCTTTTGGGTTTTTTCAAAATCGTGAAACTCTATTTCTAGACAGGGTTTTTGTCTAAAACTCAAACTATTAAAAACATTTCTGTTAATTGAAATAAAGATGAAATCAAATACAATATATAAATATTAGTTGCAAAAAAAAAAAACGTAAACTAAACGAATATATTAGAAATGCTGCCTCGGATAAGTTTAAGTTAAAGCACTAAAATTATTACTTAGAAATTTAAAAACAATTAAACTCACTAAAACAAAAATAAATTAAACTTAAATACCAATATTTAAAAAAAAATATAACAAACAAAATGTCTAAAATGTAACTAAAATCAGCACGAAAACTAACAATATAAAAATAAAAGCTAATTGAAAATATTAATAACTAAAGTAAAAACTAAATTATGTCTGCAGAATCTTTAACATTTTTATTTCTCAATCATTTTTGTAAAAAAAACAGGTTTGTGGAATTGCACACACACAACCGCCATGAGCATCATGAATTAAACACTGACATAATGCTCTTCATGTTGTTGAAAACAAAGACTGGTATATATTTTCTTTGTCTTTGTTTTTATATCAATATGGTACAAGATTATCCAATTCAAATCAATGTAGAAAATGACGAGTTAGGTCAAAAGTAATCTAAAAGTCAAAGTTTTGCTGACCTGACAATATTGACATAACTTGGATGCAAATCACTTGTTTGCTTTGGAGGATTGTAAAATATAGTTGTAAAAGATATTAGGGTCATTCTTCCTTTGAAGCACATTTTCATGATCCCATCACGTATTCCCTTAATATATTGGATGAAATGTTAAACTCACTCTTTTTTTAAGATGGAAATTATTGTAATTATTTTTTTAACGTTTTTTAATCACAATTTCACAATTAAGTGAACATAAAGGTCCATTTTAACCCTTTGATGGTGACCAGATGCAAAACTCTCTCAGAATGAATCATTTGAAATGATCCATATTAGATATTGAATCATTGTGTTCCTGTTTTGAAGGGTAAAAAAAACTCCAAAACATTAAGATCAGTGTTGTTATTGATAACTAAAACAACAACTACTCAGAATAGTTGTTGTCAAATAAAATAAAGCTTAATGTAAATATTAGATGAACATTTTAAAACATAAATCAGAAATGTTGCTTTGGAAACGTACTGAAATAAAATAAGTAAAATGACTAAATCTGAAATAAATAGGCTACATTTATGAGTGATTGATGTCATCTTAATTTCGTTGTGTAGAGATATGCAATGACAAATAAACTATCAAATGTCAAATCAAAATCCTACACTAACCCTAAAGTAAGTACATGTTGTTAATTATTATTGCTCAGTACTTAAATATATAATCACACTGTAACAAGGACATCTTAAGATAAAGTGTAACCCAACAGTGCTCTTCACAGAGAGATGTTATGCAGGGAATGAAGCTGAGCCGGTTTTCAGAAACGCATGATAACACATGATGATGATTTACAACAATAAACTGATGCTTCCTGATTCACTCGCTTCCCAGATACACTAGGAAATACACATTTTAGTTTATAAGATTAATAGTAACTAAGTAAAAGCGAAAATGATTGGTAACACTTTAGTTTAGGGTTTAATTCTCTCTATTGACTATTATTAGCATGCATGTTACTAGGATATTGGCTGTTTATTAGTACTTATAAAGCCTTATTAAGCATGACCTTATTAAGCATGACCTTATTCTACTACATCCTTTAATCCTGCAATACCTAAACTTACAACCTTACGAACTATTAATAAGCAGTAATTAGGAGTTTATTGAGGCAAAATGTGCAGTTAATAGTCAGTTAATAGTGAGAATGGACCCTAATCTAAAGTGTGACTAAATATTAATAACTGAATGAAGCATTATAACTATCATTAATGAAATACAACTTTTTATTCAATTTTTTATTAAAATATTCAATTTTTCAGGGGTTATTTTTAAATCAGCATAACAGTTCAAAATTTTTAGGCTCATAAGATTATTTTTTTTTAAAGCAAGGACCATTTAAATGTTCAAAAATGACAGTAAAGACATTTATAATGATACAAAAGATTCTATTTCAAATAAATGCTGTTCTTTTGAACTTTCTGTTCATCAAAGAATCATGAAAAATAAAATGCATCACGGATTCCACAGAAATATGATCTGTTTTCAACACTGATAATCATCATAAATATTCCTTGAGCAGCAAATCATCATATTAGAATGATTTCTAAAGGATCATGTGACACTGATTTCTAATCTATGATTCATAGTGTTGATGTAATCTGGGCTTTGGGTGTGGGATGTGTTCTGATATGATCTTATGAACAAAACAAACAATAACTCATAATCAGTATGTGCTGATCTTCACTCTCACAGTGACCTCTTGTGGAGAACAGTGAACGCGCTGATGATACTCACGGAGGAATCCGTCTCACCACCTCTCGGAGAACTTGATCCACGTTTGTTCCCAGTTTTGCCGAGATCTGCAGAGAAACATCAGCACAATCACAAGCCAACGTTAGAATATTAAAGAGCCATTATGAAGACACACGTCTGAGGAGATGTTTAAACCTCACCTTGATGCACTCTTCCCTGGGAATATCAAAGACTTTCTCAATCTGTTTCTCCACTCGCTCTGGATCAGCATTTTTCAAATCAATCTGACAATTAAAACAACTCGTTAAAATGACAAACGGTGAAAGATCCGACATTTGATGGTGTTTGAGTCTCTAGTCGACCAGCTGAAGTTTCAGTCAACGTGAAAATATTCACACGAAAAATCACTATTTGCTGATTACTAACAATACTTGCATTAAATAAAACATGATGATATGATAAATGCATGTAAAAATAGATGAATGAAAAATAATTAATGCACGTGCAAATATATTTGGACTAATAAAGATCAAATGCTCCAGGTATTTGAATAAATAAGATTAGGAGCAACATTTATGGTTTTCCTACTTGATGTGAAGACATTTCTATAGTTTATCCAAAGCTCTGGGATGAAATGGCATGTATGAAACGTTTAATGCGTTTAAAGTAATTCTCTGTAACGTCTACCTTGTTAATCACAGGGATGATCGTTAGTTGAGCCTCAAATGCCAAGTAGAAATTAGCGACTGTTTGTGCTTGAATTCCCTTTGAATTGGAGAGAAAAAAACATACAACACATTTTTTTTTACTCTTAATGTCAATTAAAAAAGGCTGCAGTTTTTAGTAATGATGGTTTATTTATGCTGATATATGCCAGTCTGTGCCAGTGCTGTTATTGTTCAAATTAAAATAATTTATAACTGTTGCCAAATGAAGCTGAAGTGCTAATATTTACTAGCACTGAAATTAAAGATATATAGAAATATTAGAAAAAGATCAGCGTCGAACAACATGAACAACACCAACCAAACTCTTCCAGTCTCAGATACACTACAGTGTTTGAGGGCGGAGCTAAGAGACGCTGCTCAGCCAATCAAAACCACAGGCTGGCATTATGCTAATTAGTTACAAACCTACATAGGAAGTGAGACTGAATTACTGACGACTCGTTTCAGTTCAGAATCACTTCTTTCTTTTGGGACACAATAACCTTGCAGACCTTGTACATCCACAAACATCTCTATTACACACTACATGAAAGGTGATATCTGTGCACTTGAAATCATTGTCCTCACAGGTGTGTCGATGAGATTGAGCAGGTACGTCTGTCCCTCGTGCTGATAGAAGAGCGATGCAGTCTGAGCTTTAACAGTGATTCCTCTCTCTCTCTCCACCTGCAGTTTATCCAGAACCTGCTTGTTACTCGCAGTCTTTGCAATGGCGCCTGCGCACACAATCATGAGAAACAAAGAGATTTTTATATCATTCACAGGAAAGAGTCTCTCCTGTCATGGATGTTTTACAGGCAATCACCTGTGATCTCCAGCAGTCTGTCAGCTAAAGTGCTCTTGCCGTGATCAATGTGAGCAATAATGCTGAAATTGCGAATTCTCTCCACTGGAAACTCTGACATGTCGAAACTCTCCTGTAACAGTCAAAGAATTCAATATACAGCTGCGAAAACCATTAAAAACATTCCACCCAAAGTTTCTACAGTAAAATCATAATAGATGATTAGGGGCATAATGGTACATGTACATTTTCGATACGAGTCTCGTCTTTTGGTTCAGTACCATGTGTGTAAGTCAAATAAATGGAGTGGTAGAATCAGAATGCAATAATTCTAAACTTACTCTAAAATATTTTGCTAATATATTCAGCATCCAAAACTCAAAATCTCATTCACTGACTTCTTTTTATTTAAAGACAGACATATTTTGGTCTGTAAACTATGGAAGCTTGATTCCCCCACAGAATAAAATTTAAAGTAAAGTAACTGCAACTTTTTTTTCTCAGAATTGCATGATATAAACTTGCAATTGCGAGTTTTAAAGTCAGAATTGCAAGATATAAACTCTGTATTCTGAGAAAAAGTCAGAATGGCGTGATCTAAAGTCGCAATTACGTGTTATAAAGTCAGAATTCAGAGTTATAAGTCAGAATTACAAGATTTAATCGCAATAGTGAGATAAAAAGTCACAATACTTTTTTAAAAAGTTTTATTCTGTGGCAGAAACAAGCTTCCATAATAAACAACTTTAATAAGAACAAAAAAACGTTGAAACATAAATGCAAAACCACGGTATTACCGCACCGTTATATTGTGTAACGTTTGCTTGGGTGTAAGCCATCAGCACGGAAAAGCCTAGGACGCTCCCAAAACAGATTCCAATTATTTACAAAGAGCAGTTTCTGCTCATTGCACCATGACATTAACCATTAACAGGTCTCCAGTTTTTAAGTAAACACAAATCTCCTTTCTTTGGAAGAAGAGAAAGAACTGCCCTTTGACAACTTTTAGGCAGTTCCTTCAGTTTATAACTTTCTTCAAGGACTTTAAAGAAGTCCTGTCCAATTATTCCCCAAAAAGATTTGTAGAATTCTGCGGTAAGTCCATCAAGGCCGGGTACTCGACCAGTTGAGAGTTGTTTTACTGCATCAGTTCCTTCTTCAAAGGTAATGTTGGAGTCTAGAAAAAGTCTTTCATCTTCTTTCAGAATTGGTCAATCTTTAAAAAGTTCACATGTTGTATTCAAATCAATGTCTTCTTTTGCAAATAATTTAGAATAAAAATCAACAGCAGTTCTTCTCATCATTAAAGTATCTGAAGTAATACTTCCATCATGTCTTCGTAAACAATGCATATAATTATTATGAACAACCTTCTTTTCCAAATTAAAAAAAATGTTTTGTAGGTGCATCCATATCATTAATGGAAATAAACCGTGCTTTAACAAGTGCTGATTTCACTTTTCATGTAAACTATCTCTTAATTCATGTTTTTTAGATATCAAATTGTCTTGGACTCCCATATCATTCTTACCAATCAAAAAAACAAATAATGCAGAAATATCTTCTTCTAATTTAGACACTTTCCTTTTTAAACTAATCCAAGCTTGTAATGAATATTGTTGGCAGAAAAGCTTAATTTGAACTTTTTGAAGATTTTCATAATTGCATTTTGTTCGTCCAATGGTTCCAAAAAAGGTTAAATTTTTCATGGAAATCAAGATTCTCTAATGACTTATTACTAAATCTCCAATAAGAATAATGAGGGGTTGTTTGTGTTACAATCATTTTTAAAGAAATTAAATGATGATCTGAAATAGAGCTTGGGCTTATATGCGTCTCTTCTATTCTACTGCACAAAATCTATCTAAACGTGCTGCACTGATCCTATTCTCTGTCACTTTAATCCATGTATATTGTTTATCTGCTTTATTTCTCTCTCTCCAAATATCAATAAGTCCAAATTGTGTGGTAATCTCTCTTAAAGATACTGCTGATAAAAAATGAGGTTCTTCTCCATTTCTATCGCAAGTAAAATCCAAAGTACAGTTCCAATCACCAATTACTAAAAAATCTTCATTCATAAAAGAGGAAACTACATCTTTAAGTTTCAGAAAAAAAGCTATTCTTTCTCTACCCGTTGTAGGAGCATAAACATTTATTAACCCAAAAACTCTATTTTTTATTTCTACTCTGAGACCCTTTCACTACCTCACTTTTAGATAAAATTTTAACTTTACATCTGGGTGAAAATAATATTGCCACCCCAGCACAAAGGTTGGTGCCATGACTCAAGACATGATCTCCCTCCCACCACATCCCCCAATCAGTTTCATTTTCTTCATTACTATGTGTTTCTTGTAGGAACACAACTTGAGTTTCTTTCAAATTTAAACATTCTTTTAATAAAGGCCATTTACTTCTATCCCTTGCCCCATTTATATTTAAGGATCCTATTTTAAGAACATTCATAAACAGGGGAAAGGAAAAAGAAAAAGAAAGAAAAAAACACAGAAAAGGCCAGGGCCCGTATTCATAAAGAATCTTAATGCAAAGAGTAGCTCCTAGTGACAAAATTCTAAGAAAATTCTTAGAAATGTGGCCGTTTACTCTTAAAATTAAAGAAAAAATCCTAGTAAAGAAAAAAGTAATTCAGAAAGCATCTTAACCCTTAAAAGAGGTCTTAAGGTCAAAATGTTGGAGCACGGACGAGGACTTTTAAGAGGCTTAAGAGTTTCTTTAGCAGAGGAGAAATGGCAGAAAGACGAAGAGGGAGAAGAAATGTGTTGCAGACAATGAATAACAGTGAGTTAATAAGAAATCAATCAATCAATCAATCAATCAATCAATCAATCAATCAATCAATCAATCAATCAATCAATCAATCAATCAATCAATCAATCAATCAATCAATCAATCAATCAATCAATCAATCAATCAATCAATCAATCAATCAATCAATCAATCAATCAATCAATCAATCAATCAATCAATCAATCAATCAATCAATCAATCAATCAATCAATCAATCAATCAATCAATCAATCAATCAATCAATCAATCAATCAATCAATCAATCAATCAATCAATCAATCAATCAATCAATCAATCAATCAATCAATCAATCAATCAATCAATCAATCAATCAATCAATCAATCAATCAATCAATCAATCAATCAATCAATCAATCAATCAATCAATCAATCAATCAATCAATCAATCAATCAATCAATCAATCAATCAATCAATCAATCAATCAATCAATCAATCAATCAATCAATCAATCAATCAATCAATCAATCAATCAATCAATCAATCAATCAATCAATCAATCAATCAATCAATCAATCAATCAATCAATCAATCAATCAATCAATCAATCAATCAATCAATCAATCAATCAATCAATCAATCAATCAATCAATCAATCAATCAATCAATCAATCAATCAATCAATCAATCAATCAATCAATCAATCAATCAATCAATCAATCAATCAATCAATCAATCAATCAATCAATCAATCAATCAATCAATCAATCAATCAATCAATCAATCAATCAATCAATCAATCAATCAATCAATCAATCAATCAATCAATCAATCAATCAATCAATCAATCAGTGAACATATCAGTCAGCCTGTTAAGGAGTTAGTTCTATCTATCAGCCTGTTAAAGCTACAATATGTATTTTTTATCGCCGCTAGGGGTCGCTAACCTCTTACAATAACAAAGGCGTAGATTGATGACGCATTAGCGGAATTATGGATCTTGTCGTCATGCCGATGGATCTAATAATGTGTATGGATGAGTGAATACACTGATGTGTTTAGCATGACTGTGGAATGAAGCGGCGCGAGTGCTAATGAGAGACAGATCTTAGCGCCACACGCGAGTCCCGCGGATATAAAGGAATGAGGACATTTCATTCTACCGAACTAACGTACCCACTAGTGCTGAATAACACTAACAGGGCAGTTTATTAGACGAATGAAACTTGTGAGGTAACGCAGCGCTGTTTCACTTGCTCTAGTCTACACTATCACACTAAACTGCATTTGAGTGTGTTAAAGTTATAATGTTATTCTGTGTGTTAGTTTGTCCGTATGAGATTAGCAGTGAGCGAGATCAACATTAGCATAACATACTGATCATATTCTAACATTTCATCATGTTGAGCTGTATAAAATTGATTCGTTTTATGTACATTAGCTCACCTCTACATCTCTGTCGAGTGGAAGTTAGCCGCGGACGCTAGCTCTCGGCATCTAGAAAACGCCACGCCGATATCGATCCTCGTTTTAGTTCTCCTTTTGTCCCAAAGTCTGCTTGCCATGATCCATAATGTTTAAACGAAACAACAACAGCGTGAGCGCGCCGCTAGACGTAACGCAGTTGTCCACGTCTGTCGCCATGGTTACTATGGGAATACTAGCCAAAACCAGGGATAACGTGGATATTACGTCATTGACAGGCGACAAGTGAACGGGGACGGGCACTTTTTAAAATTGTGAATTTCTCTGAATTTACAAATTATTGGAAAGATTTTGGGTAATGTAAGTATGAAATATATAACACTGCAAGTGGTTTTTGTATTTTTTGATAGAAAATTCTTACATATTGTACCTTTAAAGGGTTGGTTCACCCAAAAATGTGGCGGAAGAGTGACCTCTGACCCGACGCGTGAGCAATATGGGAGGAGCTTGATTTTGTTGTTGGAACCGCGAGACCGTCTACTCTAACCTAAGCTTACGTTACTCCTACATCATGTCGGGTCAGAGGTCACTCGTCATGCGTCGGGTCAGAGGTCACTCGTCATGCGTCGGGTCAGAGGTCACTCGTCATGCGTCGGGTCAGAGGTCACTCGTTGGGTCAGGACACTCGGCGGGTCAGAGGTCACTCGTAATCCGTCGGGTCAGAGGTCACTCGTCGGGTCAGAGGACACTCATCGGGCCAGAGGTCACTCGTCAGGTCAGAGGACACTCGTCGGGCCAGAGGTCACTCGTCGGGTCAGAGGTCATTGTCATGCGTCGGGTCAGAGGTCACTCTTCTGCAGTAACTAGACTTGTGTATGGCCATTACTGGAAGACAGTGATTGTAGTTTATAAAGTTATAAATATGGATATTTTTCTTATAAAAACGCATGGCTTTGCTTCAGAAGGCCTTTATTAACCTCTGGAGCCGTATGGATTACTGTTATGATGGATGGAGGCACTTTTTTGGGCTTCAAAAACTTCAAAAAAGAAAGATACCATTCACTGCCATTATAAAGCTTGGAAGAGCCATGATATTTTTAAATATAACTCTGATTGTGTTTGGCTGAAAGAAGAAAGTCATATACACATAGGATGGCTTGAGGATGAACTATAAAACTATAATAAATCTAGAATTAAATAACACTGATTTGAAGATTACAGCAGAATGCCATACTTCCACACAACTCTCACTATTACTGGAGTATGTAGTGTGTTTACTGTGTGTTACAGGAATAAAAACCTTCACAGAGAATCAAGATCTTTGAGAACATGAGATTGTAATGAGTCTGATGAGAGAGTTACTGTACCTTCAACAATCACTTGTAGATCTTCAGATGTTATTTTGCCGTCTAAGTTTAAGACTTGTAATCTGTAATTCCCTAAATCTGCTCTGATCACAGTGTTTATTATCAGAATCCCATTATTGACTGACACTTCATCATGTCTGTTATTAAAGAGATCACATTCATCCTTTCTTATCCTGTTATTCTTTATTTTACAAACTGGATCCTCTGGTGTGTTGTAGTTTATCTTTTGTATCCTCAGGTCATATTCTCTAGTGTCCACCACCACCATCATCAGACTGAGTTTGTCTCCGAGAACAGCGTAACAGGGACCAGACTGACGAAAACTGCAGTTAACACACACACACACACACACACACACACACACACACACGTAAGCCCGTGATTTCGGCCCAAAGTAGGCATCCGACCAGCGGGGAAGGTCTCTGCGTATTACTGTCTTTCCGCGTGGCAAAGTAGTTTTGATTAAATGAAATACATTTTCTCATATGTATTTTCTTGTTATTTCATCTGACTCCATAAATGAAAAAGGTTTTAATGATATCTGTACATCATTAAATGTGAGCGAATGTTTGACTATTCTTCTCTAGCTCTTTAATGAAAACAATGTTAGAGTCCGTTTGAATAAAATCAAATGTTTACAATTTATTATGTCAGGTAAATGTATCATGCCAATTTCATAATCAGTTCAAAGATAATCAATACAATAACATCGAATGCTCTAATAAAGAGAAAAGATGCGAACCCGACATTAAAATACATGATGCTAAGAGTTTTGGTCACTCTTAGCATCATGGGCCAATTTTGAGTTACAAAAGGCCCCGAGCCTCCAGTTGCATTTCATTATATAGCTTTTCACATGGAAACATTTGCTAACAATGGTAATTTGCATTCAGTGTTTACACCCTTTGAGAACAGGCGGGTGTAACCCTCCCACCCTCCTTTGTGTGCCAGTTATCTCTAAACTCTTAAAAACCTTATTACCTTTTGTTTTATTTATTTGGAAATGAGACATTTGTACCAGTCGCACTGAGACATTTCAAATGATACTAAACATGTATAATACTGTAAACCATATATATTCTTGGGTGAGTTTTGGTGATCTCAGCATGAGGGAGAAGGAGTGGGGGATGAGGGGAAGAAATGTAGATTAGGATGATTCGGAGGTGAGACTTTCGTCTCGATAGTGCACAAGGGGGATTTCAAATGTTAATTTCCAGAAAGGTCCTTTGTCTTCTCGAGGAGTGGTCGTTCCTCAAACCAGTTCTTCCAGTTTCTCCAGCTTACACACACATTATCATAAACTAAAATATTACACAAACATTGTAGAATTTTATAGGATCCTTGAGATCAACAGATAGATTGAGAGAGAGAGAGAGAGAGAGAGAGAGAGAGAGAGAGAGAGAGAGATAGAGAGAGAGAAAAATATATATATATCGCGCACTTGCGCATGTGATGGACTCTGTGCTTGTGTTTTGAGACAGTGACCATCGACCTGCATTATATGACTGACAGAGAAGAACGGTTTGACCTAAAAATATCAAAATTGAATCTACTGCGGAAAAAAAGACACCTACATCTTGGATGCCCTTGAGGTAAGCTAAAACATACCAAAAATTTATTTCAAAGTGAACTATCCCTTTAAATATGTCAGTGCCATTGTTCTGTCTGGAGATGCACACCAGTAATGTGTTTTTTTTCTAAGGCACGTTTATAAAAGTTACTTAAATGCCCTATCTGAACTAAGGCCTAATCCTGGCTTAATCTAAGCCCTGTCTGTGAAACCAGGCTTTAAACACTTAAAACAGACTCAATTACTAGATCCTGCAGTTTATGGAAAAACTCTTAAAGTAATATTACAGTGTTTTCATGTCAGAGCTTCATCATCAGAGAGTTTGAGCTGAAAGTGGACTCACATGCAGCAGTTTTCAGCATCAGCATCAGTCCAAAGATGAGCATCATTTCTAGAGTCCAGAAGAGCCAGTAATCCAGCAGAAGAGAGAAGATGTTTCTTCAGTCACACGATCGCTAGAAGAGCTGCTGACACTCGTCTGTGCTCACCGTATATAAAGACTACTGCACACCTTCTGAGAGAAAAGGACGTTCACATCATTTACTGGAAAACTGGGTTGAAGGTCTTGCACAAGGACACAAAAAATAACGTATGTTTCATCACTGAGCATCGACCGCAAGTAAAATGTCTTTGATGATGAATAGATGAACAAACCGTCTACTAAAGAAAACATCTGTCACGATTTGCACATCGTCTAACAACTTTTGCCCAAGTTTGAATCAACGTGTCCTGGAACAAAATCATAATGGATGATGTTCCCTTTTATTTTCACTAACAATTGAAAATGTATCATCAGAAGTTTGTCTAGGATATCTAAAGCATTTCACTCAATGGAGACACAATTGAGGAGCATGATGTCAAAGTTTAAATTTGTAAGTTGTTACATTTGCAACATTTCCTTTCAACTGACTATTGGTGTTGCGTGATGACGTAGTGTGTGACGGCACACCCGGAAGCTACAAAGGGACGCCGGCAAACAACAGCGTTAGCTTTCGCTCTTCAGCAAGCGCTCTCTGTTGTGTGAAACTGTCTATTTGGTGTTGTTTGTGAATATTATATCAAAAGTAAAAAGAAATGGCAAGCGAGCAGTTTAAGCAGTGTGTGCATCCCGGCCCTCATTTTATTACGGGTGGGGACACACATGAGATGTGTGTTTACTGCCTGGGAGCGGGCTTGCGGCCACTGTGAAGCACTACCGATCAGAGTCTGTATTTGATGAAGCCGGCCAGGCCGCGCTCCCCGCGGTTCGGGTGGCTCAGATCATGGGGCTCGCAAGAGAGAGCCATGGGTCCTGTGCACTGTAGAAAAGGGGACATGTGGCGTGATAGGGAGCGGAAAACGGACTGATAAAAGGTTTTTATAATACTTCTTTCTTCTACAGAAACCAGCAATACTGTTGGTATTAAACCCAAATAAATAAAGTAGCCGACTACGCCACCTAGGTTGATTACTGAAACCCGGGACTCAATTTAACCCAATTTAATTATTCTCACTGAGGGCTGGACACTATTGACACTCAAATAGTAGATTGAATTACAGAATCTTTTATTACCACAAAAATGAAAGCTTTAGCATAAGTTCTGCTGGGAAGACTCAATTATTACGTCACTTATTGCTTCACTTCTATCCAATCATATTATTATGCTTATTGTATAAAAGCACGGTACTTACACATGTTTGAGTTCGCAGATACTCAGCATTTTAGCAGATTTCTTTTGGCCGTAAAGCAATTGTTTACATCGCGAGACCTGATATCACGCGAGACTTCCTGACGCGGTGGCCGCCGGCCCGCCGGCTCAAAGTTGCAAGTGCGGATTCTCCGCTCACGGGCACCAGGGGGGTGCGAAACGACCACCATTCAACCCGAAATAAGTAATAAAACCATTCCAATGACTCCGAAGCTATTCAGTTAAGGTAAAAAAGTTACTTAGTTCACCTTTAATCAAAATCTGAAAAGTTACTTCCGGGTCTGGAATGGCGTCTTTTTCTGATGACGCGGGTTTGACAGCTTGGTTTGAAAACGCTTAACCATTCCCCTCAAACCGTTAGTCTGCTATGAGCAGAGATGGAGAGGAGGAGCGCTAGAGTAAAACCCTGCCCTCTGTTCAATATTCTGTTTCACTTGGAAATATGTCATAACACTGGAGAAAAGTCGTTTGCAACTTCCGGGTCACGGGGACTTGTGAAAGGTGAACTACTTTTTTACCATAACCGAACAGCTTCGGAGTCATTGGAATAGTTATATGACTTTTTTCGGGTTGAATGGTGGTCGTCTCGCACCCCTCGAGCGCCTGTGGTGGAAAAACCACCCTTGCAACTTTGGGCCAGCGTCAGAAGTATCGCGTGATATCAGGTCTCGCGATGTAACGAATTGCTTTACGGCACTGCACATACACACAATAGACCAGGGGTCTCCAACACGTCGCTCGCGAGCTACCAGTAGCTCGTGACCTGATTGAAGGTAGCTCGCCAAGACGTACTTTTCATCCAATCAGAGTCAGGCAATATAGACGGGTGTCCCACCCCTCCAGTGCAAATTAAGTATTTATTTGACATGCTGTGAGATAATTTTTTGATATGTTTTTGATTTATGAACATACAGATGTAATTACACTAGCCTACAACAGAATAACAAAACAAAAAAAAACTATCGACATATAGATGCAACGTCAATGTTTCAATTTAGTAAGTCATCATGCTTATAATTTGAGAAAAAAAAAAACTATTAGCTTGAGAACGTTGCATCAGAAAGAATGAGTAAAGACATCAGTCAAGCAAAGAAAAGGAAAAAAAAACATACTATTTTCATGAAGAATGGGAAAGTGAGTTTTTATTTACAAATGTAGGCGAAAGATGTGTGTGCCTAATTTGCGGCGCTAGCATTAACATAGAGCGTTCACGGGAACTTTGCACGAGACTTTCCTGTGGGTAGCGGGCTGCGGACTGAAAAGGTAAAACAGCTCAAAGCAACACTACAAAAACAGCAATCTTGATTCACCAAACCGTTAAAAAGAGGAAATGCTGTTACGGAGGCGTCATTTAAAGTGGCGCGCATCTTAACAAAACACAAGAAACCATTCACCGATGGCGCCATGGTAAAGGACGCGATGACAGTAGTGGCCGAAACTTTATTCAAGAACCACAAAAGCAAGGCGGAAATTATGTCTGCTATCGCTGATGTCCAGCTCAGTGCCAACACCGTGGCAAGGAGAGTTTGCTTCAGATGCGATCGGACAATTAGAACATGGAAAGATGTACGTGGTTTTCACTTCAGTGCGACGAATCGGTGGACTTGAGTGATACAGCTCAGTTGGCTGTTTTCATTCGGATGGTTTTTGTTGATTTTTCCTCCAAAGAGGAGTTTTTGACATTGCTTCCTCTGAAAACTACGACCAGAGGAGTCGACATCTACAACATTTTCAAGAAGTACTGCGTGCATGGAAAAACGATTGCACCTTGAACACTCTGGATTTATTGCACATTGCAAGAA
>FLSR01000196.1:45725-67992 GCA_900092035.1 Leuciscus waleckii
TGACTACGTTTACATGCAGCCAATATTCGGGTTATGGTCGGGTTAAGGTCACTATTTGGGTTTCTGAAACATTCGGAATAACCCGTTTACATGCGTGAGTAGAGAGAGTTACTCCTGTATACATGGAATTTGTAATCAATTGGCAATATCCCGATGTAAACGGCGACGCACGGTTAGCGTCTGGACGTACGGACAACCTTAAGACGCAATATGCGTCATTTCCGATTCTTCTTCCTGTATCCAAAGGCAACAACAACAGCAGCAGGTGCTGTGCTGCGTCTCGCCATGTTTACCTCTACTTCTTGTTTACTTCCGGTATACTGCACGCGGGTTTCTGTATGCGCCGTCTCTACTCAAAAGACCAAGATTCCTTGCGAATAGAACATGCGCAGAACACAAATCAATGTTCCTTTTGATGGGGATATGCCGAAACGCGTTTACATGACCAAATATTCGGGTTAGAAAAGGGGTACCCCAGGGGTCATATCCGGGTTTTTAAAAACCGGGATATGAGCATATCTGGGTTTTTGCCGGTGTTTACATGGCCGTGCGCGACCGGGTTATTGCTAATATCCCGGTTTTGAACGGGTTATTGGCTGCATGTAAACGTAGTCTATGAAACAGACGGAGCACCAGCCATGATAGGGCGCCACTCTGGATTATTGCGCATTGCAAGAACGACCCAAATTTTCCTGCATTTCTGAACTATCACTGTATCATTCATCAGCAGGCAATCTGCAGTAAGGTTATGCGCTTTGATCATGTCATGACACCGGTTGTTAAGATTATTAACTCAATTCGCGCAAAGTCCAAACAACACAGATGTTTCAAAGTGTTTCTTGATGAACTTTCTGCAGAGTATGGTGATCTCTTATTTCACACAGAAGTCAGATGGTTGAGTAGGGGAAAGGTACTTCACCGCTTTATTTCCTTGCTGAGTGAAATTAAAGCTTTTATGGAAGCAAGGGGGAAGACACCAACCTGATGCTGGGTGGCTGCTTGATCTTGCATTCTTGACGGATGTGACAGAGAAACTCAATCAGCTCAATCTTCAGTTACAAGGTAAAGACAAATCCTTATGTGACATGATCAGTGCTGTGAAGGCTTTTAAAGCAAAATAGTCATTTCACGTTCATCAATTGAAAAACAACAGATTGCAGCACTTCCCTTCAGTGTTGAAGATGTTAGAAAGCCACGCAGATGCTACTGAAGTTTTTGATGTACACAAGTATTGTGACCTCCTGTCCAGGCTTGGGCAGGAATTTGAGGGACGGTTCAGTGATTTTGAAAAACTTGAGCCATGTGTGGCATTTGTTGCCAACCCTTTTACAGAGATGGACATTGAAAACATTTCAAAGCAGATAGCTGAACTCTTCAATGTCAGTGCTTTAGAGATGGAGATGGAAGTTATTAATCTCCAAAATAATATCCATTTAAAATCTCAGCGACATTTACCACATTTCTGGAGTCTGGTAGACTCAGGAGTCTACAAGAACATTCACCAAGCTGCACTCAAAGCATCTGCTTTATTTGGATCTACATACCTTTGTGAAGCAGCATTTTCTGATATGAATGTGATCAAATGTAAATTCAGAACAAGACTGACAGATCAACATTTGAATGATTGCATAAGAGTGAACTAAGTGCATACACACCAGCATATACCTCTCTTGTGGAAACAAGCAGTGTCAGTCAGCTCATTAAATGTAAGAAAATGTGAATGCACATCATATGTGTCCCTTCATGAACTTTTGTTATTTATACTCTTATTTATGTAGCATACATTTTAGTTCAGAATGAAGACCAGCATAAACATTTGAAATTGTTCTGCTGTTTGGTTCCCAGTTTAATTTACTTTGAACATGACTTTTATTAATGCATACCATAACATGAACCATATAGTTATGTGTAGCCAACAAAATCTGATTCTGTTCGGTAAATTTAAAGAATGAAATGAGTTTACAAAAACTCAGATGTATTTCAGGCATTTTTGCTGAGAGTTATAATGATGAACTATAAACAACTGGTATGTTTAGCCAACAACTTCTCTGATACTGTTCTGTAAATTTAAAGAGTTAAATGAGTTTTCAAAAACTCAGTTGTAGTATTTTTTGCTCAATTTAGAGTTAAGATGCACTATAATTATGTAACTGTTATTTGTTGACAACTATAGGATAATTAGCAAAAGTACTGTTTGAACTTAACTGTTTTTTTTTTTTTTCACTCTGGCATTAAAAGGTGATGTATAATAGAGCCCCACTCTGACATTAAAAGGTGATGTATAATAGAGCCCTGCACGGGCCTCAAATCTAGGCCCGAGCCCGGCCCTGGCCCAAGATGCTCAGGCCCTAGCCCGACCCGTGTTCGACAGCTCATCAGAATTATCAGCCCGAGTCTGACCCGAGCCCGTTTTTTTTTCACAGCGGCAGACTGCCATTAAAATATGTCCGTTTTGTTAGTTATGTTTCTTTTCTTTTCATTTCTTTATTAAGTTAATTTAGACAAATGTTTGGAGCATTAAAAAAGAAAAAAAAAAGAAAAAAAAAGACGACCAAGCAAGCGGAGCCAACAGCGAGTAAAACATGTTTGATCAATTTAGCCTCTCAAATCAATGCTAATACTTTACTTAGCTACAATAAAATCCATAGATATAAAACACTTCAAGCATATCACACAGACAGTTAGTTTAATGTTTATTTATTAAACCACAGTGAGTACATTTATTTGTATAGCACAATTAAAAACAACTGTTGTTGACCAATGTGCTTTCCACATGTAATCCACATAACGTCACAACATTGAGTCACATAAATTTCACTTAAATATACAACATCATGTATTATGCATCAACATCAATTCTTAAGATTCTTATTTTAAAGGGGGGGTGAAACACTCAGTTTCAGTCAATCTCATGTTAATCTTGAGTACCTATAGAGTAGTATTGCATCCTTCATATCTCCAAAAAGTCTTTAGTTTTATTATATTTATAAAAGAAAGATAGGCTGTACCGAGTCTTTCCGGAAAAAAAACGAGCGGCTGGAGGCGGGCCGTGTGGGCGGAGCTAAAGCTGTGCTAACGCGCCGTGAGCTGTGCTAACGTGAGCAGTTTACTCACCGCCTGGTTCCAATGCACAACCGTGAACCTTTATCATTGTGGCTCGATCCTTAAGCTTTAGACAATCTGCAAATCCGTCGATCTGGGCTTTGTTTATAAAACAATCATCGTCGAAATGCAGGGAACAAAAGTCCCCGTCCCCCCTCCCCCCTTAAGCATTTAAAAGCTCTGTTAGAAGTTTAAAACCTGGAAAGCTCTAAAAGCAATCCATATCAGGATGCTTCATGAATTTCAGAACTAAAATGAAGAAAATTAAAAAAGGACAATGACAATGAAATGTTGATAAAATGAGTAAAGAGTTTTATCAATATTACAAGAAGCAAATACAAACATTAAGAAAAAGTGAAAGCGATTTAGACAGATCTCTCTCTTTACTGACTTATAAGAGCATCTCAAGAGAAGAAGAGAAGAAAAGAGTCCAGTTTCAAAGATACATGAACGTATATCTTGCGTTTCCATGGAAGAGTAGAAGTGAAAGAGAAACTATGTTCTAATGAAAAACAATGAATGAACTTTGGACTGATGCCCAATGAAACTGATTACCGCACTGATCACAGTTAAATGGTCTTTCTTCAGAATGAGTAGATGTGATTTCAGAGAGAAAGCCTGAGCCGCTTCTTCCCATTGCGAACTCTCCTGTGAATCTTCAGACTTGATTTTCATGTGAAGCGTTTTTTACACTGAGGGCAGGAGACTTTTTTTGGCTTTTGTTTTTCCTTTCTTGTTCACGTCCATCATGCCTAAAAGAAACATTAAATCAAGAGAGATTTTAAATGAGAGACAAACTTGAAATGAAAAGTGAAGCTCAAAGTCAAGATCACTGATGAGTTCAATAGTCATTTTAATCCCATCATATCTGGTCAACAACTGCTGTGCACGATTATGATCTATTTTAATATCATGAAGATAATTTGTGTTATAAATCACTAGTTTGGTCATGGAACTCTAGATCTGTAAGCAATCACATCATTTCCAACATCTTTCTAACATAAACAGAGGAAGAATCTGGAAGCTTCTCGTCTCTGTATTCTTGATAAGCACCAGAGCAAATACAAAAACATGAACTGCTGTTAGAAAACATAAAAATACTGTTTGACGTTTTATCTTTACCATAATAAGCAGTGTCAGAAAGAGAAAGTTGCACAGCACTCTGTGTATATTGCTTTATTTCTGCTTGTTTTGACATAAGCACCACTACTGCCAGAGAGTGATTTTGCAGTGCTCTGAACAGACAAATCACATCACAATCAGACAGATTTTATTTATATCACACATTCATGTTGGGTTGAACACGAGTTAATAGAAACCAATCAAACAACAAAATGTCCGTTGCTCATCGTGGCTGTTAAGAAACTAATGAATGAATGAGGCATTTATATAGCTTTTACTATGTACTACACTGCCATGCAAAGGCAAAATACGGTAACGTTGCTTTTGGTCAAAAATTAGTTATTGATATTTTTGGCACATTCAAGACTCCTTTGTAATGTGGATAAGAAGATTGAGTCAATTCCGTTGTTTTTTCAGAGAAAATAATGGGTTGTCTTAATATTAAAGTGTTAGTTCACCCAAAAATGAAAATTCTGTCAGTAATTACTCACCCTCATGTTGTTCCAACCGCGTAAGACCTTCGTTCATCTTCGGAACACAAATTAAGATATTTTTGATGAAATCTGAGAGCTGATCACTTCTCCGTAGGCTGCTAGGTGGCCCAAACTTGCTGGCCCAGAATAGTTATTAAAGAGATCGTTAATATAGTCCAAGTGACTACAGTGGCTCAATCTTAAGTATATCAAGCGACGAGAATACTTTTTGTGCGCAAAAACAAACAAAAATAACGACTTTATTCCGTATTCATTTCCTTCTCTCTGGGCCTCGAGTTGTTTCACGTATACTACAGCGCGTTTTCTGTGTTACACGTCACCACGTAGGCTCACTATTGGCTGACGCTGGTCATGTGTGTGATGCGTGATGACGTGTAACACAGACGCGCTGCGCAAAAACACTACATGAACCAAATAGAGGCCCAGAGAGAAGGAAATGAATAGTGGAAAAAAGTCGTTATTTTTGTTTGTTTTTGCGCACAAAAAGTATTATCGTCGCTTGATATACTTAAGATTGAGCCAGCAAGGTGGGCCAGCAAGTTTCGGTCACCTAGCAGCCTATGGAGAAGGGATCCAGCATCAGATTTCATCAAAAATATCTTACTTTGTGTTCCGAAGATGAGCGAGGTCTTGGAACAACATGAGGGTGAGTAATTACTGACAGAATTTTCATTTTTGGGTGAACTAACCCTTTAACTTCCAAAAACCCATGAGAAACCAAGGCAGAACTTTGGCTTTGTTTTGGAACGCTCAAATAGAATTACGGTACTCTGCCTTTGTTTAGCCGCGTGTCAATATGAAGTTACTGTGACGGTGTTCTATCACATATTGCTACCTTACCAGATTGTATGGTTTTCTGCCTTTGTTTTACTGTCAATTAAAATTGAAATTATGGTGTAGCCTGTGTTGCCTACTTTGTACAGCTTCCATTAGTCCCTGTATCTTCTGATGTCCCCAGAGCTTTGTCCTGCACAAACGCGGTCATGCCATAGAAGATGAATACAACAAAGAACTAAAGCCCCGCCTCACCCAGTTCGGGTACCTGACCTGGTTGAAACACTCATGCATCTAGCTGGCAGATTGCCAAAACTTCGCCGGCTCCTTCAGCACCGCCCTAAACATGGTCGTGCCGACGCAGGAATAATATATCACAGGGAATGTCAATAATGAAGCAACAAGTATACTTGTGCATACAACATCAGACCAGCTGTTACAAACGGGTTAAACCCATCACAGCGCCCGGAATAAATCCGCGGGACGAGCGAAGTGCACAAGTACAATAATAGGGTAGACAGCTGAAACCACCGCATAATGAAAAGACGCAGAACACAGAAGGTTGTGCTATAAATGCATTAGTCGTCGAGGTAGTCCAGAACGTGCTCACCACTGATAGTCTCAAAAAGCACTGTTTTTCGTGACCGTGAACGTGAGGAGCGCGACATATTAAAGGGATACTCCACTTTTTTTGGAAATAGGCTCATTTTACAACTCCCCCAGAGTTAAACAGTTGAGTTTTACCGTTTTCGAATCCATTCAGCCGAGTTTCTGATATTTAGAAGAATATCAGTAACCAGACAGTTTCTGGTCTCATTGACTTTCAAGTAGGAAAAAAAATATACTATGGAAGTCAATGAGACCAGAAACTGTTGGTTACTGATATTCTTCTAAATATCAGAAACTTGGCTGAATGGACTCGAAAACGGTAAAACTCAACTGTTTAACTCTGGGGGAGTTGTAAAATGAGCCTATTTCCAAAAATAGTGGAGTATCCCTTTAAAACACGAATCTCAGGAAGCGCTTGTGATGAGGGCTAGCTAAATGTAAAAGTATCTTTCAGATTTACCACTATAAACCAGGTCGAATGTGCATGATATTCTGTTTTATCGTGATCATTTTGAAAGTGCGCTTAGCAAGTCTTATGCCACTCGGTACCAATTGAAGATAGCCCACTGCAGAGTACTGTAATTCAAAATAAATGCCCCTTCCTTGAACTGCCATCTTACCGTGGTGGAGGAGTTTTAGTACCCGAATGACCCTAGGAGCTATGTTGTCCGGGGCTATATGCACCTGGTAGGGTCTCCCAAGGAAAACAGGTCCTAGGTGATGGGTCAGACTAAGAGCAGTACAAAAACCCTTATGATGGAAATAAGATTGAGGACCGTGACGTGGCCCGGCATGGCGCAGCCGGGACCCCCCCCTGGAGCAAGGCCCTCCCGTGGGCTCACCACTTGCAGGAGGGACCGTAAGGGACCGGTGCTTAGAGGATCGGGCGGCAGTTTAAGGCGGGGGCCTTGACGACCCAATCCCTGGACACTAGCTCTAGGGATGTGGAATGTCACCTCGCTGGCAGGGAAGGAGCCTGAGATTATGCGTGAGGTTGAGCGGTGCCGACTAGAGATAGTTGGGATCACCTCCATGTACGGCTTGGGCTCTAGAACCACACTCCTGGAGAGAGGATGGACTCTTTACCACTCTGAAGTTGCCCATGGTGAGAGGTGGCGGGCTGGTGTGGGTGATCTTATAGCCCCCCAGCTCATCCACCATGTGTTGGAGTTCACCCCGGTGAATGAGAGGGTTGCTTTTCTGCGCCTTCGGGTCGGGATAGGTCTCTCACTGTCGTCGCACCTACGGGCCAAACGGCAGTGTAGAGTACCCGGCCTTCTTGGGGTCCTGGGATGGGTGCTGGAAAGTGCTCAAACTGGGGACTCTGTCGTTCTACTGGGGGACTTCAACATCCACGTGGGCAGCAACAGTGACACCTGGAGGGACATGATTGGGAGGAACCAATTGAACCCAAGCGGTGTTCTGTTATTGGACTTCTGTGCTAGTTACAGCTTGTCCATAACAAACACCATGTTCAAGCATAAGGGTGTCCATCAGTGCACGTGGCACCAGGACACCCTAGACCGGAGGTCGATGATTGACTTTGTGGTCGTTTCATCTGGCCTCCGGCCGTATGGCTTGGACACTTAGGTTAAGAGAGGGGCGGAGCTGTCAACCGATCACCACCTGGTGGTGAGTTGGATCCGATGGCCGGGGAGGAAGCTGGACAGACTCGGCAGACCCAAACGTACTATGAGGGTCTGTTGGGAACGTTTGGCAGAGTCCCCTGTCAGAGAGATTTTCAACTTCCACCTCTGGCGGAGCTTCAATCGAATCCCGAGGGAGTCTGGAGATATTGAGTCCGAGTGGACCATGTTCTCCACCTCCATTGTCGACGCGGCCACTTGGAGTTGTGGCCGTAAGGTGTACGGTGCCTGTCGAGGTGGTAATCCCCGAACCCGGTGGTGGACACCGGAAGTAAGGGATGCCGTCAAACTGAAGAAGAAGTCCTATCGAGCCTGGCTGGCTTTTGGGACTCCTGAGGCAGCTGACAAGCGGCCGAAATGAGCTTTCTCCGCAGGGTGGCTGGGCGATCCCTTAGAGAAAGGGTGAGAAACTTGGTCACTTGGGAGGAGCTCAGAGTAGAACTGCTGCTCCTCCACATCGAGAGGGGTCAGCTGAAGTGGCACGGGCATCTGTTCTGGATGCCTCCTGGACGCCTTCCCGGGAAGGTGTTCAGAGCGCGTCCCACTGGGAGGAGAGCCTGGGGAAGACCTAGGACACGCTGGAGGGACTATGTCTCCCGGCTGGCCTGGGAAATCTCGATGTCCCCCCAGATAAGATCTGGAGGAAGTGTCTAGGGAGAGGGAGTCTGGCCATCTCTGCTTATACTGCTGCCCCCGCGACCCTGCCCCGGATAAGCGGAAGAAGATGGTATGGTACAGTACAAAATAAATGCCATGATTTTTTTTAATGGTGATCACCAACCAAATATTGATAATGTGGAAGTTACTCCCTTTTGCCTTGCCATGACTTCTCACATTTTGCTGACAATACAAAGGCAGAGTACAGTAACTCTAAAATAGAGGTCAAAAGTGTTATACTGTTATACTGCCCTACAAAGGCAAAAGACCTTAACTCGCTAGAGTGTGGAAGTGAGAAAAATGACTAAAGATTTTTAGTTGTCCCGCCAAATTAATTATAGGTAGGACACTGGAAATCTGCCAATTTGATGTTTTAGTAATGACAATTATCTACAATAAAAAATCTTGAGCTCAAACTAGGGCTGGGAAAAAAATCGATTTGATTTAAAAATCGAGTTGGTAGGTCAAATCGATTCATATTTTCAAAAAATCGATTTTTTTTATTTTTTTCCTCCCCCTCTTCAGTATAGCGTACAATACATACATTTTGCATTCGTCAAATCTTCCTTCAGGGTTTCCCTAACATGCTCCCTGGCGCAGCCCTCGATGCTTCACGACATCACGACAAAAAGACTAGCATATATAATTTTTTAACGGTCCTCCACGGCGACGGCGCGCGAGGTAGAGACTGTGTGTGTTCGCGAGTGAGTGAGCGAGTGTGTGTGCGCGAGAGTGAGTGAGTGTGTATGTGCGAGTGAGTGTGTGTGTGTGTGTGTGTATGTGCGAGTGTGTGTGTGTGTAGGCTATATGTGCGAGTGAATGAGTGTGTGAGACGGCTCGCGATGACTGGTCGGAAAACAACGTGTAGTCTGACATGTTTCTTGTCCACGACATGACAAGATTTTTAGGAGTCAAAATCGTGTAATCTGACACAGTGACTATCGTAACAGACAAAAGAATCGTGTAATCTGAACCAGCATAAGAGTTACCTGAGGATTTTTTGTTGATTTATTAGCTCAATCCAAATCAGTATAAATAATTTTGATGTTTAACAATCTTTGTTGCACGCACAGTGACTTTTCAGTTAGAGAAAGGGTTTGCCTTTGCAATTTTTGTTTATGTTGATGCACAAAAATTAAATACAATAAATATATATTTTTAAAATATATTTACAGGTCGCAGTTATTTCGTTTTAAATGGGGGGAAAAATCGAATCGAATCGTAAATCGAGTTTTTTATAAAAAAAAAATCGCAGATTTTTTTAGGGGAAAAAAAATCGCCCAGCTCTAGCTCAAACTTGACTTTTGACCACTATTTTTAAAGTTACTGTACTAGAGATGCACCGATTACAATTTTCTAGGCCGATTCCGATTTCCGATTTTTTATTGAGTTTGACCTGCCGATACCGATTTTAGCCGATTCCGATAAAATAATTTCTAACCACTTTACAGCACACACAAATATTTATTTTCTATCTTTTCTTTAACCCTTTCACGCGTAAGTTTAAAATATTCTAACTGACACCCCCACCCCCCACCCCCAGAGTGAGTTTTTTCATTCGAGGCGAACGTTCCCTTTAATGTTTCCATGGCGACGCGTCACGCGATACACGGCAGCCACAATAATACTGCATGACAGATGTGTCGCTTTTATTTCGCTTTTCCTTTTTTATTCAAAATATTCACAAACTTGCTTACCATGTCATCAACTAGCCTATCTGTTATTCCTATTCTCAAATACGTGTAAGTGAGTGTGTTTGGTCGTTTAAAAACCTTTATAAATAATCTTGATCTATAACATAGATGGGCGTCGGATTTACAGCACGTGAATTCATCAGTTTCTCCCGAAATAAATGCAAGAAAGTGGCCGGTGAACTGAGAAGAATAGAGTAAACTTATAGTTAAGTTACTTCCACTATGTTTGTCTGATATGAATAACACATGTCCGCAAATTATATTTGAATAGATTGTTATTGCTGCTTCCACAGACATCAGTGTGATTTTACAAACTCCAAATGTATTGTTTTACTCGTGCTTATGTGTATTTAAAATCTGAAACCTAAAATAAACATTATGAGGTTGAAAACACTGCTTAGTTGTGATATATGACAGCGCTGATGCGTCCGACTCTGGCTCAGCGCCAACTAATGCGCGAGAGCACAGTTTGAATCTGGCAGTTATGCGACGTCACTGAACATCCTAAATGTGGCACCGTAACATTACTCAGGGCAGGGGCACATAAATAAAAATACCATATATGAGACCGTACCGCTCAAAAGGTTAATCATGCGGCGCCCGAGTGCATTTGACCGGCATAAAATCGGCATATGTCAGACTGACCGGCCGGTCGCCGGTCATGGCCGATCATGTGAAAATCGGCCAATTCCGGTCACCAGCCGATCAATCGGTGCATCTTTATACTGTACTCTGCCTTTGTGTATTGTCAGCAAAAAGTGAGAAGCCAAGGCAAAAGGCAGTAGCCTAACTTTCACATTATCAATATTTGGTTGCTTATCACCATTACGTGTGATTTTGATGTGTGACAATAATGATTTTGTTCATTATAGACCATTATATATAGACCTGTAAAAGACCTGTGATAATAGCTCCAGTCTATCTTCCGAGTGACGTGCTAAGCACGCGTTCAAAATTATTACGATATAAAACAGATCCTCGCGCACATTCGACCCGGGGACTGGTCTATATCGGTGAATCTGAAAGACGCATACTTTCACATTCAGATAGCCCTCATCACAGGCGCTTCCTGAGATTCATGTTCAAATGTGTTGTGCTCCTCACATTCACGAAAAACAGTGCTTTTTGAGACTATCAGTGGGGAGCGCATTCTGGACTACCTCGACAACTAATGCATTTATAGCACAACATTCTGTGTTCTGCGTCTTTTCATTATGCGGTGGTTTCAGCTGTCTACCCCATTATTGTGCTTGTGCACGTCGCTCGTCCCGCATATTTATTCTGGACACTCTGATAGGTATAACCCGCTTGTAACAGCTGGTCTGTGTTGTATGCACCAGTACACTTGTTGCTTCATTATAAACACTGCCTGTGATTTATTATTCCCGCGCCAACTCGACCGTGTTTAGGGCGGTGCTGAAGGAGCCGGCTAAGTTTTGGCACTCTGCCAGCTAGATGCATGAGTGTTTCAACCAGGTCCGGTACCCGAACTGGGTGAGGTGGGGCTTTAGTTCTTTGTTGTATTCATCTGCTACAGCATGACCGCGTTTGTGCAGGACAAAGCATCAGAAGTTACAGGGACTGATGGAAGTAGTACAAAGTAGGCTACACCGTAATTTCAATTTTAATTGACAGTAAAACAAAGGCAGAACAATGTAAAATCTGATAGGTAGCATTATTTGATAGAACACCGGCACAGTAACTTCATATTGATGCGTGGTTAAACAAAGCACAGTCACTGCCTTGCCTAACATTAGGTGCGATGTTTGTGGACCGCGTTTCGAGCTTCCACCCTGCCCATCTCTCCCCCCTGCATACCTGTGCCAGCTCCAGGTCGATCTACCACGCCGGAGACGCCGGAGAAGGCGCGGCAAACGCAGAGGCATTGCTGTACGACTCAGATCGGCCCTCTTGCCATTTCGCGATCCGCAGCTCGCCTTGCTTCGACGGGGATCGGAGTTTTTTACTGCTGGCCAGTCTTCCCTGGATGGCCCTCTTCGATTATTTGATATTTTAAATTACTTTTTTGCCTCTCAAACCCTGGATTTCTTGTGTGTTACTGAGACTTGGACAAAGCCCGGCGAGTTATCTCCATTTTTGGAACTAGTGCCTCGCGGCTGTCACTTCTTAAACTCCCCGCGTTTGTCTGGCCACGGTGGAGGTCTTGCTACTGTTTTTAAAAACACTCTTCACTGTTGATCTCTACCTACCGGCTCCTACCACAGTTTTGAGGTGCAATTGTTACAATTAGTCTTCGTTAACCCCATTGCCATAGCTCTAATTTATCGTCCTCCTCAGCAAAATAAGGCCTTTCTAAGTGAGCTTGCTGCACTAATGGGTGATCTATTATCAAACATGACAAAATATTACTGCTGGGTGATTTCAACATTCATGTTTGCGTGCTTCCAAACCATATTCAGCTGAATTTCTAAATATGATTGAGTCTTTTGACTTTACTCAGTGGGTTTCTGGTCCAACACATATCCATGGCCACACCCTTGATTTGATTTTAACCCATGGTTTCTCGATTTCAAATATAGAAATCAACAGCGCATTTTTCTCTGACCACATGCCTGTACTTTTTACTGTTCCTCTCACTGGACGCACACTTAAAAATCCATCACTTGCACGTTTAACTCGTTGTCTTACCCAACGCTCTAGTGAAGATTTTTCCACAGCCTATCTCTACGTAACTGCCTGGAATCTGTCTCTACCCTGCATAACCTGGATGCTGATGCACATCTTAATCTTTTTAATTCCACCTGCGCAGATATCATGAATTCTATTGCGCCTTTGAGGTACAAAAATCATAAGCCTGCACCAGTGCCCTGGCACACTGACACTACACGTACCCTTAGATGGGTATGTAGACAGGCGGAGCGCCAATGGAAAAAGGACCATCTGCAGGTTTCGTATGAAATCATGAAAAATGCCTATAATAATAATAATAATAATAATAATTCGTTACATTTATCTAGCGCTTTTTCAGAGACCTCAAAGCGCTTTACATAGATGGGGGAATCTCCTCAACCACCACCAATGTGCAGCATCCACTTGGATGATGCGACGACAGCCATATTGCGCCAGAACGCCCACCACACACCAGCTTACTGGTGGAGAGGAGACAGTGATGAAGTCAATCAGTATATGGGGATGATTAGTAGGCCATGATGGACAGGGGCCAATGGGCAAATTTGGCCGGGATCCCAAGGTTACACCCCTACTCTTTTTTTTTTTTCGAAGGACATCCTGGGATTTTTAATGACCACAGAGAGTCAGAACCTCGGTTTAACGTCTCATCCGAAGGACGGTGCTCTTTTGGCAGTATAGTGTCCCCGTCACTACACTGGGGCATTAGGACCCACACGACCACAAGGTGAGCACCCCCTGCAGGCCTCACTAACACCTCTTCCAGCAGCAACTGTTTTTTCTCAGGAGGTCTCCCATCCAGCTACTAACCAGGCTCAGCCCTGCTTAGCTTCAGTGGGCAACCAGTCTTGGGCTACAGGGTGATATGGCTGCTGGCTATAAGGTGTTTCAGAAAGCTGCAAAGTCTGCAAAATGCAAACATTTTTCTGAACTTATTTCTAATAATTTCCGTAAACCTCAAGTTCTCTTTGCTACTATTAACTCTGTTTTAAATCCCTCAGTGCATCCCATCTTAGAGCCCTCTACTGCTCTCTGTGACAATTTTGAAAAGTTATTTGTTGATAAGATCACAATTTTAAGATCTCAATTGTCTAATGATGTTCCATTATGTTCTTCCATCTGGTCTGAGTTTGAGCCGATTGATCTGGACACATGTAATGAAATTGTTGGTCACTTAAAACCCACTATTTGTCCACAGGATATTATTCCACCTTCTTTCCTTAGGCAAATTATGGACACAGTTGGACCTGGCCTGTTACTTTTAATTAACAAATGCCTGTCAACTGGTTCCTTCCCTAACAGTCTGAAAGTTGCTGTGGTGACGCCATATCTTAAAAAAACTAATCTCGATCCTTCCACTCTTTCTAACTATCGTCCTATTTCTAATCTACCTTTTATTTCGAAGATCCTTGAGAGAGTTGTACTGATTCAACTACAATCATACTTATCCGCAAATTCTCTCCATGAAACATTTCAATCTGGTTTTAAAACTCTACACAGTACTGAATCTGCTCTTTTAAGAGTGTCAAGTGATATTTTCACTGAAACTGACTCTGGGAAATCAATGGCCTTAGTCTTATTTAGATTTGAGTTCTGCATTTGACTTAGTTGACCATGAGGTCCTGTTGCGACGTCTGGAGACATCCGTGGGCTTTCGAGGCGTTGTCTTGCAGTGGTTCCACTCTTATCTGACCAACAGATGTTTTAGTGTCCATATTGGTCATCAATCCTCCACTAGTTACCTCTGAACTGCAGAGTCCCACAGGGATCAATCCTCGGCCCCATATTGTTTATCTGTATCTGTTACCTCTGGCTTCCATCTTTAATAAATATGAAGTATCCTTCCATTTGTATGCCGACGATACTCAGATTTATTTTCCTTTAAAACATAATGATAAAAATGGTCTACAACCCTTGTTTGCCTGTTAAAGTGATCTTAAACTTTGGCTTTCAAGTAACTTTCTAAACCTAAACGAAAATAAAACTGAAATAATTATCTTCGGGCCCAAGGAAAACTGTGTGTTTGATGTTGACCGTGGTTCTCTCGCACCGTATGAACCCCACTGCGCAAGAAATCTGGGCTTTCTGTTTGACCACAACTTAAAATTTGTTGTGAGCGGGATTTGAGTGAACGCCTTCTTACCGTTGAGCATGTTGGGGGAGAGGTACGATTTTCGAACAAACATCGAATATTATTTTTGCTTATAATGCCAATCCTTAATATTTGGTGTTTTAAATGCCTGTTTGAGGTCTCTGTGAACGTTTTAAAGCAGTATTTTAGTGCCGCTTTCAGAGCGGTCACGTCCGTAACGGAGAACTGTCACGTCCTTAACATTGTTTTTTCCTCATAAATGCGAAAACGAAAAATAACATAAAATTAATATTTTATGTTCTGTGGAGAGCCAACCCTTCTTCATTCGGTGGGTACTATTGCTTTTGGTTTGCGCAGTGTAATTCATAGAATTACTAAAAAATATTTTGGCACCAAAAAGTTTGAGATTTTTTTTGTCACGTCCATAACGCATGTGTATTTCCCTCATATTAAATATAAAACGCATGCGTAGACTGATATGTTTCTAATGTCTGGACTCCTTTATTAAGGGAGTATGGATAAACAGACGTTTACAATATATTGGTATTAAATGCATTTTCTGAGAATTTATATTTCAAGTTTTGACTGCAAATGTCACGTCCATAACGCTGGAATTGCCCTTACCGTGATCTCAGACTGTGGTGATGTGGTTTCTCCACTGTATGGATTTCATGTGTACCTTCAGGTGACTTTTAATAGAGAAACTCTTTCCACATTGATCACAGTGTGTGGCTTCTCTCCGCTGTGGATCTTCTCATGTGATTTCAGATGTTGTGACTGACTGAATCTCTTGTCACAGTGTGAACACTTGTGAGGTTTTTCTCCGCTGTGGATCCTCTCATGTGTTTTCAGATGTGATGACTGACTGAATCTCTTCTCACAGTGTGAACACTTGTAAGGTTTTTCTCCGCTGTGGATCCTCTCATGTAATTGCAGATGTGATGATCGACTGAATCTCTTGTCACAGTGTGAACACTTGTGAGGTTTTTCTCCGCTGTGGATCCTCTCATGTAATTTCAGAGATGTTGAGTGACTGAATCTCTTTTCACATTGTGAACACTTGTAAGGTTTCTCTCCAGTGTGGATCCTCTCATGTAATTTCAGAGATGCTGACTGAATGAATCTCTTGTCACAGTGTGAACACTTGTAAGGTTTTTCTCCAGTGTGGATCCTCTCATGTGTTTTCAGATTAGCTGACACACTGAATCTCTTGTCACAGTGTGAACACTTGTAAGGTTTTTCTCCAGTGTGGATCCTCTCATGTGTTTTCAGATTAGCTGACACACTGAATCTCTTGTCACAGTTCTCATGTGTTTTCAGATGAGATGACTGACTGAATCTGTTATCAAGTGTGAACACTTGTAAGGTTTTTCTCCAGAGTGAATTCTCTGGTGCAGTTTTAAACAATTTGCTGTCATAAAAGTCTTCTCACACTCAAAGCACATGTACTCTCTCACACCAGTGTGTATTTTCTGATGTAATTGTAAACTATACGGCAGTGAAAAACTCTTTCCAGACACAGAACATGAATGTGGCTTCTCCTTCGCATGAACTGTCAAGTGTCTCTTCAGGGCTGTTGCCCTACGAAATGTTTTTCCACACTGAACACAAGTGAACGGCTTCTCTCCAGTGTGAACTCTCATGTGACGCTCAAGTCTTTGTTTGGCTGTGAATCTCTTCCCACACTGATTACATGAGAACGGCTTCTCTCCGGTGTGGATTCTCAAGTGAATCTCAAGACTATGTTTGGTTGTGAAACTCTTTCCACACTGAGTGCAGGTGGAAGATTTATTGGCTCTTCTTTTCTTTAAAAATGTCTTTTTAGTCTTGGAGCGACTCAAAGGTTTGTCTCCAGGTTTGACATGATGTTCCTCCTCCACTTCACTCATTTTTTCACTCTCCTCCTCCACTTCACTCAGTTCTTCGCTCTCTTCCATCAGATCTGAAATGAAAAAAAAAAAAAAATCACTACATGTGTCACATTTAGTGTTTGTGTTCATGTTATGTTTGCCTGTGACACCCAGTTTGCCCACGAGTTTCTGTGATTTAATCCCTAGCTGTGTCCCAATGTGAAGGCTGCATCCTCCAAAGGCCGTATTTGAAGGCTGATTGATGAAGACTAAAGCGACGCCAAATGCACCCTTCGTTTCCCCGTGAAAGGAAGGACACATAAAAGGATTCTTAGCGGCCTATCCTACCCCATAAGTCATTGCGCGCCGGTGACAACAGCATTTTTGTAAAAAAATCAAATAAAATAAGACAGCCGAGAGTTAGGTGGTGGATGGCAAATTCCCATTTAAATGCATGTATTTGTTTTCATTTTCATTAACAAATAACTAGCGAAACCACAGTTAAAAACCACACGTTTTTTCTTTCTTATAAACTTCATCTTAACTCCATCGTCACCATTGCGTGGCTTCATTTGTCAGGTGGTTTGAGCAGGGACGGATTATGGCGATGATGTGCCCTGGGCACCAATGTCTCAAAGGTCCCCTTCACCAATTTTTTGGGCAACAGTGTTGCACCTGTATGCACAGGCGCCGCAATAGGGCAGGCAAGCCATGCAGGCATTTTAAGGGGGCCCCCGAGGGCTGATCATTTAAACAATCAGAAATGTTAATATAAAGACGCAGCAACATCTCTGCATCCCCCTTAATGGGGCCCCTCTCTCGTTACGCTCGTTATGCTTTTACCTTTTTCAAACTGGTGCAGCGCTTAATATGTTATATCTGTATTTTGTTCTTAAATTTGTTTTGTATTTAGTAAGAATTTAATAAAGCTTTATTAAAAAAAAAAAAAAAAAAACTGGGGCAGCCCTTACTCGCGGGAGGAAAAAACTGGTGCAGCGCTTACTCGCGGTAGGTAGAAAATGCATGATTTGATTTGTTAAACATGAAAAGGACTTATCCGTCTGGCATGGCAGCTCGCTCTAACTTTAACCTAGATAAATGCATATCCAAAGTGTTTGTGCGGAGTGTGCAGCACGCACTGCATGGCAGGCGTCGGCGCGAACACTTGCATTTTCCTATCAACAGTGGAAACAACTTGAAATACTCAATCGTTTCTGGTCATATAGCCTACAGAAAGTAATAATGCATCAGTCGCAAGTA
Organism: Leuciscus waleckii; assembly: GCA_900092035.1. Taxonomy (NCBI): domain Eukaryota; kingdom Metazoa; phylum Chordata; class Actinopteri; order Cypriniformes; family Leuciscidae; genus Leuciscus; species Leuciscus waleckii. The sequence continues at coordinate 63,675 of FLSR01000196.1, forward strand.
GCTACTTTTATTTTTGTAAACTCACAATAGCAAGAAAACGTTGTGCTTTTGTAAAATAAAATAAAACAAACAGGGCGCACTTCATGGTCTCCGTGGCGTGAACTGGAGCGCGTCTCAAAAAATGAACTGAAACACAGTGTAGGCTATAGCCTCACAGACATGATGAATATTTCTATATAAAGCTTGAAATGTCCACTTTAAAACGAAAAAATTCGAATCGAAAGCAAATACCGATTGATTAGGTTGATATGATAGAAAGGTGCATTTCTCTCTAAAGGCGCATCCAATTTACAGCGGAGATATAGATATGTTTCAGCCGACACTGATTTAGAAATATATTTTTTTTATTATTAAACAATAAAAATGACTGGTTTTTTTTTTTATTTTTTTTTACATATTATCATTAGCCTGCTTTTGCCGCTCAGACATATTATCATTAGCCTTTTGCGGGAAGATTTATTTATGCGCTTGAGCGCGGAATATGCCTCCATGCACTCAGTATTTAAGCAGAAATTAATATTAACGTGAGATTAGTCGACTAATTGCTTAAATGAATGACTACTAGTCGACTAGAAAAATTCTATTCTTGAAACTTGGTTGTGGTTTTAAACTCATTTTTGTTTTGGTTTTTGAGTGACCAGTAGGCCTGTGCGTTAATCCGTGCCTGGGTTTGAGGCAAAATTTGTGCCAATATTAGTTTGAAGGGGACCTATTATGCAAAATTCACTTTTGCATGAATGTGTATCAGTGCGTGTACACAACCACCCAATAGTGATAAAAATCCACTCACTCCTTTTTTATTAATCCCCATAAATCATCAACAGTGTCTCCCAACGACCTGTTTTCAGAATGCGGCTTTAGTGACGTCACTAAAGCCACAGGCCCCGCCCACGAGTGTTGACAGACACTGCCGTTCTAACATAGATCCGCCCTGATCGAGTTCACAGCTGCTGCATTGACGAGAATGTCTCCCAAGCGTTGTAGGTGTTGTGTGGCTGGATGTATTAATCCACATAGCTCTCTCTATTTACTCCCGAAATCTGAGGCAGCCGCTGAAGACGAGGTGGAATTATTTTTGTTTTCAAAGAAAATGCTCCCTCAATTCAACCGAAATTTGTTTATGTACTTGCGCACTTCTTATAACTTACTGTTTACTCAGCTCTTACGGTGATTTTCTAGAGTAAAACTGATGCTTCATCTTTTGTGTGATGTACAATAAACTTTATTAAACATCAGTATATGTTTGATTATCATTCGGACCTGGTCCGAAACAGCAGACTTGTAGGCTATTAATAATGGATACACACAGCAGAGACAAATACGGTTATAACCATAAATAAAATACTAAACTATACCTGTTTCATCTCTATACACACTCTGACTCTGTAGGCATTATTGTCCAACTTCGGGTCGAAATGAACACCGTTACTGAGAGTTTCTGATATTATCATCATTCCATGAGATGAAATTGTCCTGAGAGACTGAGCGCTAGCTCGTGAGGCTCCGCCCCCTGTGTCGTCCAGCAGCAGCTCATTTGCATTTAAAGGGCACACACTAAAACAGCGCGTTTTTCTGAGCCCCAAAAAATGACAATTTAAACATGCTGTAAAAAATGATCTGTTGGGTATTTTGAGCTAAAACTTCACATACACACTCAGGGAACACCAGAGACTTATTTTACATCTTGTGAAAAGGGGCATAATAGGTCCCTTTTTATTGTTTAATTGTTTCAGGGCGCAAGGAGCAGACAGCTAAATTTATTAAATTGCAATTAAAACTGCAGTCCGGAGTTTTTCCTCTTTGTAAAATCTGCTGAAACATCTCTGTTCGAAATCTGCAATTGTAGTTATTCGCGGAATTATCAACTTTGCGTGAGTTGTGCTTCGACACGGCACCAATGTTAATCCAATGTTTTGAGGAGAATGTCCGGCTGTCAATCACCGCGCCGGTGTGGATCCTGTCATTCGCAATCACAGATTATACTTTTTGGAAGTATGACCAACATAATAATTTTTACCGGAAAATGTGATCTGAACAAGTAATTAACATCCACTTTTGTTCTGACCAACTAAGGGGAAAAAAGCATTGCAGTAAATCGCACTGATTAAATCAAACGATCGCTTATCATATCAAACGGTGCAAATTATACTTTGTTCTCAAATTGTTAATGTTAACAACATCAGCATTGCGTGACTACATTTAATGCCCTTCCGTTATTTATCCTTGTTTTCGTGTGGGCCAGACGGTTGCAGTATCTTTTTTTCTGTAGCCACTAGGAAGTCCAAAGTCTTTTGCATTTTACTACGGGGGAATCTCCAGTTGGTGATCGTCGTTGAACCTTTCTGGATCCGCCATCAAATATATAAGTTTAATCATATTTCATATGTTACAAGAACAACCTTTTTCCACCTTAGAAACATTGCTAAGCTACGTAATATGCTATCAGTTTCTGATGCAGAAAAGTTAGTTCATGCATTCATGACCTCGACACTAGATTACTGTAATGCTTTATTAGCTGGTTGTCATGCATCCTCAATAAACAAGCTACAGTTAGTCCAAAATGCAGCTGCTAGAGTTCTTACTAGGTCAAGAAAATATGATCATATAACACCAATTCTATCATCTCTACACTGGTTACCTATTAAGTTCCGTATCAATTACAAAGTATTACTAATGACCTATAAAGCCCTAAATGGTTTAGCTCCCTGGTATTTAACGGAACTTCTATCGCCCTACAATCCATCGCGCCAGAGGAGAACTGGCCCCCGACTGAGCCCGGGTTCTCCCAAGGTTTTTTTTTTCTCCATTAGGTCACCTGACGGAGTTTTTCGGTTCCTTGCCACTGTTGCCTTTGGCTTGCTCAGTTGGGGATATTTGGGGATATTTAATTTAACTAATCAATCAACGATACTATTGATCAGCATTACCAAACATGGACGTTCCATTAGAAACAAACATTGATGTATTGTTTTAATTTATTACTGTGAAGCTGCTTTGATACAACCTATGTTGTGAAAAGCGCTATATAAATAAACTTGACTTGACTTTAATTATATCAAATGCTGTGAGAAAAGGCATAAATCTCCACCTCCAAGGTCTTCACACGCAATATAACCTGCTAGCCGAGACTCCTTTACTCTTTACGTGTACAGATGTGACGTAATGAACCAAATTTGAGTTTCGAAAAATATGATTTCTGAAGTATTTTGTATGCATGTCCTGATGCGTCATATTTTGCCATGTTAACAATGACCGCTGTGTTATTATTTTTCATAAATACCCTTTTCTGCTTTTTTAGTGTAATTCTGGAGAAAATGGGTCTGCTGGGGAAGGTAACTCCCATACAGGCCAAAAATAAATAAATAATACAAAGTAAGAAAGTTAATACACACATCTTTGCTGAAATGTATTGTGCAGTTGTTGTTAACAAGCCATTGTTAATTTGCTCTGCCTTAGGATTGCAAGTGTCCTGGGACAGGTGAGGGTGTGAGTGGGAAACCCACTACTGAAACTTGGCAGTGGTTTGTCTTCATGGATGAGGTGTTGGGACAGAGCCACTCCATTCATTGCCTCAATGCCTGAGGACACACCAGGGCCAGGTTCAGCAGTGTGTGACCAAGAAGAGGAGGAGCCAGCCGCACCAGCATCAGCACCAGCAGGAGCACCACGAAGGCGGCGAGACAGAGAGGACGAGTTTTTGGACTTGCTTAGAGAAGACATGGGACTGCAGAAGGAGGCAGAGGCGAGGAGAGCACAGGAGAGTAGGGAGAGGATGGACATGCTGTTTTCTCTTCTTAAAAGAATGACTGATATATATATATATATACAGCGGGGGAAATAAGTATTGAACACGTCACCATTTTTCTCAGTAAATATATTTCCAAAGGTGCTATTGACATGACAATTTCACCAGATGTTGGTAACAACCCAAGGAATCAGTACATACAAAGAAACCAAAACAAATAAGCTCAGAAATTAAGTTATGTGTAATAATGTGAAATGACACAGGGAGAAAGTATTGAACAAGGGAGATGCAAAAAGGCATGGAAAGCCAAGACAACAGCTGAAAACTATTAGTAATTAAAAAGCAATCCAGCCCCCTGTCAGTGGAAATTAATAACAGCTGTTTCAGTCCCAACGGATGGCCTACAAAAAGGTCCCATTGCCAAGGTGTCACACAAGACACATCTCATGATGGGTAAAAGCAAAGAGCTGTCTCAAGACCTTCGCAACCTAATTGTTGCAACACATAATGATGGCATTGGTTATAGGTGCCATTCTAAGCTTCTGAATGGTCCAGTGAGCACTTTTGGGGCCA
>FLSR01000196.1:73436-101933 GCA_900092035.1 Leuciscus waleckii
TATTTCCGCCACCAACTGGTATGAAGTGTGGATCAAGACGACTTATTTTTTTTTTATTATTTTTTTTATTCTCTCCCACAAATTAGATTCCTCAAGAAACTGAAGAATAAAATTATAACACTCATTTCTCGAGTTATTTTGCAGAATATACTTTGGTATAAATTGCCTTTTTATTTTTTTTTAAATTATGAATTAACAACCTTCTTTCATTCTTATATTTCTGACAATGCATTAAAACATGCTCTACTGTTTCCTCTTGCCCACAATACTCACATCTTCCCGTATCATGTTTACCCATAAAGTGTACTATTTAATCTTGTGTGTCAAAATCTCACCCTTGATATTACTATTTCTTCTCTCCTGTTTTTCCCTGTAATTCTCATCTCTCCCACTTTCCTTTGAATTCTATAAAACCACCGACCTTTTTCCTCCTCATCCCACTGTTTTTGCCACCTTTCTTTTAGTCTCTTCTTGATAATACTCTTAATTTCATTCTTACTTAAATTAACAATTAAATTAATGTCATTGTTTTTAACTGCTTCTTTTGCTTCTTTATCTGCAATTTCATTTCCTTGGACACCAACATGTGCAGGCACCCACAAAAATACTACTGTAATCCCCATCATTTGAATTCTGTATATTGTTTGCATTATCTCCATTGAAAAATCTGGTCTACTTTCTGAATGACTGTATTGTAAACTAGCCAATGATGAACATGAGTCTGAACAAATAACTGATTTCACAGGTCTTATTTCTTCTATCCACTGTATTGCTAATAATAATGCAACCATTTCCCCTGTATAAACAGATAGCTCATCACTGATCCTTTTCCTTATTGATAGATGAAACTCTGGGACAGTAAATGCTACTCCTATCTTGTTGTCTGAACTCTTTGATGCATCTGTGCGTTGTGTATTTCGGAGGGAGAGCCGTCTTATAACCAGTAAATCATCAGACCGTTTTAGGAGGAGAGACACAACGGTACAGAATAAAAGTAGATATGAAAAACATTTTTTAATGAAGCATGAACACATGTTAGACTGCACACCATAAACACAATCAAGCCTTCGAAAAAAGCTGACAACCTTCCATTTAACAGCTGCTGAAAACACTCTATATTGTGTAAGTCTTGGAGGCTTACAGTGCTATTTTGAACCAATAATATGATCAAAAAACAGTTGAAGGAGAATGAGCATTTAGTTATCTGACTCTAATATAAGTAATCTGACTCCATTGAAGTTATTGTTGTTCTTTAACATATGTTTCAGTGTATAGATTTTACATAATACATTAATATTGAGTTCAGCACAATTCTGTTCAGTTCAAGCTGTCAGATGAGACAAAACATGTTAGGACACACTAGTAGATCAGTAGTATGTAGTGGGAATAAGTGTATGTGTCCTGTGTAGCAAATGGCACAGATGTGTATTAGAGGTGTAAGAGACACATCAGTCCTCAATCTGCATAATGGCGACGATTCCCTCGCATCTGATTCACAGCATTAGCATACTGTGATGATGAAGGCCATTGTCCCACGTTTAATTCACATGAATACTTCTAAACTGATAACTGTCGTACTAGGGCAGTAAATATAGTTCTACCCATTTCACATCAATAGTTCCTGTTTTCACCTCATTTTGATGCTGATGTCTTCAGATCTCCTGTAAATTGACACGTAAAGCTCATTTCACTGGTCTAAGGGTATTTGTTGGTGACAAATATGTGGCTACGTTTTTCTGTGCAAAATCCTGTGCAATCAAGCCTTCAAATGTCCTTGTAATTCGCTTCAACCTTTCCGACCTTCATGAAAGATTATTTTATAGAAGGTTCAAGTGGTGTGTGTGTGTGTGAGTCAAGTCAAGTCAAGTCAAGTTTATTTATATAGCGCTTTTCACAACATAGATTGTATCAAAGCAGCTTCACAGTATTAAATTAAAAACAATACATCAGTGTTTGTTTCTAGTGGAAAACGTCCACGTTTGGTAATTCTGATCAATAGTATCGTTGATTGATTAATTAAATTAAATATCCCCAAATATCCCCAACTGAGCAAGCCAAAGGCAACAGTGGCAAGGAACCGAAAAACTCCATCAGGTGACCTAATGGAGAAAAAAAAACCTTGGGAGAACCCAGGCTCAGTCGGGGGCCAGTTCTCCTCTGGCACTTATGAGCTAGAGGCCGGATTGTAGTTTGAACTGTAAGATTATATGAATGCCTGGCTGAAGAGATGCGACTTTAATCTAGTGTTAAACTGGGAGAGCGAGTCTGAGCAACGAACAGCATCAGGAAGACTATTCCAGAGTTTTGGAGCAAATGTGAAAATGCTCTTCCTCCTTTAGTGGTTCTGGATATCCTAGGTATGACCAAAAGCCTTGAAATTAGTGACCTTAAAGAGCGCGATGGATTATAGGGCGAAAAATAACAGAGGGGCTAATACAGATCCCTGCGGCACTCCATAGTTTACTGGAGTTATGATTGATTTTTCTCCATTTAAATAGACAAAATGGTAGCGGTCAGATAGGTATGATTTGAACCAGCTTAATGCTTGTCCTTGAACACCAGTATAATTTTGTAGTCTATCTAAGAGTATTGTGTGATCTATAGTATCGAACGCAGCACTAAGATCAAGTAAAACTAATATTGAGATACAGCCTTGGTCAGAAGCTATAAGTAAATCATTTGTGATTTTAACGAGCACAGTTTCAGTGCTATGGTGCGGCCTAAATCCAGACTGAAACTTTTCATAGGTGTCATTTTCTTGCAAGAAAGAGCCCAGTTGAGCGGACACAACTTTTTCTAGTATTTTAGACACAAAAGGAAGATTTGAAATGGGTCTATAATTTGCTAGTTTATTTGGGTCTAATTGTGGTTTCTTAATGAGAGGTTTTATAACTGCCAGTTTAAATGTTCTTGGAACATGACCTAAAGATAAAGATGAGTTAATAATATTGAGAAGAGGCTCTTTCACTACAGGTAACACTTCTTTCAGTAGTTTAGTTGGTATAGGATCTAATAAACATGTTGTTGTTTTAGATGAAGTGATAGGTTTATTTAACTCTTTTTGTTCTATAGTTGTAAAGCACTGTAATTGTTCTTAATGTAATTGTCTACTGTAATTGAATATTTTGTTCAGGTGACATCTGTTTATTTGTTAGTCTAGCCACGGTGTTAAATAAGTTCTCCCTAGGATTGTTTTGGTTGTTTTCTATTAGTTTGCCGAGGTGCTCAGCCCTGGCCGCTTTTAGGGCCTTTTTATAACGTGACATACTGTCTTTCCACGCGATTCTAAAGACCTCTAAATTTGTTTTGTTTTTTTCATTTACGCTCTAAATTATGGGTTTCTCTCTTTAGAACATGCGTAGTATTGTTGTACCATGGTGCTTTACTTTTCTCTCTGACTTTTTTAATCTAATGGGTGCAACAATATCCAATGTTCCAGAGAGAATAGTGCTTATAGTGCTAGTTAATTCCTCAGTTCATCTGTTTGTTTGGGTTCACTGAGCAGCTGAGACAGATCAGACAAGCAATTTTAAAAATGATCTATGGTGGATGGAAGGATTGTTCTGCCTGATCGATAACGTGGCGCAGCATGATATATTACGTAATATGCAAGTTACCATGTAATGGTCAGTGACATCATCACTTTGTGGAATGATATCTATATCGGTTGGATGGGTTCCATGTGATATAATTAAATCAAGTGTATGATTAAAATGATGAGTTGGTCCGGTAACGTTTTGCTTGACCCCAAAGGAGTTTAATAAATCTGTAAACGCAGCCCCTAACGCATCATTTGGATTATCTACGTGGATGTTAAAATCTCCAATAATTAATTCTTTATCAACATTAACTAATAGGTCTGAGAGAAAATCTGCAAACTCTTTTAAGAAATCAGCGTAAGGCCCAGGTGGTCTATATACGGTAGCCAAGGCTAGAGATAATAGGGATGTTTTTCAAACATCTAAGAGCGTAACATTTAGTACAAGTACTTCAAACGAAATAAACTTATAGCCCGTTTTCTGAGTAACATTGAGAATATCTCTATGGATTGTTGCAACACCGCCGCCATGACCAAAAACAGATTCCAATTATTTACAAAGAGCAGTTTCTGCTCATTGCACCATGACATTAATCATTCATTTAGCGCGAATAATCTACTAAACTTTTCATGACCTAGTCAGTACGTGGGAAGCGGTCCTGACACAATGATCGTTATTTCAGGCGATGTGCTGCGTACCGTATCGATCAGTGAGTCTGTGTGAGTCTGTGGTTTAAAACTACTGTGTGAGTCTGTGGTCAAAAACTACCTTCAGAATCGATCCAGAATAGTTGGAGAGAAAATCCTGATGCATCCGTGTGTGGTAGGTGGGATACAAATTTACAGGGCTTAAATCCAGACAACTACACCCCAATGGGATTACATCCAAACTGTGTCGGATACGGGTGTTGGTCGGACAAGGGGGAAACACAGGTCTAAACACGGTTTTAAAACAGTACGTGCAAACGTAAAAACATATGCATATTTTTAGGAACACATCTACAAAAATATGCCTGTATTTCAAGTTGATAAAATAATTTAAAATCCATATCAGTTTATTTGTGCCCGCGCCCTCCCAGGAGTCTCTCACACAAAAAAAAAAAAAAAAAACAACCGCGCGCGATCTGTCTGAAGCCGTCGAGTACAACCGCGCGCGATCTGTCTGCAGTCGTCGAGATGGATCCTGAGGAGTTGACGAAAAGAATAGCTCGTGGAGATTGTGAAGTTGTCGACAGGGTAGGCCTTTTGACAGAATTTTGGCTGAAGTTGTCCTTGTGTTAATGGTCGTGTAATCAGGCCCGCCCACAGAAATGACTGGGCCCCTGAAAAGGTCCAGTGAATGGGCCCTCCCCAAATCTGCTATAGGCTACTCATATCATGCGTGTGCTCTCTCTCTCTCTCTCCCCCCTACATTAACACATACTGAGAGACTGAGAGACTTACTCAGTCATGGAGGCTACATAGGCACACACACACACACACACACACACACACACACCAAGGTTAACAAACATGTCTTTAAAGTCGGGGTTAAATGCAGAACATCTACGCTAGTATCATTTGCATCATCCTCTTTCTCACAGGTGGTGGTGTCTCTGTCGCTAAAAATAACTTAAGCTGTTACATTAACCTCCTGCCTATCGTTAACCTGACTGGGAGCAGCTTTCTGAGCTGACTGAAAAAAGTTGGTCAATACATTATTATTTGGGTCTAAAGCCCTTGCCAGCTCCCTCCTTTCTCCTTTCTTTTCTGGCACCCTGATTTATTTGCACGCCCTGGCATAGCAAGGAAATTTACTCCAACATTAAGCTAGTAATGTTTTCAGGCCACTTGCGCTGCTGACCGCGAACTGGCACGAAGCACTGGCGTTTTGACGTTGTGTTGGTTACATACAACAAAAAATAGCCTACTCAGACCATTTTGCAATGGTTTTGATTTACAAAACCAGAAGTTCTTACCAGAACCAGGAATTATGACCATATTAGCCCGGTTCTGTCAACATTGCATTGGCTCCTATTGAACATTGTATAAATTAAGATAGTTTTAACTCCTGAAGGTCACATTTGCTGAAACTTGTGCATCAATTTAACTGCATTGTTGCGCACATTCACCATCTGGGGAAGGGGCTGGGGAAGGGGAAGAGGCTGGGGAGGGGGGGAGTGTTGCGCGTGTTTCATGAACGGATATACGGATGTGACGATTAAATGAGTGGTTGTGCAGTGAGTGCTTGTGTGTTTGTCCCCGTGTCTCATGAACACATCACGAGTCCTCCAATGATTGTTTGTAGTAATGTTGTCATTTCTGTCTTCTTTAGTTTCCAAATGGCTGAGCTGGGGAAGTCAGGCTATAAAGCGGAAGGAGGCTCCTCTTGGCCGGCAGCCAGCTTGTTCAATGGCATTTCATCATGTTTACATTTTATTCTTAGTTTGTAACTTTAGTCAGGAGAGGGGAGTCTCTTGACTTTATTACTTGAGTTCCCCATCTCTCATTCTCGATTACTTTTGTGAGTTTTTTGTTTTGCAAAAAATACTTTATTTAGATTGAGTTGTCCATCTCTTATGCTATGTGTCCCTTGAATCCTATATTAGGGACCGTAACATATACTGTATATGTTTGTGGTGGGTCCAGTGAAAATGTTTGCAGGGAAAGTAAAAATCTGAACCAGAATAAACCTGTAGAAAATATCCCTTGTGTTGAGCCTTGCACATATCAAGACATACTTCTTTTGCTATAAAATAAAGTTTTGTTACAAGTTTTGTAATGTGAAAAAAATTAATAATAATAAAACTAGGAAGTTCAATTGGCCCACCCTACATCTCAAAGCTGGAGCGGGGCGTGGTGTTGTTTAAAGTTCAAAGTAATTGTTCTGACTTCATGAAGCCTCATGGTGTGAATGAAACATCAAACTGACTAGAACAAACTCTTTGAAATGTATATGATACTGGATATCAAGGGTAAACTGTTAATAATGTAGACAGACAGCAATCTCATTCAATTTCAGTCATGTGTGCAGAAATATAATTTAAGCATTTAAAGCTCTGTTGAGAAGTTTAAAACACAGTAAGCTCAAAAAGCAATCATATCCGGATGCTTCATGAATTTCAGAACTAAAATTAAGAAATTGCTCTTGATTCAAGCAGAATCAGCAGAGAATTAAAAAAGGACAATAACAATGAGATGTTGATAAAAAGAGGAGAGAATTTAATCAATATTACATGAAGCAAATACAAACATTAAGAAAAAGTGAAAGCGAATTAGACAGATCTCTCTCTTTACTGACTTATAAGAGCCAAAGCATCTCAAGAGAAGAAAAGAGTCCAGTTTCAAAGATACTTGAACGTATATCTTGCGTTTCCATGGAAGAGTAGAAGTGAAAGAGAAACTAGATGTTCTAATGAAAAACAATGAATGAACGAGTTAAAAATTGATGTCAGATTCATATCTGTATTAAAAGCGTTAAGGCCTCTTCTTCAGCTCCTGAACTTTGCCTCCAAAGGTTTTTCCAGAGTGAATTTTCTGATGCTCTTTCAGTTCACCTATTTCTATCCATAGTAAAGGCCTTCCTGCACTGAAACACACCGCTGTGTCTTTTCTGCTGTAATATTACGATGGAATCTTCTCCTTTGTGTGAATCTTCAGGTTTTTATTCAGGACTGATGCTCAATGAAACTGTTTACTGCACTGATCACAGTTAAATGGTCTTTCTTCAGAATAAGAAGATGTGATTTCAGAGAGAAAGCCTGAGCCGCTTCTTCCCAGTGTGAACTCTCATGTGAATCTTCAGACTTGATTTTCATGTGAAGCGTTTTTTACACTGAGGGCAGGAGAGAGATTTTTCGGCTTCTGTTTTTCCTTTCTTGTTCACGTCCATCAGGTCTAAAAGAAACATTAAATCAAGTGAGATTTCAAATGAGAGACAAACTTGAAATGAAAAGTGAAGCCCAAAGTCAAGATCACTGATGAGTTCAATAGTCATTCAACCCCATCAAATCTGGTCAACAACTGCTGTGCATAATTATGATGATTTGTGTAATAAATCACTAGTTTGGTCATGAACTCTAGATGACGCATACTTGACATGTAATCTATAAGCAATCACATAGTTTCCAACACCTTTCTAACATTAACAGAGGAAGAATCTGCAAGCTTCTCGTCTCTGTATTCTTGATAAGCACCAGAGCAAATACAAAAACATGAACTGCTGTTAGAAAACATGAAAAAACTGTTTGACATTTTATCTTCACCATAATAAGCAGTGTCAGAAAGATAAAGTTGCACTGTGCCACTATGTATATTGTCAGAGTGATTTGGCAGTGCTCAAGACAGATTTTATTTATATCACACATTCATGTTGGGTTGAACACGAGTTAATAGAAACCAATCAAACAACAAAATGTCTGTTGCTCATCGTGGCTGTTAAGAAACTAATGAATGAATGAGGCATTTATATAGCGCTACTATTTACTACTGTACACACCAAGCGCTTTACAATCACATCAGGTGTCGGCCTCATTCACAACCTGGATGATTCAACAGCAGCCACAGTGAAACAGCGCCAACTATAGGTGGAGAAGAGATATTTGACTGTGACTAACTTACACACAAGAGATTTTAGCCGTTTCTCAATATGCGTTCTTGTCTGTACTTGTGTTCTTGTGGACTTGTGAAACATCATCAGACGCTGCCCAAGTACTGTTCCAATTCAAAGTTCACATCTAGCCAAGTCCAGTTCAAATCCCCGGATGTGTTCTTGATCCGCCCCTTTTACAGAGGATGCATCGAGAGGTGATTTGTGTGGACTTGAGAAAGCCAGGTATCCCAGAATGCATCTCACACCTACCAGCAAGCGTCAATAGCAGAGGAGAAAACCCGCGTAATATCAAAATACTACTGTTATTGTGTCACAAAATGTAATTTTAAGAGTGTTTCAGGCGAGAATGTAGTTGTTTAAAGCTCAAATCTGTGGTTTATTTATAAAGATAGCGCCTATTTGAAAAAGCATCTGACGTTTTCGGAGATCCAGGCGAACACCGGGCGTTCAACGCTCATTAACCCCGACTGGAACAGCGTTTCCTCGGTAGTCCTTCTTATGTTTGCCGCTGACTTTGATGTCTCTAGTCTTGCGAATAATTCGTCTTGTGTATAAGTCGATCTTTGGTCTCAATAATCTATAGTTTGTTCTATGGCAAATCGTTTTGGCAAAGTGAAGTTTCACAACTTTATATATTTAGGCTATTTAACTTTAACTGTGTAGACTAGAGAACTGACTTATGTTTGACTGAATTGTTTGCTTTATTTCTCATTGTATATCTTATTATAACTTTTAGGCTACTTATACTTTTATACTGGATATTATTGATCATTAAAACTGACATTTAACAAAAAGAGACAGGGTTGTGTAATTTTATTTTATATATTTTTATATGTATAGAATAATTTTTATATTTATTTTAGTACATTCTCTTCACTGTATGTACATGTAAAATAAAATGAAATGACACAACCCTGTCTGTTTGTTAAATGTCAGTTTTAATGATCAATATGTTTCATATTTTTAAAATGAAAACAAAAAGAAGCAGGGTTGTGTTTTATATTTCGTGTTGTATAAATATATGCAGTGAAGATAATCAATGTACGCATTTGCCTGAACCACATTTGTGTGGCCATTAATATGTTAAAGATTTTTTAAAATGAAAACAGGCAGAGTGGTGTTTTATACCATATTTCGTTTTATTGCTGCCTAAAATATACACAAAGAGATGACCGGAGTAACCAGAGCGAGTGACGCAATCAAGAACGCTGCTGTTCCATCTGCAGAATAACCGGACATGCGTCCTCTCGAGTTCATTCTCCTGAGTCCGAACTACCAAGGACGCAAGTCCGAAGTTTGCGTACTTGGTATTGAGAAACGGCCTTTGTTTCTCAGCACATAAAGATGAACTTCTTACCGTGATCTCAGACTGTGGTGATGTGGTTTCTGCACTGCATGGATCTTCATGTGTATCTTCAGGAGACTTTTATAGAGAAACTTTTCCCGCACTGATCACACGTGTGTGGCTTCTCTCCGCTGTGGATCCTCTCATGTAATTTCAGAGATGTTAACTGACTGAATCTCTTGTCACAGTGTGAACACTTGTGAGGTTTTTCTCCGCTGTGGATCCTCTCATGTGTTTTCAGATGTGATGACTGACTGAATCTCTTCTCACAGTGTGAACACTTGTAAGGTTTTTCTCCAGTGTGGATCCTCTCATGTGCTTTCAGAGATGATGAATCACTGAATCTCTTGTCACAGTGTGAACACTTGTAAGGTTTTTCTCCTCTGTGGATCCTCTCATGTGTTTTCAGATGTTCTGATCGACTGAATCTCTTGTCACAGTGTGAACACATGTAAGGTTTTTCTCCAGAGTGAATTATCTCATGCAGTTTTAAACAATTTGCTGTCATAAAAGTCTTCTCACACTCAAAGCACATGTACTCTCTAACAGCAGTGTGTATTTTCTGATGTGCATGTAAATATGTCAGCAGTGAAAAACTCTTTCCACACACAGAACATGAATGTGGCTTCTCCTCCGTATGAACTGTCAGGTGTGCCTTCAGGTTTGACGACCTAAGAAATGTTTTTCCACACTGATCACATGTGAACGGCTTCTTTCCAGTGTGGATCCTCATGTGACGCTCAAGTCTTTGTTTGGCTGCGAATCTCTTCCCACATTGATCACATGAGAACGGCTTCTCTCCAGTGTGGATTCTCATGTGAATCTCAAGAGTTTGTTTGCTTGTGAAACTCTTCCCACATTGATCACATGAGAACGGCTTCTCTCCAGTGTGGATTCTCATGTGACGCTCAAGATTTCGTTTGCTTTTTAAACCTTTCCACACTGAGTGCAGGTGAAATATTTATTGGCTTTTCTTCTCTTTAAAAATGTCTTTTTAGTCTTTGAGCGACTCAAAGTTTTTCTCCAGGTTTGACCTGATGTTTCTCCTCCACTTCACTCAGTTCTTCACTCTCCTCCTCCACTTCACTCAGTTCTTCACTCTCCTCCTCCACTTCACTCAGTTCTTCACTCTCCTCCTCCACTTCACTCAGTTCTTCACTCTCATCGCTCTCTTCCATCAGCTCTGAAAGGAAAGAAAAAAAAGTTGAATTGCATTACCAGTACGTAATCCCCGCTTAAAGACATAACTGTGTTAACAAATTTTGCATCATGAAAGCATTTTGAAATGCAAGAACATTTAACCACTTACACAGAGATGATCACTCTTCACAAAGAGTACGTTAGCATTTGAAACAGAAAGCAGCTTTCTGTCATTAAGTTTCATATTTTTAATATATAATCACACTGCATTCCCAACGACAAAAATTATGCCTTCATAGAGCATTTTTAAGGAAAATACCGTCAGGGGAGAACACACACTGCAATTAAGCGCATCATCAAGCAAAGTGTGTTTCTCACATGAATGATTATTTTATGGAAGCAGGGTTCGAGACTAACAGCATCCTATCGTCCTGGGGACGATAGAAAATGTGTTTAGGACGAACAGAAATATTCTACAGGATGCCTACAGGACGAAAGACATTTTTGTATGTGATTTTATTTATTACTAGCCAATTAGGGTAACTTACTTAGAAAATGCCAAAATTAACCGACCAAGCGCTGTCTATAACAGAGCGTGTCTTCTCATGCTGTTACTATAACTGGCCGGCTACTCACCCGGAGACATGTTTCGCTGTACATCTATCACATGGCTTAATGATTTTTTAATAGCACATGGCTTCCACTTCGGTCAAACTTCGGGAAAACATCAGCTTCGGACAGGCATCGGCGACCGTCTTCAGACGCGCACCTCCGTTTTGGAGAGTACCCCCAACTCCCAACCTTTCCCAACCTTCTTTTCTTTTCTTTACTAAGTTTTTATTTTCATATTCGCCTCTCCCTCCACAAGGGAGATGAATTCTGAATCTTTTCTTTGGTACTTCACGTTCGGTGAACCTTTAAAACTTCGCGCGAACCGGTTCACACCGGAAGACACGAAAGAACGCACAGCTCCAAAAGACCGACACACTCGTCTTCTTGCCTCAGCAACACAAAAGACTATATGCAAGTATCAGCTATCAAGCTTTTAATGTGTTTAAGATTGCCTGCTAGCCTAGAAATCTAGACGCACCCTAGCGGCAGCAAAATGTATTTCGCAGCCAGGGGGGTCTAGCAACTCTCAATAGACCTTCTAGCTGCAAAAACCTAAATTGGGTCAGGCCAATCACGTCGCGTATAGAGCAGGCGGGGGCGGGCTTAACATATGGCGTCAGAGTTGCGACGGCTGCCACTTGAAAACAAAGAATGACGGCTGCTGATGGAGAACAACGGTCTTTCGAATCGGCTTTGGCCGCGACTCTGGAGGACTTGGAGTTAAGTTTTTCTTTGAGAAAAGAGCAAAGAACGGCACTTAAGTCATTCTTAAAAAAAGGAAGATGTGTTCGTCGTTTTGCCGGCCAGATATTAATTTTCAATTATTAAAATCCAATATATATTTCTGATTGCTTCCGTCTAAAATGCTCATGTCACGAAGTCAATGAAATGTTGATCCTTGCTACAAGCTTTTATTATTTACTACGTTGAGTAGTTTAAATTTATAAACGCAAGAAAATTATTGTTCACAGCCAGAAAATTTATATTTCTTGGAGTTTGTAAGAAGTGATAACTTTATTGAGAAGTTGATAAGTTAATCTTAAGGCCGTTTGCTGGACAAACACCTGTTTGATAATTACATTAATTTCCATTAAAGTGTAAGTTGCAGGTTAAATTTTTCACGAAGATAATGCAATGTGTTTATTAAACAAAGATAAGAACCGCCCACCATTGTTTTTTTATACCAAAATGCTGATATAATATGAAAAGTTGGCACTTTTAACGTGGTTTTAACCGCTCCTGCTCCCTTCCACTAGATGGGGCGTGACGTCATAAGAGGAACTCACTAGTAGAGTTACCGGCATAGTAAAAGCCATAGATGCCTTACATAACTACAGAAAAGTTGGTTGTATGTTCTCTTACGAGAGGTTCTCTCGTATTGCGTAAGTAGCTTATGCTGCGGGAAAGTCTTCTTTCTCGAGATACTGAAGCCAAAAATTATCCTTAATTTTTAATAATCTTGTCAACGCAGTGCGGCAGCCTGAAGACCTAGGGCAGGCTTACTAGCGTGCCCATTGGCTGCCCTGCGGCAACTGCAGCAGCCTACCGCTGAGCCCTTGGCGTGACATCACGACCAATGAGCGCGCTTGGCGCGCTTAATGCGTCACAGCCCGCAAAAGGGGTGTGGCTTTGCGTATATAAGCGGGGCTCAGAGGCTGCTTCACTGATTTCTGTCTCTTCAGCGAAGCTCTCCGCATCGCTGGACTCTGAGGAAGCCGCCGTCGAATCAAGCGACCAGCACGCCGAGGATCTCAGACTGAGGAAGCCGGCCGCCTTCGCCGCCTTCAGCTTTCCCTGCCTGCTCCGCTATCCGGCGAATATATCCTTTTATTGCTCTGTGTTGTGTGTGTTTGTGTGCTCGCCCCGCGACACACTCTGCATCTAAAAGAGCGCGAGGCGTTGTTGCAAATGCCTCGCGCATTCTGTGGCTCGTGCAGAGCCACACTCAGCGACGGAGACCGCCTTGTATCTGCGCTCTCTGCCTGGGCTTCGACCACGCAGCCCGCGCCCTTTCCTCGGGCGGCTGCGAACAGTGTGAGGATTTGCCGATGTCGACCCTGCGGGCTCAACTCGCCATGTTTTATGATCCTCCCCCTTCTCCGGCTGCCTCTACCGGGCCGCGTAGAAGAAACGCCGCTCTCAAAGGCCTCCCGAGCCGGTTATGACAGCTGAGCGCTCGCCGGAGCCCCTCCCGCGAGCCTTGCTATCTCCTTCTCCCCCCCCACCTCCCGACGCGCAGCGGCCGCTTCGCCCGCACTGCCGTCACCTCAGGGGATGAAACAGACAGCGCTGCTATCTTAGACAGCTGCTTACTCCCCTGTCAAGCCGCCAAACGGCGCCGCTCACAAGGGATGTCAGAACGGATGGTCTCGGGCTATAGCTTCCTTTACGTTTTCAAGAAAGCTACCTCCTGGATGACGCACGCCCCTTCCTGCGCTCTCCCCCTCTGTTCGAGCCGCGCAAACGCGCCGCTCACAAGGGATGTCAGAAGTAGACGGTCTCGGGCTGGCTTCCTTTCTCAGTCCCCTCCTAAGCTCAGGCGACTAGAAATATCTATATTGCAGTAAACGAGCCTGTTTTTATACACGCACGCCTGCAAACAAACGATGTCACAGCACATGTTGACATCTTCCCGCTCTCTCTCCCTTTGTTCGAGCCGCGCAACTGCGCCGTTCTCAAGGGATATCAGAGCGGACGTCACGAGCACCGGCGAAAGGAGGAAGAGAGAGTGTTTTCGTCCCGCACAGGCCGGACTACCTCCAATCCTCGCATATTTCTCAGTCCCCTCTGAGTTCAGGCGGCTGGAAATACTAATACTGCAGTAAACGAGCCTGTTTTATTACACGCACACCTGCAGTGGCAGAACATTAGGCTTCCACGCGGGAGACCCGTGTTCGAACCCGGCTCTGGCGGCAGATAAATATTTTTTTTCTGCTGGCTTCTCCGAGCTCGCGGCCAGCTTTCTTACATACAGAAAGTGAACCCGCATCTCGCACCCTCCCGCTCACAGGATGGTGCTTGAGTATTTATGAGCGTCTAAACATATGAGCCATCAAAGCATTTCGCTCTATCAGTTTCCTATAACGCCGATGGTGTTATAAGTGTAGAAAATGTGCCCACTCCCACGTGCTCACTGCTACACACAAACACGGTCTCCCCGGTAACGCTCACAGAGCGCATTCTCATAAAGCGGACACACGCCGCTTGAGTACTAAGTGTAGTAAATGTGCCCACAACTCTGTGCTCACACCTACCCACTACCCACCATTATATTTATATACTATAAAACACGGCTATTCGCTTCAATTCGCTCGTCGCCCCCCGCGCTTTCTAGCGCAGACGGAGACGAAATGAGTTTAGAAGCAGCACACCTGCTTCAAGCAGAAATAGCGAAAGCTGCTGCGCAAAGGGGCTATCGAACAGGTTCATCCTTCTCTGAGCGAGTCGGGCTTTTACAGCCACTACCCAAGAAGGACGGAGCGTTAAGACCTATTTTAGATCTGAGACATCTGAACAAAGCCCTCATGTGACGGCCGTTCAAAATGATTACAACCAGACAAATCCTCGCGCAGATTCGCCCAGGAGACTGGTTTATCTCTCTCGATCTAAAGGACGCGTACTTTCAGATCCAGATAACTCCCCGTCACAGGCCATTCTTGATTCGCCTTCGACGGTCGAGTATATCAATACACAGTCCTGCCGTTCAGCCTGTCTTTAGCACCCCGTACATTTACAAAATGCATGGACACTGTGACGTCCCTGAGTCTCCTGATCCCATTGGTCCTGGACGTGGGAGTTCCTGATTGGTCTTCCTCATCCTAATTGATAATCAGTTGTGTATAAAAGAGTGCTGTGTCTTGTTTAGAGCAGGCACTCCATGGGGATACTCTCCTCATGAGTGGCTCATTGTGTTTTGCTTACACATGTTGTCAATATGTTGTTTTCCCTTAACCCTAGACTTTTGTTTATTATTATTATTATTGTTATTGTTTGTGATATGTTTAACTCAAATCTTATTTTTTGAATGAACATTTCTGTTTGATCCCCCTTTTATGTTATGGCTTGAGCTGGTCGTAACATGAAATTGGGGGCTCGTCCGGGATTTGCTGCATGTGTAAGTAAATACATTAATGTCCTTAGTGTGTTTACCTTTTTGGAATGAGTAGACTTCAGGTATTTAGAGTGTTCTCAGCTGGGTTAAAATCCTTCCATCGAGACACTGTTTGTTATTTTTTTTGTTATTTTGCCTTTCTTATTTTTGAAGGTTATTCTGGGCGGAGGTTTTAATCTCTGTTGGGGGTACGCTTCAGGCTTTTGGTATAAAACGCCAATTGTCCATGAGTTTAGCGTTTAAATACCACCCCGAGTCCGGTCACCTTTGAAGATTAGTTAGGTTTAGTTAGTGTTGTTTATAGTTAGGATCTGGAGTCTCTCATTTTTCATTTAAGGTAACACTTTGTTGTTTTTCTGTATCTCTGCGTATTTGAAGCCTGCTGAGTATGAGGATCATTTGAGCGATGACTTTCGGTAAGTCTTTATTTATCTCATAACCAAGGTGCGGGTTGAAGCTAGAGCGTGTATGTGTGACAATTCCGGGCGAAGTGGCTGATGGGATTTGTAGTTCTAATGCTCTAGTTTAGCGCGTCGTCTCACGCGTGTTGTTTTTGTTTTGCTATTGTGTTTCTCTGCTGCATCTTTTAACAGATATGTCGTCGGTACTTGAGGATTTCTTTTAATTTCCTTCGGAAATTCTATTGGAGAGATGTACGAAGCATGGAGCATGGCATACTGGCATGGAGCCTCACCGATTACACGTTGATCTGCCAAAAGGGGTCATGAACACGATCATACAATCCAGAGCCCCCTCTACAAGGCGGCTCTACAAGTCAAAATGGTCGGTGTTTAACAAATGGTGCACTGCCAAGGGGCTCGATCCACAGACATGTGGGGTATCGCAAGTATTGTGTTTCCTTCAAGAGCTGCTGGACGCGGGCAGGTCCCCCTCCACGCTCAAAGTCTATGTTGCGGCCATTTCAGCGTTCTCTGTCTCAGAGCTGGGCCGCACATTAGGAAGGAACGAGTACGTCGTCCGCTTCCTTAGGGGAGCCAGGAGGATGAACCCCCCGCGACCCCCCTCGGTTCCTATGTGGGATCTTTCACTGGTCTTGGAGGCCCTGAAAGCGCATCCCTTTGAACCCTTGGAAACTGTGGATATGAAATACCTCACGCTCAAAACCGTTTTTCTGATAGCGCTGTCTTCAGTCAAACGAGTGGGAGACCTTCACGCGTTATCTATTAACGCCGCGTCCTCGAGTTCGGACCTAATGACTCTAAAGTTCTTCTCAGACCGAGGCATGGTTACGTTCACAAAATATTGGGCACTCCCTTCAAGAGCCAGGTCATTTCTCTCTCAGCCCTGCCAACTCCCGGCAGCGAGGCCGATAGTAATCTCCTCTGCCCGGTCAGGGCGCTGAGAAACTACATTTCACGCTCCGCCGCTTTCAGGCGCTCGGAGCAGCCTTTTGTTTCGTTTGGTGGGCGCACCAAGGGTCTCGCCGCCTCGAAACACAGCCTGATGGATAGTGGACGCTATTGCTGCTACTTATGCGTCTAAAGACCTGCAGTGCCCACTGGGCATTCGAGCTCACTCCACCAGAGGCATGCCTCATCGTGGGCGTGGTCCAGCGGGATTTCCTTTCATGACATTTGTACGGCGGCAGGCTGGGCCTCCCCCTCTACATTTGTTAGGTTTTACAACCTGGAAGTTCCCGCCTTGCAGGCGAAAGTGTTATCAGTCTAAGTCTCGCGTAAGCCAGCCCACTATCTGTGCGCGGGCTACGTTGGTTGATTTAGCTCTACTGGTTGAGCTGCACTTTGCAGGGAATTGTCAGTTCGGACCGGCTGTGCCGCTCCGTGCTCCCTAGTATGTGCTTGTGTATTGCGCTAGCCCTCTGTTGGCCGCCCGGCTCTCTGCTATCACGTTCCCCGGGCTCTCCCTGGGACTCATTCAGTGGATGCTGGGCGCGCACGGCGTTGACAAGGGTGTTCCCGCAGCGTAAGCTACTTACGCAATACGAGAGAACCTCTCGTAAGAGAACGTCTCGGTTACGCAACGTAACCTCTGTTCTCTCTAGAAGAGGGAACGAGTATTGCGTAACCCGCCGTGCTCGTGCCACGAGCTCATTCGCTTCATGCGACAGAAACCAGTGAAGCAGCCTCTGAGCCCCGCTTATATACGCTAAGCCACACCCCTTTTGCGGGCTGTGACGCATTAAGCGCGCCAAGCGCGCTCATTGGTCGTGACGTCACGCCAAGGGCTCAGCGGTAGCTGCTGCAGTTGCCGCAGGGCAGCCAATGGGCACGCTAGTAAGCCTGCCCTAGGTCTGCAGGCTGCCGCACTGCGTTGACAAGATTATTAAAATTAAGGATAATTTTTGGCTTCAGTATCTCGAGAAAGAAGACTTTCCCGCAGCGTAAGCTACTTACGCAATACTCGTTCCCTCTTCTAGAGAGAACAGAGGTTACGTTTAGTAACCGAAACGTTTTATTTGATAAAAAAAGTATGGATAAAATAACTCAATTGTAAATATACTCGTGTGTGCTGACTTCAAGGGGACCGTGATCCTGCCTGAAATGAGAATAAGCTATTCGCAAAACAAATGGGTTCAGGCACGTCAAATCAGCCGGTCGCGGGTCGAGCTGTTCCACTAAACTCCAAAACGGGTTCACCTCACGGCAGCACACACTCTCCACTGCTGATAGCCCACACAAACACAGTGATGGGGACATCGATCTCTCTTTTTCTTTTCTGACAATAAACATCGCTAATTAAATTGTGAGAAATTAATAACGTGTGGATTGAGGAAGGGTATTACATGACGTTTGAGGCGTCGATGAGACTAGCGATTGGTGCCTGTGCAGCAGAGATGTATAAAGTACTAGAGACCCAGACTTGAGTGCTCTATCAAAAAAGTGACTTGAGTAGAAGTTGAAGTGCTCTTTAAGCAGAATACTTAAGTAGAAGTACTAAAGTATTCAACATTTTTTGTACTTAAGTATTGCAAGTAGATTATTTTAAAATATACTACTCAAGTACTGAAAGTAAAAGTACAAGTATTGTGTTATGAAGTTATTAATATATTTAAGTTATTAATATTATTAATTTGGCTGAAGCAGCAGTACAAGGACATGAATGTTCAAGAACACCTTAACACACTGAGCTTAACTCTTTGTAAAGAAAAACAGATCAAATATGTCCCTTCCCCCTCTAAAGCATCACTCTCTTCTCTTCCCTGCTTGTGCCTTTTTTCTCTACAGCGTATTGGGTATTTATCAGCATGTAACAGTGACTCTGGAAGCTTTGTTTATGTCAGGGAGTTCCTGGAATGGCTCTTCTTCATGTGTTCCATATATGGTCTAATGTGCATAGGGCGCCCTCAGCTGCCGGTATGGACTGAAAACACAGTACATCAGAGATCCAGCGCTCATAATGATTACATCGGCCCATTTTGGTTATAATAATTTAAATAAATATTATTCCTCTCTATAGAAATCTAAGGTAAACCTATGAAATCTATCAAAATCTGCACATTTTTGAGCTAAAAGCCCTGAGGGACGTTGTTTGGTCAAGTGCTTTCATGACAACCGCACGGTTTTTTTTCTTTTCTTTTTTTTCTGAATGGGTGCGGCTGACGCTTATAATTCATATTAAAGGTATCGACTATTTTTTCCTGATATATAACTGACACAAATTAAGACATAACTGTCCCTATAAGTTTCTCAGAATACAATAGTGCTCAAATACTGAAACTTGAGTTTTATATAATTTTAATGATGTATAGTTTGTCAAGGAAATGACATTACATATAATAGTAGCCTAACTTTAAACTATTTAAACAAGTAACGAACGATTCAGTTCATCGGCGTCCTCATGACAGATAACAGTTACGCACTTCAATCTATCTGAATTGTCTTTCACTCCGACAAATGAAAACATGGACTAGTAGGTCCAGGAGTGGTCTCCTTCCTCACCCTCACCGCCACCGCCACGATCACTCGGAAGTTCTGGTTCTTCCATCTCGAAACAAATTAACAAAGCTCAAGTGTTCTCACTGGAGGCAGGCAGCAGAGCGAAAGGCAGAACGGGAGCTCGCGCGGTCTTCTTGATCGTTTGATTCACTGGGCCAGCTTCATCAAACCTGGTGACAGAGCCATCTACCGCTCTGGCAGTGATAATGTGGGTTTGGAATGATTCGTAACATTTTTATAATTGTAACGAATAACGATGCAGCACATAAAAAAAGTATCGGAGTAAAAGTATTACACTCGCCGAAAATATGTACTGAAGTAAAAGTGGAAGTAGGAGAAAAAATAATACTCTAGAAAAGTACAGATACTGCCTCTTAGTACTTAAGTACAGTAGTGAAGTAGTTCTACTTCGTTACTATACATCTCTGCTGTGAGTGTGTGCATCTCTACAGCTCTGATTTGGTGTGACACCATGTAAGTAAATAATGTATTCAGTTAATTCGTTGTCCCTCCTTGCTATTCTACATGACGGCAATATTTTGAAAAGACTTGCTTGTTCCCTTATATTATCCGGGTTAAGTTTGCACCAGGCTTGACTAGCTCTAACGTAGCTAACGTTACTCACCGGGACACCTGGCCAACCCTCCACTCATTCTCCTCACACCAAGCATTAATAACTCTTTGAGTGCCATGGCTCTCCTCTCTCACGCCTGACCGGTTAAAAATTGTATGGCTGTGGTCCATAAAGAATTTGATGGTTTCCCACATCCTCAGTCGTTCTCCAAATAGCCATAATACAGTAAGAATCTAGCAGAGTTTGGGTTGCGAGTTCCTCTTATGACGTCATCACCCAGTAACTGAAAAAACACGCTACCTTTGAAGAAACCCCAATAAATGTTATTTTAACGCATTTTAAGACAGAAATAATTAAATATATACATACAGAGCTCTTTAATTTACACATTATTTGGCTGTTAACCTGCAACTTACACTTTAAGGGTTATCTCATAGACTTGATCTGAAATAAGACTATTGCTATATGAATAAGGAATTATAATTCATTGTGATTGATTATTCATATATACAATCAATCTATTTTCAACTTCGATAATTTAATGTAACTGTAATATGCAATATATTAATCATATTCATGATTAAGTATTAAAATTCCCTATAGATAATTTGAGCTCATGCTAATGTACTACCCAGTGAGGTTACACTAGCCTGGTAATACCAGACTCTGCTACTTCACTTTGCTTCGTAGTCTGGAATGGCATAATAGAGAAGTGTTTTCTCTCTTGCTAGGGGGCGCTTGTCTGAAGTTTAGAATCATTGGTTACCCGTAAGCCAATCACATATTGTTGGTTATGGCGTGTGTTATGCGCATGCTCAGCCGCATCTAACTTCCACTGTAAACACATGTATGATGCGAAAACAAAACCATCGAGCGAAATACGGAGTGAAGTGAACATGGCTGTGAACGACTTTTGCAGATTATGGGAAGTAAATCTACGCATCTACGTGTCACGGCTCTCAGCCCGCCCTCTGTTCGTTGATTGGCCCGGCTGTTTTCAGACCGGTGTAAAACAGAAAGCTCTGACGCGGTCTCAGACTGAGTACAGAAGCGAAATGAAATTGAGCGGAAGTACGAAGTCTGACGTAGTCAGGCTAAGGTTACACAACTCTTAAGAAAGATTATTCTGCTTGGCAAGAAAATATTCTCCTTATTCTATTAGTATTTCATCCAAGGATACGTTTACACAACAATGATATGCTTAAAACTGAAACGATTTTCCTTTGAGTTTTCTGCATACACAGACAACACCGTTGTCAAAACGATCCCCATTCACACGGATCCGCGAAAACTACTAAAAACCCTGTATTCTGCTGCCAGGCCAGTAGATGGGGACTCAACACGTAATATGCATGTGCATGACGTCACCGTATTCAGAGGCCATACACAGAGACCGTTTTCACAAACATGCACTTTGAAAACATTTTTCAAAAGTTTGCGTTTTCAGGCACTCAAAATGGCCAAAACACTTGAACAGTTGAAAACGGTGTCGCAGTCCCTGAGGCTGTGACTGGAAGTCAGTATTCAGTGACCATAACTCGTTATTCAGCTCGAAAAAGTCATTCTAGAGAGGAGCATTTTGATAATTATATGCACCACATTTCATATTCATAATAATTTTCAATGTCCAATATTTGATGCATGTTTGAATTGAAGGGGGTGGATTGGAATCCACTGCTGCTTCAATGTATATGTAAAGAGTGATTATAATCAAGGTATTAATTAATATTTTTCCTTCTAAATATCACATGAGTTGAATTACTTCTCTGGAGATTTTTATTTTGTTATTGAAGTTACCAGTTTGATTACCAAATGTTCTTTTCATGTATTCTTTAATCTCAGTATTTGATATTTCCAGAAATGAAATAGGAACTGGTTTTGTGTTTGAGAAAGGTCTTCAACGGTTAAAACATATAGGGGTCATTAAAGTCTATAGTTTAAGGGACCATTTGTCAGTTAAAGCCTATGTTTTCCATTTGTGTTGTTGTATTACAAATTTATGAAATGTTTAATTTAGGTTACAACAGTAAAAGTAGACTACATTGAAGTTAGCATTTTAAGGTTAGGTTAGGCTAAATGAGTCAATTCCTGAGACTCTCACCCTCACCCTTTGTCCTTATGCATTTCCTGCCCAGTAAACTCAATGTACAGCTGTGCTTTTGTCTCTGTGATCATGTGAAGATATGGGTGATACCGTCAGGCTGATTGGATCATTTGAATAATAGTGTTATGCTGATTAGTTCTGTCTCTTGAGCAAGCCGGATAACCTGCCAAACTGGTTTTGACTCGATTGATCAAATCATGCCTATGCTTTGTCTTGAATTTTTCTCCACCTTCAAAAGTCCCTCCTCCTAAAATGCCTATAAGATATCATGGAAAGTTTCCTTGGTTAGATAATGTTGGAAGTACTGCAGCTCACGTACAGCGGAGTTCTCAATAAAGAATAACTTCTGTTGAACGCGATCCCAACTGTCTCCTGGTCTCTGCTTCGATGAAAGAAAACTTTCCAACAGAGTCCTATCCTGAGAGAAAGAACTTGTTATCTTGTTGTTTTGAGACGAGACTCCTGTTTATAGTTAGAGCCTGGCCAAATCCAACCTTGGAAAAGCTGTGTCCGTGTGTGTGTTGGTGTGTGTGTGTTAGTCTTCTTGGTTACAGGTTAAGGAACCACTGGCTTTATTGGAGATTGACGGAGTTGTTGTTCGGGACATGCTGGCACCCAGCAACCCAAATCTGCGACCTGGAAGGTCACGACGTGCCTGACTTCAGGGTCCGAGTGTCAGCGGTATAAACTATGGAGATATGCTTCTGTCTATGTGTGGAAAATGACTTGTTTATCTATTTCTTGGCCAATCAGAATCATTCTGCCTGTAAGCAATGACGTAGCTTAGACCTTGGAAATGGTATAACTGCTGTGATCTTTGTACTGTAAGCGGGGCGGCCTACGAACTCCTGTGTGAGTCTTGAAGCTGAACTTCTGCTGATGAAACTGCAAACTATCTTCAGTAAAACTTTTTTATAATTCTGACTCCGGGTCTTCTTTCAAACATCTGGTTGTTGGGTCCTAAACTGTTAACACCTAACAGAATAAATCAGTAAACTTGTTTTGACAGCCACCATAGAAATATGATTATGAAATTGTAAAGTTAGTATAACTTTATTATTTCCAAAAAAAACATCCTTGAATGTAATTTAAGTGTTTGTATACAAATCAGTAAATGTTAACCTTCAATATTATATTAATGTAGTACAAACTGACTCCCATGTGTAGTTTACAGCATTATTTGAGAGATTTTCTTTCCTTGAGAGCCTTTGCCCTGTACTTTATCTAATATGATATATCTATGGCCCTATGATTTCCGTGATGCGGAAAACGAAAATTCTCTTATACGCACGGAATTTGCATACATTTTGTTGACATATTAAATAAAATCTTTTTTTTTACTTCCTTCTCATTTTTTCAGTTTAAAACAACAAACGTAGAAAGGTCTCTACCTAAACCCAGAGCCATATAGAGAGACATCTGTCAATACAGTTAATATACAGGGATGCAAACAGCGCGCTTTTCAGTATGAGTGCAAGCGTGAATCCACATCTCCGTGGACTAATTGGAGGTAACTAGCTCGTCAAGGGGCCGTTCACATGTCGTGTCTTTTGCGCGCTCAAGTTCATTATTTCAAATGTAGGCGCGCGGCAAGCGCTCTCATAATTGAAGTGACGCGCTCATTTTTTCCAGGCGCCGCGAGATGAAAACACCTCAACTTTTCAGAATGCCGCAAGCGCACCGCAGTTCATGTGACAAGAACCAACATATCAACTTCACCCTTTCCGTAACATTGAAAGCTCAGTCAAATAAAGGATCGGGGTGCACCACAAACACTACGGGTGTTTTTCTCTTCTCCGTAAATAAATATTGTGGCAGAGCTACAGCAAGCGTTTTTCGGTGGGGATATCTATTAATATCTATTAATAATCTTTCTAATATCTATAGCTACTAAAACTTCTTTGTCGTTGTGGAGAGCGCAGTGCATGGTTGCATAGCAACGACATACGCCACGGGAAAATCGGACTGAATTTTACTATTAATAATAAAAGATAAGCTAATATGCATTGAATTTGTAAATGTCAGTATCATTGTAAATGTTTATCTTTTCTGACTCATTCTTTTTATAAAAGTGATTTAAAGGCTTAAATGTGAGGTTTATCTTTTTATAAAACATTCTTTGTGAAAAATGATTTAAAAGCTAATTTAATCTTTAATTTAATACTCATCAATCCTACCTTGTAACTGTTATTTTTGGATTCTATTAGATTTGTTGAAGGTTTGGAATGTGCTTTGCTGAATATATTAACAGTTTAAATAAAAAAGCTGAATTATGAGTTTGTGCAAGTAAAATTTTAAAGGTCAATACTGCTTAGAAGTGAAAAGAAAACAAGAAAAAATCCGAAAAATCCGAAAGGGCTAAAAATTATCCAAAAAAACGGAATTTGAAAAAAATAATAAAAAGGAATTTGAGAAAAAATAAAACGGATTTTATAGGGCCCTACATAGCCTATTTGTTAGGATTTTAGTATCATAATGATTAATAAATGCACGCGCAATTATCCGTGAACTTGATTTGAACAAATGCCTTTCAACTTGTGCAAAATTCAGAATTAAATTAATGTGCAGAAATTTGTACAAATAGAGAGTATGTAGGCCTACTATACTGTTGTAGCCATTTAAAAAGCGCATTTAGTTTCATATCAATTACTCTCAGTCTGTTGACACCAATGAAATGAGCTTTAAGTGTCAATTTACAGGAGATCTGAAGACATCAGCATAATAAATGAGGTGAAAACAGGAACTATTGTCATGAAATAAAGAGTGTTTTCAGCAGATCTGTTAATATTGATGAGCCTCAGACTATCAACACTCATTCAACAAGCCATTCAGGATCATCAGCAGATCATCTCACTTTATTCTGAGTGTTTGCTGTTAGAGACACATTATTTGACTCAGGATAGACTAGATGATAAAAACCTGTAAAACAGCTCAATTGAAAGACAATACTGTTATTTATCTCAATGTGATATGGATAAAACATCAATGATACAAAAACAAACACTAATGTCACTCATCTTCAACCACTACAGCTACATAACTATGAATTGAAACATGGTTTGATTTTATGAGAACTACATTCATTGTATTAAAGGAGAACTCCGGTCAATTTTAACATTTGTTGTGGAAATTACTTTCACAACTTTAAATAATAATTGGAAGACAGCTGGAAATTTCAAAAGTTATAAAGATCTTTATTTCTTGCAAGAAAGGCTGTTCACACATCAGTCAGAGTCTGATATGAGAGGCGCTGACTTCTCCTTTTTGCCCAGCTTATATACTCTTAACACATCCTGGTCTGTCTCAAAAGATCGCCTTGTTTACCTTAAAAGGAAAACTCCTTGTTCAAGACCTCTTGTCTGACATAAATTCTATCTAGACAGAACAATACCATGTCTGCAAAAGTTTCCTGTTATTAGCTGCAGCTTTTTCACACATTTTGCTTATCTCTATTTCTATCAAAGCTGCGCACATATTTTTCACACTTGAAGTAGGCCTACACAAAAGGTCACTTTGAATACTCATAGTCTCTTTGCTACCCAGAACATTTTGTTCCTGCAAGCTTATATGATATTTCTTTAAATGCTTATGTGTAAAAATAAATGTTCAACGTTAACAAGTTGCACACATCTGAAAGTAAAAAACACATCTAAATGTAAAATTTCCATTACACATTGAGCTCATTTTTTTGTAAATTTGGAGTGCTGTCAATTCAACGACAAAAATCGGTGTTGCCTACACCGTGTTATCCTCTTTTTAAAATTTGCACCCTGTTGACTTCAATGGGGCAATATTTAAACCTGCTTTTAGCCTCTTAACATCCTTGATGTGTCATTACAAGTGCACAGCTAATGTGAGTGATTCCTTCAGAGTGAACAAGAGTGAATCTGACTGCAGTAGATGTGAAAGAAATGGATAAAAATGATGTTATTTAAGCCAGCGCAAATACCTGTTTACATCCTGTTTTCGGTTGAAGTCCAAAGTAATCGATTGTCGAGTTCACACGCATTGGTTTAGTACATATGATCATGCGCGTGAACTCGGCAATCGACTACTTTGGACTTCAACCAAAAACAGGATGTAAACAGGTATTTGCGCTGGCTTAAATAACATCATTTTTATCCATTTCTTTCACATCTACTGCAGTCAGATTCACTCGTGTTCACTGGTGGTTTTTTTTTTTTAAGTGAATGATCACAAAATCAATGTTTACTGATGATATATACATTTCTTCATATTTGAAGCATATATGAAGCATGTCACATCTATTGAGATATGGTAAAACAAAAAAAAATCTACAATTTAACATTATAACAAAATAAGGAAAGTAAAATGTTTCTGTTTATTACAGTGTTTCTGTTTCTTAAAATTAAAATAAACAATGGTTATTTGTGGCCACCGGTATTTTGCCAACTGTTGTTCTTTGCTAAGCCAGTAGGCTACACTGTTGGTTCCATTTAAGGCTCTAGAAAACAGGATTTGGTGATCCTGAAAAGTTCCTATCCGGATCAGATTGATCAAATCCAATGTTGCTTTGAAAAACTGGCTCAAAAGTAAGCTGGATTACGTGATCACGGATCGCAAAAAAAAAGGATTACTAAATCCAGGTCAATTTTATCCGGATTAAAGCTTTGAAAAACCAGGCCCTGATGACACCAACTCTGAATCAAAGTGATATCATGAGAATACGTGTGCATTTTTACATAAAGTGTGGTTATACATTACGTACACAATGATTATGTAATTGTAAAGTTAGTATAACTTTATTATTTTTCTTTTAAAAACATCCTTGAATGTAATTTAAGTGTTTGTATACAAATCAGTAACATCTTTGAATGTAATTTAAGTGTTTTGTTGTGTTGGAGCAGGGCTTTTTACATGTCTCAAAAGTAACAGATAAAATTGTAATATTTATGGACAATCTTTTAGTTGAACGACGCCAGAAAAGTCCATAAAGCCAAGAAAACGGAGAAGAGGAAGACGAAAACTCGCAAGGACCCATCTTCATATTACATATCAATGTTTTCAGTCGCATTTATTACTTCCCCGGCATGGCAAGGCAAGCAGATGATACAAGTTCTCAGACAAATGGAGTCTGAAATAAAAAAAGTTAATAAACATTGTAAGAGGGTTTATGTTAAAGCCAATTTGAATGCCCCAATAGTGAAATATTACATTTGCAGGAGAGATTTGGATCGCTTGACGGATGATTAAAATGGGTTTTGCGTTGCCCCAATGACAGGGAGAGTATAAAAGGCTTTGTTCCCTGTTTCTGAGCGCCGCAATTTCAGTTGAAGACCAACACACTTTTCTGTTATTTTTTCCCTTTTTTGAATTTATTGTCTTGGTATTGTTCAGAATTTTTCTTAAGTAAAAGGAAACCATTCTGTGGAGATTCAGAAAACTGTCAAGACGAGTCTAAGAGTGATTATTCCTAGAAATATCTTTATTTTGATGAAGTTTGGATTTTGATACTAGCAAACGCCCAGTGAAATGGATCCAGGACTGAACTGGTTAAACGCTGAAACAACTACTCTAGCATCTTTAACCTACAGGTAAGGGCTATTTATAATTGCAACAGGTTGTGGGAATGAAATTACCCGAGTTACTTGAAATATGAATATTTTCATTCTGGGTTTAATACTGCTCTTGTTGAATCTTAACTTGTTAAGTTGAAGTTTATTTGTGTACTTATTAAAGTCTCTTATTTCACTACACTGTGACTGCACTTAGTGTTTTTAAAGGACTATTTAGATTGAGTATAAGTTACTGTTGCACTTTCTTTCTACTTTGTATAAAAAAAACTGGCATGGCTTTTATTTAACAAAATTGTTTCTGGACATTAAGTTTTAACGATCGATATATATATATATATATATATATATATATATATATATATATTATTCATATACTTTTTTATATTCCTAGATGTATTTGTTGCACTGTTTCTTATACAGTTATATTGCTAAACTAAAATACCATTTTCAGTTTAGTGTTACGTTTGTGGCTGTGGCTAAATAATTACTGTCAAATGTATGCCAGATAGGCTAATACCAATACTCTAGTTCACTGTATTTGTTCATGTTTTATCAAGGGACAAGTCTGACACACGGCATAACATAATTAGATCAATTCACTCAGGGCTAGTAGGCTAGTATACACAGCTGCTGTTTGTCCTGAAAGATGGAGCAGTTCCCACTTTAAAAGCAGAAGCTGATGTTTATGGGTCACATCATGCAAGTACGTGTTATGCTTTGCCTTTGTTGATGTGTTTTCCATTGCTAGTTTCTATCGTTTTATGTTGTAGCAACGCTGTTTCAAACACCCGAACTTTATTTTAATCCCACCAGCGATCGTTGAATGATGGTGTTTGTTGGCCTCAGGTAATGTTAACATTTTCTTTACTGTGGTAAAACCATTAGTCTCGTAATGTGCTCATGGTTCTGACGACAGATATTTGGCTACATTATATTTGTAGAGTGTGTATGTGTGCGAGAGAGAGAGAGAGAGAGAGAGAGAGAGAGAGAGAGAGAGAGAGAGAGAGGTGTGTGTGTGTGTGTGTGTG
>FLSR01000196.1:102097-130269 GCA_900092035.1 Leuciscus waleckii
GGTGGGGTGGCGTGCAGACCCTCAGTTCGGGCTCCCCCAGGCCCTGCTTTTTTCAGTTTAAAAAAAAAAAAAAAAAAAAAAAAAAAAACACGTGCGAGTGCCTCTCTGTCTCAGTGCCAACGTCAGTAATAGCGGGTCGTTAGGTATTGTGTGAATAACATAAGTCAACGTAGCTTTACACATACACACACTTTGTACTAAAGGTAAATCCAAAATAGTGATGTCACTGTCTAAGCAGAGGGATGTTGTGCAACCCTATGGAATATAGTCCACACATGACAAATGAGGTAATAATCAATATTTCAGAATAATTCAAACTCAGATATTGGTGTTGATATCTGAGTTTTAATTATTTGACTACAAATCTCACCTCATAATTCCTCCCAGTGATTATTTCCAGGATAAACTGAGATGCCCCCAAGCTGGCTTCTTAAACTGACTAAATATTTTAAAAGAGCCAAAAGAGCCGTTCTTTTGAACGGCTCTTTGAAATGAACGGATCGCCAAGATCCGGATCCCCTCAAAGAGCCATAAATCCCATCACTAGTTCAGGAAGAGAATTGGCACTCTCTGCTTACTTCCGGTGTCTGGACTGGCTGCAGTAACACTAGGCGTTTCTCAATGTCAAGGAAGGATCCTCGGAAGCCAGAATTTCGAGGATGCTACGTCATCGACATCCGTCGAAGGACTGTTCCAATGTCGAGGATCCTCGGAATTTCCACCAAGGACTGAGTCCTTCGTTCGAAAAATATCCCATATACAGGAAAGGATGCATATGTGTAGCCTTCGCGCTCTTCACGCTCTCAAATCACCCACAATCCTATGCGCGCAGCTTTGCTATCTTGTTCAAAAAATTCAAAATGTTGGACGTTAACGGAGTCGGAGCGTTAACGGGTCAATATGCTTTCAAATGTAAATATATTTACGTTACCAAACATTTGTTTTAAAAAAATAATTACATCCATTATGTTATGGATCAAATTGACCTGCACTGTTTAAACACACTTGACAGTCAAATAATCAATATGATTAAAAAGGAGTTTATTGATTTAAAAACGATTATATTGCCAGAACTGCGTCCATAGCAACGCTCTGTTTTTCATTTTCACTGACGTAATGACGCACTGACGTGCACTTGCTAGCCTGTTCCAAAGCCGTTGAAAAACGTGTTCTCCGAATGCTAAAGAGGAGCCTCGCCTAGCCTCTGAAGGAAGTGACTTGGAAGGATCAGTCCTGCCAAGGAAGTATCCTTGACATTGAGAAACACCTACTCTGTCCATGCGGGGGCGCTCGGAAGTAAGCAGAGAGTGCCAATTCTCTTCCTATTAGACATTCTCTGATGTCTAATATGGCAGAAGTTTCACTCTCAGTAGCCTACACTTCCGGCTTCTAAACTGGTTGCAGTTCCTCTCTGATTCCATATGAGGGCGCTCACAGGACGAGTGCAGAATGAATGAGGTCTATGGCGCTATACCAATAAAAATCCACTTTTCTCAGGATATAATTTTTTGTCTAGTAATTTGAATGTTGTACTCGAAAGGAGATGCAAATAAATTACACATTGCTGGGTGTTCGATTTTTTTGAGTCACTTATTTGCTTTAAAAAGTCTTTTAAAGTGTCAATGACGTCATACACATGTACGACCAGAGATACTGCTTAACGGCAATTTTTCAGTCACTCTGGTGCTTTCGCGCTCTGCACTTTCTTTTCACTCGAGGCATCGACAACACAGCTGACACAGGTAAATACGCGTGCTAGAAGAGTTTGTTTTGTTTGTTTCTGGTCCCGCTTCGGATGCCACGATGCCATCAAGCGGTATCTCTGGTTGTAATCAGTCCTTCACTGACCAATCAGCATCCATTAGCAGAATGCTAGCATTTTAACATAAAAAGAGTGTTTACTGTTATAAAAACTGATTTGTGAGCTTTAGAGGAACTAGTGTTCGAATAAACACGAAACACACGTGATCGTTGTCATGCGGTGAATCCGGCCAATCATGGAACAGCTGTGTCGTCATCAGAGCTCGTGCAGCCGCTCTTGAGAAGCTGCGCTGGCTGAGTTCTCCGGCTACTCTCAAATCACTCTCGCGGTACTTTGATGGCACACGTCACAGTCACATGGCATCGGCGCTGCATCAAGTCGGACAAAATTTCTAACCGGCATGCACTGCTTCAAGTCAGCCGCCGATCGGACTGCGCAGAGATGCATGAATTCGAACAAGCCTAATATGAGAGCTGAGAGGCTTGTTCGACTTCATGCATCTCTGCGCAGACCGATCGGCGGCTGACTTGAAGCAGGGCATTCCGGGTAGAAATTTTGTCCGACTTGATGCAGCGCCGATGGACAGTGTCGAACTATAATGTCTTTTTAACATATAAAAATAAAATATTATATATTTTATAAATGTGTAGGAAAATATTAATGCGATTTATAAGACATTTACAATCTTGATTCTTTTTATGTATATGATATTTTCCTAATAAAATAAATAACTGTATAATATGTTGTTCTTCACATTCCAAATTGTCTTTCTGAGTATAAAAAAGCACATAAAAAACGCAAATTTCCATCGTACACTTCAGTTTCCTATTAAAGGCAGGGTAGTAGGCAGTAGGTAGGATTTTTCTAAAAAAAAAACATTCCAAATTTGTTTAAACTGTCTTTATATACCAATACATAATTAAAATGTAAGTACTCTGAAAAAGAAAGTATAAAAATCGAGTGTCCGTAGACCTCTCACGACTGTTGTAAACACAGCTCATTATTTCCATTCACTCCACCCCCTCCCTTCTGGGCTCCTTCCAAAGCCACGCCCCCAAAACACATGAACGCGCGACTCCAAACGCTCAGGCTCAGCTGGAAGACGCATTTATTATTTACCTGAGACGAGTGGAGAGGAAGGAGCGCAGTGCATGCAGTGACATCATGTCAGAATCACATGTAATAAAATACCTAACTTTATCACTATGAATATAAACAAATATGATGGCTTTTAGTACTCACTATCAAGCTAGCATATTGATACTGGTAAAGTTTAAAATATATTTTGTTTGATTCGGTAACGCGAGCTATATTTAGGCTATGGGTAACGAGCTATATTTATAAGGCAAAGCTAGGTTGCATTGATATACGTTTTTCCATTACCATCAGTTAAACTGTGATGAAGGTGAATTTCGTGTAAGAGTCATAACATATACGCTGTTTTGCATAATGTTTGTTGTTATTGCACAATGTGTAACGTTGTTTATTTAAGGAGTAATTCTGTAGCTCATAATTATTATATGTTCAGCTGAATTTAGTGTGTTGTATATTGTTGCAGTTATGTGCAGCAAATTAATCTTTGAACAGGGATATAGTGTACTACTAAATTTATAAGTATGTAGGTGCTTAGTAATAAGCATTTATTATAACACAGCATTTAAGTCAACATAACAAAACTATAATTTAATCTCTTGATTGTGTTTGTTTTATTATATACCTGCTAGGCATGTAATAACTATTTGACATTTATATAGAGAGTCTACATTTACTGATATATGCCTGTATCTTTGTTTCAGAACCACACACATTTCAATAAAACACCTAAACGGAACATCTTGTCTGCATTCTAATCGATGCCCCCTGGTGGTCACAACCTTTTAAAGACCAGTCAAATTATACAGTCCTTTCCAATCACCAAAACATTTGGTCCTTCGAGCCGGATGCGCGTGGTCACCGTGGGATTGTTTAGAGATGTTCTCGGATCAGTATACACGCCCAGTAGAGGCCCGACCCCGCCGAGAGACCCGGCGACCAGCCTGGATGGAAGACTATGACATCCCCCTCCAAGCATTGCAGCCGCCCTCTCGTTTGCCTCATCAATCGGCTAACCTGTCAGAGCAACAGCGGCCCTACGAAAGTATGGTGAGATTCCCAGAGAGACACGCCAGGATGACGCCTCTCACACCACCACTGCTGCATGAGGAGGGGAGTGTCATGCGGGGAGCGGATGCTGTCTCTCCACGCCAGTTTGAGTATACAGAACCCCTCTTTCATAGTACGCCTGCCTCTGCCCTATCGAGGCGTGCCCCAGAAAGAGCTCCTGAGGTCCTTGAAGCTCTTTATAAGCTGAGGGAAGATAATCAAAGGCTGCAGCAACAGGTAATGGACATGCACAGGCGACTTGACGCCCGTACTTCCCTTCCAGACCTACCAGCACTGCGACAGACAGCTCTTTCTCCTTTCCCTACACCAGCCCCCGCCCAACAGCAGCATAACATAGAGCAGGATGGTGGTGCGTACCAAACCATGCCAATCCCGCCACTTGTGCAAGCTGGTGGTCACACTCTGCCTACGGATGATGCGACTGGCCACCGCCACCACCCCCAGTAGCAGACAACGTTTATCAGCCACCATCACAGGACCTTATGACAGAGCTCATAACAGCACTGAGAGACATTAGGATGACAGTCAGCAAGAGTCGCCGCCCAGTCAACCTGAGCTCCATCATCCAGTGCCCGGGGTACAGACACCAAAGTACTGTATACCCTACACCCCACAAAGATGTGAGTCGCTGCCCGAAGAGCTGCGACCCTCCCACCACCATGAGACAGTGTACCGCGGGCCTAAACCCACAATCCCTGCATTCACCAAAGGGGATCCGAGAGAGTTCGCCAGGCTTAAGGTCGCTCTGGAGAACCTACTGCCTGTGGACGCTAGTGAGCGCTTCAAATACCAGATCCTGGTGGATCACCTGAAGTATGAGGAGGCACTTCTAATAGCGGACTCATACACTAACTCACTGCAGCCCTACACTGACACTATGACCAGCCTAATCGAGCATTATGGACAGCCTCACCAGCTAGCTCTCAGGAAAATAGCTGATCTAATGGAGGCCCCTAAAAAGGGAGAGCACTCGTGGCAATGTTAGGCCAGCTTGGGGACAGTGGAAAGACTGAGCTTCACTGTGGTTCACATGTGACACGACTGATGTCCAAACTGCCTCATGATATACGGACTGAATTTAAGAGGTTCCTGTACCCAATGCGTGTCACAATCCCAAGCCTATTGCACTTTTCTGACTGGCTTGACTACGAGCTGAAGATGCAAGAGACAGTGTATGAGCCTCTAACCGGTGAAAACAAGAGCAGAGCAGGACCCAGGATAGAGCGTCGCCGTGACGCTAAGAGTGGCAAGAATACCAACATCATGCACACCACAGATCAACCTGAGAGCACACCTACATTAGAGAAGGCCTTATGTAGCAGGAAGCAGCCAGAGAGGACAGCTTACTGCCCTTAGTGCTCTAACACGCAACACTTCCTAGATAAGTGTGGAAACTTTGCACAGCTTACAGTTGAACAGATAACAGCGTGGATCAAGACAACAAGAGGTGCTGGCGATGCGGTCGCACACACCAGGCTGCACAGTGCCGTCTGAAAATTACATGTCACAAGTGTAAGGGGAGACACCTGCAAGCTTTGCATGAAGTAATATAAAACCTGCAGTGAATTTAAAACCTGCATCTGAGGATACATCCTGCCTCATCAGCACAACTAATGAAGTTTTGTACATGGACAGGCGGGCTGGATGCAGTCAGGTCTTACTGAAAGTGAGTAAAGTGCTGCTGCGTAACGGTGAACACACTTTGGAGACATATGCCATCCTTGACGATGGATCGGAGCGGACCATTCTCCTCCCTGCAGCAGCGCAGAGCCTTAAACTTACTGGGGAGCCGGAAAATCTGATCCTCAGAACTGTTCGGCAGGACATCAGGGTTCTGCACGGCACTGCAGTGTCGTTCTCCATCTCTCCAGTAGACCATCCAAAGAAGTCCTTCAAGATATACAGAGCATTCACTGCTGATCAACTGGGTTTGGCTGAGCACACTTACTCAATGGTGCGTTTGGGACCTCACGTGGGACCAGCCGCAGTGAAGACAAAGTTGAGATGGACACTTCAGGGGCTGACCAGGTACAGCAAGCAGCAGGCAACATCACAGTGCCTGCACGTCTCCACCCTCTCACCCACGAACGAGCTTCTACAGAGTGTAGAGAGATTGTGGCAGCTAGATGTTCTGCCCTACAGGAGTGAAAAGCTTGTCACACGCTCTAGGCAGGATCAGGAAGCAGTCCGCTTGCTGGAAGCGAAGACCACACGAGTAGAGGTTGATGGAATTCAGCGCTACGCTACTCCCCTCCTCAGGGTGAAGAACATGCCACAGCTTCAAGCATCTAAGGAGGCTGTGTTAGCAAATCTCCGCAGTACAGAGAGGCGCCTGCGGCGAGACCCTCAAAGAGCAGCCGCATACTGTGCAGAGATTGGAAAGCTGGAAAAGGCGGGCTATGCAGTTAAAGTGTCAGAAGAGGAGCTGAGCAAAGCAGCCGAGTCCTGGTTCATCCCACACACATGGTGAGCCATAACAGAAAGAACAGGATTGTGTTCAACTGTTCCTTCATGTATAAGGGAAAAAACCTCAATGAGCTGCTGTTGCCTGGGCCCACTTTAAGTTCCGTCTACTGGGTGTACTGCTGCGCTTCAGAGAACATGCAATTGCTGTCAGCAGTGATATTAAAGGCATGTTCCATCAGGTGAGGCTGCTCCCAGAGGACAAGCCCTTGCTGCGCTTCCTATGGCGAGACCTGAATACAGAGGAACCACCCAGCATCTACACATGGCAAGTCCTTCCATTTGGCACCACTTGTAGCCCCTGCTGTGCAACTTTTGCACTGCAGAAACATGTGTTTGACCACAGTCAGCCAAGTGAAGATGTTCGAGTGTCGATAGAACGATCCTTTTATGTGGACAACTGTCTGCAAAGCCTCCCATCTGTTGAAGAAGCCCATCACCTGGTCGACAAACTGACCTCACTGTTGGCTACAGGTGGATCTGAGTTACGCCAGTGGGCCAGTAAGAACCCTGAGGTCATCAGCCACCTGCCCAAAGAAGCAAGATCTGAGAGCAGTGAGTTGTGGCTCAACGAGTCAGGCACTGACCCACAGGAGCTCGCCCTGGGACTCCGCTGGCTCTGCAATTCAGACACCTTAAGGTATAAATACCGTATGCTGGACCAACCCACACCCACCATGCGAAACATATACAGAGTCCTGGCACGCCTGTTCGACCCCCTGGGATTTATAGTTCCCTTCACTACGCGGGCCAAGGTCCTAGTGCAGCACTTGTGGGACAAACAGAGAGACTGGGATGACCCGTCACTGCCTGAGGATGTGCTGCAGCCATGGCTGACGTGGGAGGAAGAATTGCAGCATCTCTCCCAGATTCTACTGCCTCGATGCTATGTGAGCCCTGAGATGAACACTTCAAACCTCCAGAGAGACCTACACATCTTTGCTGATGCGTCAGAGAAAGCATATGGCTCAGTGGCCTATCTGCGGACGGAGAGCTCACACGGCCGTGTGGAAGTGTCTTCCTGGCTGCTAGATCCAGAGTGGCCCCGAAGAAGCAGCAATCAATACCAAGACTAGAACTGTGTGCTGCTCTGACAGCTGCACAGTTAGCTGCACTACTTCAAAGAGGCTGACTGTGAATATCCGCAATGTTATATTCTGGACAGACTCCTCACATGGCTTCAGTCCGACTCCTGTCGGTACAAGGTATTCGTGGGAACGCGGATAGCTGAAATCCAGGAGCTGACTGAGGTCCAGGCCTGGAGATATGTGGATTCTGCCAACAACCCAGCTGATGATATAACGCGGGGAAAAACACTGCTGGAACTGGCTGGTAAGAACAGATGGAGTCAGGGCCCTGCTTTCCTACAACAGTCGCCTGAAGTCTGGCCTATACAGCCAGCCACAGAGGTGACAGAGAATTCTGCTGAGCTGCGAAAACCCACTATCTGCTGTCTCACTACAAGCTTACAGACTTCTCTGCTACCAAATGTTGATCAGTTTTCCTCGTTCAGAGCACTGACAGAGGCGGTTGCACAATCCAGCCCTTTGTCATCAGGGAGCCCCGTCAGTCTTTCTGCTGATGACTACCGAGAAGCAGAGAGAGAAGTATTGAGACGAGCCCAGCAGGACAGCTTTGCTGAGGAGTTCAGCCTCTTGAGTACCGGTAAGCCAGTAGCTGCCACCAGTAGGCTGATCTCCCTAGCACCAGAGTATGACAAGACTGTGAGACTCATCCGGGTTGGAGGAAGGCTCCGCCGCAGTGACCAGCTAGAGCCCGATTCTATTCACCCAGTGGTCCTGGACCATCGGCATAAAGTGACCCAGCTCATCATCCTGGACATGGACAAGAGCCTTTGCCATCCCGGATCAGAGCGCCTTTTTGCAGAGCTGCGGCGAAAATACTGGATTCTGCTTGGCCGTGAAGATGTTAAACGCCACCAGCACTCCTGTCCGGACTGCCAGAGATGGAGAGCCTCTCCAGTAGTGCCCAAGATGGCAGACCTCCCACAGTCCAGACTACGGCTGCTGAAGCCCCCGTCTTCTCTACAGGCATGGACTGTTTCGGGCCTTTCACAGTGAAGGTTGGCCGTCGCCATGATAAGAGATGGGGCATACTATTTAAATGCCTGACGACGCGCCCTGTGCACTGGATGTTCTTTCCAGTATGGACTCAGATTCTTTTCTGATGGCCCTTCACCGCGTCATTGCACGAAGGGGTAAGCCAGCAGAGCTCGGGTCCGACCAGGGCACTAATTTTAAGGGAGGTGAAAGAGAACTCCAGGAGGCCTTCAGGTCATTGCACCCCACACTTCAGGCTCATCTGGCTAAACACCAGATTAAGTTTCAGTTTAACCCCCCAAGCGCACCACACTTTGGAGGAGTCTGGGAAAGGGAAGTGAGGTCTGTTAAAGCTGCACTGTATGCCACCATCCAATCACAGACTGTCCCTGAAGAGGTCCTGCGGACAGTACTTATTGAAGTGGAGGGGATTTTAAACTCCAAACCACTGGGTTACGTGTCCACAGACGTGGCTGATGCTGACCCAGTGACCCCCAACTTGCTCCTCATGGGGCGGCTTGACCCCTCTTTACCACAGGCTGTGTATGCTGAGTCTGAGCTACTGAGTCGCCGCCGCTGGAGACATACTCAGGTGCTGGCTGACCAGTTTTGGTCCCACTTTATACGACACTACCTCCCGACTCTTCAGACTCGCTCCAAGTGGCACAAGGACCCTGCACAGCTGCAAACTGGAACCATAGTAATGGTAGTGGACCCACAGCTGCCAAGAGCGCAGTGGCCTTTAGGTCATGTCACTGAGGTTATTCCAGGAACTGATGGGAGAGTCAGGACTGCAGTAGTCAAAGTCAAGGACAAAATCTACACGAGGCCTGTCGCTCGCCTTGTAGCTCTGCCTGCCATACCAGACACTGATACGGTCAGTCCTTCTTAGAGTGGCAAATATAGTGTAACAAATTTGGGGGCGGCTGTGACGAAGGACGACCTTTTTCAGGCAGATAAAACTGGCTGCTTGAGAATCAGCCAATCAGGAGCGTAACTGACTCTGCGGCTCGCGGGAGCAGACAGTTTAAGTTTCAGTTTCAGAAACGTTTGGAAGATAGCGCTGGCGTCAAAAGACTATGCAGTTTATATTTATATTTATATAGATATTTAAGATAGTGTTGCTGTACTTATTTACAAGTTCCAAGTATTGTGTGCGTGCAACTACCAGTAAGTATACTGAAGTTTGTTGTTGTTTTTACCTCACATTAATGTCGTGACATGTTGCTGCTTGTTATCGTATAATGGCGGAGCTTCGCACTGCTCGTGTGTTTAATTGAGAACGCTGTTAATTAATGGAGGTGTTGCTCTGCAAGCCTTACATGTCTCAATTGAAATAATGTTTGTTGTTATTGCACAATGTGTAACGTTGTTTATTTAAGGAGTAATTCTGTAGCTCATAATTATTATATGTTCAGCTGAATTTAGTGTGTTGTATATTGTTGCAGTTAATGTGCAGCAAATTAATCTTTGAACAGGGATATAGTGTACTACTAAATTTATAAGTATGTAGGTGCTTAGTAATAAGCATTTATTATAACACAGCATTTAAGTCATACATAACAAAACTATAATTTAATCTCTTGATTGTGTTTGTTTTATTATATACCTGCTAGGCATGTAATAACTATTTGACATTTATATAGAGAGTCTACATTTACTGATATATGCCTGTATCTTTGTTTCAGAACCACACACATTTCAATAAAACACCTAAACGGAACATCTTGTCTGCATTCTAATCGATGCCCCCTGGTGGTCACAACCTTTTAAAGACCAGTCAAATTATACAGTCCTTTCCAATCACCAAAACATTTGGTCCTTCGAGCCGGATGCGCGTGGTCACCGTGGGATTGTTTAGAGATGTTCTCGGATCAGTATACACGCCCAGTAGATGCCCGACCCCGCCGAGAGACCCGGCGACCAGCCTGGATGGAAGACTATGACATCCCCCTCCAAGCATTGCAGCCGCCCTCTCGTTTGCCTCATCAATCGGCTAACCTGTCAGAGCAACAGCGTCGATTGTAGACGCTCTGTGTCGATGAGTAGACGCAACAGTTTTATTATTTATTAAGTGTCGATTGTAGACGCTCTGTGTCGATGAGTAGACGCAACAGTTTTATTATTTATTAAGTGTCGATTGTAGACGCTCTGTGTCGATGAGTAGACGCAACAGTTTTATTTTAGATAGTCAGGATAAAGGAAATTCCTTTACACTACTCTCAGGATGGAAGGACCATTTCACCCAGTATAAAAAAAAGTGTTTCTGAACAGGATTACCTACCC
Source organism: Leuciscus waleckii (assembly GCA_900092035.1). Taxonomy (NCBI): domain Eukaryota; kingdom Metazoa; phylum Chordata; class Actinopteri; order Cypriniformes; family Leuciscidae; genus Leuciscus; species Leuciscus waleckii. The sequence continues at coordinate 112,832 of FLSR01000196.1, forward strand.
TAGCTTTAAGGGGTGAAAGTTCTTTAGAAAATGTCTTATAAAACTCTCCTGTTAGCCCGTCATTGCCTGGAGATTTGTTATTTTTTAGCAAGTTAATGCACTCTCTCAACTCCTCAAGATCAATTTCTTTATCACACACATTTTGGAAGGTCTGATCTATTTTTTTTGGTATCACTCATAAAGCTATTTAAAAAATATCAATGTTGGAAGTAGCCATTGTGGAACAATACAAATTACTAAAAAAACTGAGCAACATATTTGAAATATCTATAGAATTATCTACTATTTTGTTATTAATCATTAGTTTTGAAACTGAGGCAAATTCACCATTTCTTTTTTCAAGGCCAAAAAATATTTTGCATTTTTTTCCCCCTTTTTCTAACCATTTAAGTCTAGATCAAATAAATGCTCCTTTTGCTTTATCCTCATAGATATTATCTAGTTCAGTATGTAAAACATTTAATTTTTTAATTCAAAATCAGTCAAGTCTTCTTTCTTATTTTTATTCAAATTTAATATTTCCTCAATAATTGAATTTTCTTTCCTTTTTTTTTTTTTCGTTTCCATTTTTCCTTGGTTAAAGAATACTGTTCTGACGCTTCCAATTTTCCTTGGTTAAAGGATACTGTTCTGATATCAAACTTCATTAATTCCCAATACTTTCCATAAGTATTTTCCATAGCTGCAATTGTGCTATATTTTTCGATAATATGTTTGATTTTTTTCTTTTGGCATTGTTGTAAAGTTTTCTTTGTTCGAAGCAGAGACCAGTGAGACAGTCGGGATCGCGTTCAACAGAAGTTGTTCTTTATTGAGAGCTCCACTGTACGCGGCTGTAGAAACTTCCAACATGATCTGACGTACATAAATTTACATTGTGTCTTATAGGCCTTTTAGGAGGAGGGACAAATTCAAACAAAGCATGTAAATGAGTATACAGGTCAAGGTAGCACCCTAGACTGTGAGGGCCAATCCTAATTCGAGCCATTTGGGTCCGAAAGCCATTTGTAGAACAAAAGTTGAGATTCTCAGTGAATCATTGGTGTGCTAATCCCAACAGTCTGAGCGAAACTGGGGCTCGAAGAGCCATTAAAGAAAACAGGAATTGCAACTTTGCTGAGATCTTAACCTCAAATGCTAAAATCAGTATTCTTCACCGTGATGTTATGTAAGGAAGCATATCTGAAAACATATTCTTAAATTTGAACCCTTCAGCATTCATTTTCAAGCAATTTATTATTTAATTTCCAGTATTAAGTATTAATTTTTTTGACCGATGTAACTTTCACCATATTTATTCTTACGAATATTCCTTTATGATCTGTCATTATGCAAGGTTCTATCAGTACAGAGGCCACATTATTAGCTAAATCACTGGACACTAACCAATACACAGCAAAAACTCCAGTGTAAATTAACACTCCTGGGAGTGTATATGAGTCCACACTCAAAAGTGTAAAGTGTTCAAATATGAGTGTTAAATTAACACTCAAGAGTGTTAAAGTTAATGAGATAATTAAGTGATAGTTTAGTGATGATTGAACATTATTGAAGACACCTGATGTTAACAAGCAGAATCACTGAAGGAGGAACTCACTAATTGTAAGTTACCATTAAGGTGATGGGTGTTTGCTTTAGTTGGACTCTTGACACTTATATGTTTACTTTAAATTTTGTTTGTCTGCTGTTATTGATTTATAACAGTCAGATGAACAAAGAGACAATGTGATCTGATGGTGTTGGTTGTGTTTTAACATAATCATGTTGTGATCTGTAAAACAAAACTTATTGAGATGGCTTACCTTGTTAATTACAGCAGCTCTGTGATTCTACAGCACATGATTTTCAGTATTTTTCATATAATCCAAAAATATTCATAATCATTGTTCTGATCAAAAGACTTTCAAATGAATTTATTTAGAAACACAGACATCAATAATCAGCCTGTGAATCTCAACAATGGTGACAATAATAAAGCATGTTGCAGTGGCTGCCACCAATCACAACTCATTAATGGCTCCCATCATGCATTGCGGTATGAATAAATTATGATCTGAATTGTCTATGTAATTTACTTTTCCTAATTGAATATTCTGCTCGTCACCATTGTTGAAATGCATAGACTGAATCTTGACATCTGTGTGTGCCTAAAAGAAAGTCTTTTTTTTTTCAGAACAACTTTTAAGAAATCCTTTGTATTATATCTAAAATTCTGGATATTTATGCAGATTCACAGTTATGCTGTAATCAACAACATAAATCTAAGTCAGAAATAAGGATCTTAATGAGTTCAGTGATCATTGTCAAATGATGATTGTCATAACATAACCAACACCATCAGATCACTTTTTTTCTTTGTTCATCTGGCAGTTATAAGATACAACAGCCAAACAAAATTTAAAGTAAACATATAATGGTCTAGAGCCCAACTAAGCAAACACCCATCACCATAATGGTAACTTACAATTTGTGATTTTCTCCTTCAGTGATTCTTCTTGTTAACATCAGGTGTCTTCAATAATGATCAATCATCACTAAACTAATCATTAATTAGCTCATTAACTTTAACACTCTTGAGTGTTAATTTAACACTCATATTTTAACACTTTACACTCTTGAGTGTGGACTCATATACACTCCCAGGAGTGTTAATTTAACACTGGAGTTTTTGCTGTGTAGTCAATACGAGAATGAAGAGATGAGTTCTTATTACTCCATGTATATTCCTCCCTGTCTGGATTCTTATCTCTCCACACATCAGTTAGGCCCAGTCTTAAACATACATTAACTAGTTCACTCGAAGGGCTAGGCCTACTTTTAGGAGGCCATCTATCAATGGTTGCATCAGACACAGTATTGAAATCTCACAATCATCTTTTTCATAATTTAGTATCCGCCCTGTAAATGTATCCTTTAAAATAGCAACCCCTGCTGATCGATTACTGCCAAATGACAACCAAATCTCTTATCCCCACTGATTTTTCCAGAACATATCATCTGAAGAACATGCATGCGTTTCCTGAATTAAACAACATTTCCCTTTGCAATACAAAAATAAAGCTTTTCTCTTTAGGATATCACGAATACCTCTGGCATTGCTAGAAAATAAAGAAAAAGACATAACGTATCCAAAGTAGATTATTACTGAAAAATAAACCACAAGAGTAGGTAAATAGCCTAAACTTTAAACTTTAACATAATGGGTTTCCCACAAAAAATTTAACAGTTGCAAACATTTATAAACCTTAAAGTGCATCCGTTATTTAACCATCTGAACAAAAACTTAGAAGCTACCACTTCTTGTCTCTAATAGAGAAGATTAACCTCGACAAGTCTATGAAGTTCCGTTGTCCTCTTCAGGATGAATCTCTTTACCATCAACGAAAGCCCTCGCTCCGCTGAAGTACGTGCTTTTGCCCTCCTTCCTCGCCCGCTCTACAGCCGGCCAAAGAGATTCCGTGCTTCAATGTCAATGTCTCAACCTCCATCTCTGCACCAAGATTAGCATCCTCAGCCATTTTTCAAGCTGTACCTGCTGATGCTCTAATAGTTTAATAGGCCTAACTTTCTGTTTGCACCACTCCAAAATCAAAATTTAATCAAATGCTGCAACCCGTAACAACCTTATAAATTTAAGTTAGCAACTTTACGGAAACCGTATCATCATTTGTGGGGAAATACCCGATATTTCTTCTCAGCTTGCAAAACCACAACCGCTCACGGCGCCATCTTGAGCCCTCCCCCGCCAGCGCAGCGACATTCTGGTTCCCGTAGTGACCGCTCATGTGGTGTTTGCATACTTTACCACAGCTGAAGTGAAATAAATGCAATATTTGCCAAATAATACACAGATGTTTCAGAGACATTTTCATTCATACTTTATGATACAGCATCTGTTTGAACAAGAATAAAGTTCAACAATAAAAGTGGAGTCTACGTTTTTTAATCAGTTTTAATTTGATAAACATGACACAATATAACATCGCAACAACATGAAAAGAGTGTTTACTGTTATAAAAAACTGATTTGTGAGCTTTAGAGGAACTAAAGGTGTTCGAATAAACACGAAACACACGTGATCGTTGTCATGCGGTGAATCCGGCCCTCGTGTTTCAGTATCTTGATTTTACATTTTAATATTAAGTTCAGCACAATTCTGTTCAGTTTATAAGCTGTCAGATGAGATAAACATGTTAGGACACACTAGTAGATGTGAGTTAGAGGTGTACGAGACAGTCCTTAATCTGCATAATGACGATTCCCTGCATCTGATTCACAACATTAGCATACTGTGGTGATGAAGGCCATTGTCCCACGTTTAATTCACATGAATACTTCTAAACTGATAACTGTTGTACTAGGGCAGTAAATATAGTTATACCCATTTCACGTCAATAGTTCCTGTTTTCACCTCATTTTGATGCTGATGTCTTCAGATCTCCTGTAAATTGACACTTAAAGCTCATTTCACTGTCTAAGACTAAGGGTATTTGTTGGTGACAAATATGTGGCTACGTTTTTCTGTGCAAAATCCTGTGCAATCAAGCCTGTGAATGTCCTTGTAATTCGCTTCAACCTTTCCGACCTTCAGAAAGATTATTTTATGGAAGGTTCAAGTGGTGTGTGTCTGTGTGAGTGAGTTTTAAAACTACGTTCAGAATCGATCCAGAATAGTTGGAGAGAAAATCCTGATGCATCCGTGTGGCAGGTGGGATACAAATTTACAGGGCTTGAACCCAGACAATTAGCAGACTACGCCACGATGGGACTTACACCCAAAATTAGTGATTTTATTCTAGCAAGGCACTCAAGTTCGTAGATGGATTAGCCAGAGACAGTGGTCCAGTACAAAAATAGATTTTTATTTTTAAACTCAAGAAACACATTTGCACAATAATTCGCTCCACATAGTGTTTGGATTTCACAGCAAGGGAATGACCACACTGTCACGGTGTGGGTTTTGTGTCTTGTTCCTTGTTAGTGTCTGTCATATTATTCCCTGCTTGTCATGTGATCCTGCCATGTGTCTTGTCATGTTCAGTTGTTCCCCGTTATGTTGATTAGTCTTCACAGGTGTTTCAGTTTACCACGCCCCCTTGTTATCTTGTTTAGCTTGTGTTCCCTGTGTATATATACCCTGTCTGTTTTAGTATGTGTCACGGAATCCTTGTCTATTTTCACACCACTTCTGTATTCTGCCTTGTTGCCGGTTTTGTATTTGTTTTATGTTTTGGACTGCTTCTTTGGTTTTGACCCCTGCCTGGACTGTTTGTGAGTAAGGAATTCCCTATTAAACATTTCATACTGCACCCTTGGATCTTTCCCTTCTTCCCGAGTGTGGATCAATGACTCACACTTGGTGAACACGCAGCCACTGCACACCCCAAGGGACCCACCACCGCAAGGGGCACTGCTCCCACTGGCAGCTCTCAGCACCTAGACAGAGGGGGACAGGTGAAAGTTAAACTCAAATTTTCACCCGCGCAGGTTACAGTTACAGCAGAGTCCTGCACGGGTTCGGGTACCCGTGGGAGCCTGTATTTCAAGTTTATAAAATAATTTAAAATCCATATCAGTTTATTTGTGCCTGCGCCCTCCCAGGAGTCTCTCACTTATATCACAACCGCGCGCGATCTGCCTGCAGTCGTCGAGATGGATCCTGAGGAGTTGACGAAAAGAATAGCTAGTGGAGATTATTGTGAAGTTGTCGACAGGGTTGGCCTTTTGACAGCTTCGCCTGAAGTTGTCCTTGTGTTAATGGCCGTGTAATAATCTCTCACGGCCCTCGACCTCGTCCTGCTCGCCACAAATAACTTCTGTATGACCTGGCAATAAACATTGTTGTAAGTGTGTCTATAATGTGATATGCTAAACTGATTTTATTTCGGGTGCGGGACGGGTGGCAGTTCTATGTTCTATTCTGTGGTGTGTGCGCGAACTGTGATTGACAGGCAGATTTCACACAGCCCTGCGCTGACTGGACTAGAAGAACCGGGAGCAGTGGATTTTTGCCAAACAAATAACAGGCTCTAGAGCAGAGGTCTTCAATCTTGCTCCTGGAGGGCCACTGTCCTGCAGAGTTTAGTTTGCTTCAGCACACCTGCCTTTGAATACTCAAGGATTTGGAAGAGCCTGATGAGCTGATTCAGGTGTGTTTGATTAGGGTTGGAACTAAACTGTGCAGGACAGTGGCCCTCCAGGAGCAGGACGAAGACCTCTAGGTGGAGGTAGAAGCGCGGGTTTTTTCTAAAACCATCTGATTTATGTTGTTCTGTCGGAGCATAGTTTCGGGTTTCAGTAAATATGATAAAAAAAAATCTTGCCGACAGCAGCTTTAAGTACCCTGACCAACAAGACGAACAGAAACTTGTGACCGACATTTTTGATTAGCAGCTAAAAAAACGATGGACGTGATTAAGCAAAAACAACAGTGGTCCGAGGAGGAAACAAGCTGCTCTCTTGCACTCCGGTCCTCTGCAGAAGTCCAGAGTAAATTAGACGGGGCTTCACGGACGAAACCGGTTTTGCAGCAAATTCAGCGAGAGATGACTGCAGCGGGGTTCAACAGGAGCATCTAAGAGATTAGCAACAAACTTAAAAAAAATAAAAATAATTATAGGGACCAAAAATAAGACCTCGGTCGAAGTGGCAATGGTCGCCCATGGCAAAACCAACATTTCGACATTCTCAACTCTGTCCTCGGCGATAGACCGGCATGCCAGGTGACCGGGGCACTGAATTTGGCAACAATAATGCTTGAGTCAATGGTGGATGATTCGCTGCAGCAAAGTTGCACTGATCCTGGTAAGTTCTTTTTTTTATATTATTTTACTTGTTCCCAGCCTGTGTTTCTCAGCTGTTCAGCGAGGTACTAATTTCTCACATCAGTGTTTGCAATGTTGCTAGCTAGGATTGTATTATCTGTGATTTCATTGTATACAGTATGCTATAACAGAACAGTGTAAAAAGTGTAGTGGACAAAAATCTTTTTTAAAAACACTGTCTTTGTGTTTTTGTTTATAGAATTGTCTGCCATCAATGACGGTGATGACAACGTTGAGTTACCGCCACCGCTGGGCTGCAGCTCTCCCGCGCCGTCGTGTAGCAGCTCTGGAGACGCATCTTCACAACGGGGTAAGACTTGGTGTGCAAAAGGTCACATCGTACTATGCAAACATTGAGATGTGTGTATATACTGTATATATTACTATCAGGTACTGAAATAATGTTCATATTGATTCTTCATTTAAATTAATTAACCGCAATACAAAATGCTTTGATATTTTAACTGTCGGTCTCGGGTCGGGCTCGGACATAAATATCATTATGCCTGTCGGGCTCGGGTCGGGTTCGGTTACGCTCTGTCGGACGCGGGCCGGACTCGGACAAAAAAATTCGGCCCGATCCGCACTCTAGTGTCTAATAGTGGTTCATAGTGTCTCATAGCGGTGGTTCATAGTGTCTCATAGTATCTAATAGTGGTTCACAGTGTCTAGTAGTGGTTCATAGTGTCTCGTAGTGTCTAATAGTGGTTCATAGAGTCTCATAGAGTCTCGTAGTGGTTCTTCAGCAGGTGAGCTGTACCTGTCTGTTAGCGGGTCCAGTGCTGATGGACGGGACGGAGGTGTAAGCGTTGTTGGAGGCCAGAGAGACGGTGGCCAGAGATGGAGTGTTGGACTGACACTGTTCTCGCTTGTGTGTCATGAACGCCGGTAAAGAGTTGAACTGCTTCTTACATTTCCCACACAGAAAGACATCATCATCGTCTGCAGGTGTCATGTGACATACAAGAATAATCACAGAGTTTTGAGAAAAAAGGAACGGACTGAAAAAGCATTCAGAAATGCATAATTACTATGTATGTACTACAAATCAGTGTTGTTACTGTTAACTAAATCTAAAATATTATTGATTGATTTAGGTATTTGAAATAAAGCTGGAATAAAATGAATATTAGACAACTAACTGAAATAAATGAAGTGCAAAAATTACAACTAAATAAAAAGACAAATGAAAATGACAAAAGCAAATTATTACTAAAACTTTTTTTTAAATATATTTAAAAATCATTATATATGTATTTACAAATTGTATAGTGATAGTTAATTGATAGTTGTTATCATTAACTTAAACTATTATTAATCCTTTTAGGTAATTAAAATAAAGCTGAAATAAAATATATTTAAATATTAGATGAAAACAAATGTTAACATAAATAAATAAGTTTAAGTACTAAAATGACTAAGACTAAAACTGAAATAAAAATAAAGCTAAATAGAAATGTAAAAAAATTTAAATGCAAAATGCATGACAAAATGACTAAAACAAATTTAAAAAAAAATAATATTTTAAACAATACTAAGGAATATTTAAATAATTCAAATATTTAAATCAATACTATGTATATAAAAATCATTGTTATCATTAACTAAAACAATTACTAATTGTTTTAGGTAAATTAAATATGAAGCTTCAATAAAATATAAATATTAGATAACTTAAAAAAAAAACTGAAACCTAACTGAAATAAAATAAGTTGAAATTTGAAATTAAACTATATTTAAACCTTAAAAGAACTAAAATGACAAAAATAAATAAGAAAATTATTTAACTAAAGTAAAAAATTATTTAACTAAAATAAAAAATTATTTAACAAAAATTATTTAACTAACTATTATTTTTAGACTTAAACTAAAATTAAAATATAATTCAAAATATTAATAAATACAATAATAGTATATAAATAACACTGATACCAAAGCACACTTTGCCTTTAACAGACAGGTTACATATACTACATTATAATAATGCATGAATAAGTCTCACCCATTGGCTGGATAGTCGTTCCTGAGACATTTTGTGAGCCCGGATCCAAAACACCCCCTTGACTGTCCAACAGTGACTGGACATTGAGCACCGTCTGATTGTCCATGCCTTAAACAAGACAAATATGACTTAATCAATAAATCAATCCATCAATTATTCAACAAACCAACCACTTACTATCTGACAATTTGGCCAGTTCAAAATCCATTGCAGGACTGTTACTTGAGTTATAGTATTAATAATCATTATTGCGTGACACTCTTGGTTTCTCAAGCACTTGTTTCCTACATATCTGTGCCAGTTAGTTGTCTCTTAAGTCCCTTTCTTTGCATATATTATGATTATTGAAACTAAAATCAATATTTCACACTCATTTCCTTTTTGTTATATATTTATTATTTATTTAATTAATTTTATACAGTATATAGTGCTGTCAAATTGATTAATCGCGATTAATCGCATCTAACATAAGTTTGTATGTTAATATGATTTTGCGTTAACACGTTATTAACGCGTTAACTTTGACAGCCAGCCCTAATATATATATATATATATATACCAATCATTTAAAAGATTATCATAGAATCAAGTGACCATTTCCTTTTATCATACCACCAAGTCTACTATCAGTTTAGGAAAAGAGAACATCTGTAACATAAAAACAATCAATTGTGGACAATAATATAACTACTTATACCAAATATGAATATCTATTTCCCTTAAACATGAGAGTGTTCGTGAGTTTAGTGGCTTTTCCAGTGACGTGTCTCTCTCCCTCCGCCATGATCGCACGAGGCTGTTATTCTGATCGCTCTTCCTCCCTCCTCTACATCAATCTCTCCTCAGATACATTACACTCATTACATCAAATCCACCGCAACCCTGTGCTATTATTATTATTATTATATATATATTTTAAAAATACTCTTTTACTATTCAAACACAATGACATTTCCATGAAGCGAAACAACTGTGTAAAATGTTTTCTTTGGCCTGTTCGTGTCGCGCGCGCATGCATTCTCACTGCAAACATAAAATAATACATTATAGCTTGTGCATATGCTGGAGGATTTTAAATAAAGTGCATTAATACCTTCCAGAACCTCAAATATTGCCTGCGCCATCTTGTAGCTCCTCTGTGTATAACGCCAGCAGTGGGCGGAGTTTATTATTATTACAATATTACAATCATTCACACTGAACAGAAAGTTTACATGTTTTAGATAGATAGAGTTTTTTATTGTATTTGACAGAGGCCCTGTTACATATGTTACATAGTTATTATAGTAATAAGAGTAAATGGTGCATAGTTAGCCTACATGCAACTAACCCTAAACCAAACCTTAACCCTACCAACCCTTATTATAGTGAAAGTATATAGTTAATTACTATTACTTAGTGCTTAATTGTATTACACTGTCACTGTAACAAAGACACGTTAAAATAAAGTGTTACTAAGATGTCAATATTTTTTATACATAAAGGAATTTCGCATTTGCGGTGAATTAAAGCTTTAATAATCTTTAAATAAATATTTTAATAAATTACTATTACATGTGGAATAGATTAATATTTAATTAGTCTAAAGCATCTTTCTAATTTGTGTCAAAACAACATGATTTAAATCTCTCTTTTTTTGTATTTGATATAAAATTAATGTTGAGATCACATAGACTAATACAATTTACAACAATTTTATAATTAGGGGCCCAAAAAGCTTTATTACACGATTAGATAAAAAGATAAGCAAGACGGTTCTTTATTTCTATATCTATTTATAATGACATTTTCAACTGATTGAAGTGACTTCCATAACGATGTTGTTTATCTATCACCATTACTTAAAATAAAATAAATCAAAAGGCGTGCTTGAAAATGTAGTTTTCCATTCAAACAACTTTTACTTTTAAAACAAAATAACGCAAGGGACAAAACAGGACGCCGTTGAGTGACAGCTGCTCCAGCCAACCAACGGCCTGGGAACTCTGACGCGAGGCGCGAAGGAGCAACTTCTCAGCCAATCAGTGGGCGGCACACTGGCACGTGCCAGTTTCGCGGCAAAAAAGATTTGGCGCGTAAAGCTTAGAGCAGGTTCCGATCAGCTGGAACACAAAAAAACAACAACAACAAAAGTGATTCCGGTCGCGTCGCGCGCAGGGACCGTCGGACCGCACCTTCCCTCTGTTTCAATGGATTTCAGCATTAAATGAGCGAGGATCTGGGTATTATTTGGAAGTTATTGACAATACTTCCTGGATGGAGTCATTAAAAAGGACAAAAGCGAAGGATATTTTGGATTAAAGTGTCAGATGAGTGAAGAAACCGGACTTTGGCTTTGTTCAGCATCTGGATCGGGTTATACTCTTATTTTTACTTCATCTACAGCCATTTTACCATTTTAATTACACCTTTCTAGCACGTTTACCAATGCTCACATGAGAACAAACTTTGTTTCTCTTGAAAATATCGCAACAACATCAATAATTTTGAAGATTATACTGAATGCTTCCATGTTTTATGCACTTTAAAAGTTGAATCTGCATTGCATTTTGTTTGTGATGTTGTTTATTTATAGTGAACTCTATTTGTTATGCTTTGCTGCCATTTTCAAAAGCACTTCCTTAAACTAAAGATTCACAACTATAAACTCATCATGCATGTGAAAAACATCTGAAATGTTTCTAAATAACATGCATAGTCTAATCCTTAACTTTGACTAAAGTAAAGTGGATATTTTTGTTTTGCACACTGAAGTTGACCTACATTTCTGGCCTTGTGGTTTGGGAGTCTCACCCATATGTTCAGCCAAGGCCTGTTGTTAACATGCTTGTCAGTGTGCACTTGTGTGAAACCTGTCAGAACATGGTTTTTCCATCTCCACTGAGTCCACTGCTCTCTCTAGTGCATGCATTTTAAAAAAGCAAGCCGTTCCCATGCACTGAAGGCATCATCAGGATTGAAAATAAAACGAGAGCCCAAGTAACCCCTGCTGTTTTAGCACGATATGTCTGAGAGTTTTATATCGGGCAGACCTCGGAGGATCTGCTGGCTGATTTCGAGTCGCTCTTGAACAATGGCAGCATTGATCTTAGTGAAGATCATCAAATCGTCATCATCTCCACCCCGGGCACGGCCTCGACCAGCACTGCCACGGGGGACTTCTTGCTGTTCGCCACCCCACATCACAGCGCCAGCGCCAGCACAACCCTGGACAGGAGACCCGCTCTGGGACGACCACCGGTACAGCGCCAGGCTTTAGTGCATTACACCTGTGTGAACTACAGCCTTTGGGGTTACACCTCAGATTCAATCAATCAATCAATCATTTATTTCTTGATTATGTTTAAAACACAACCAAAGTGCTTTACAAAGACTAAAAGAAACCAAAATAAGTAATACGCAATCAATACGAATAAAAGAGAAACCCAGGATGACAAACTATGGAGTGTTAAAAGTAGTCCAGTCATTTTATGAAAAAAGGTTGAACAAATTGCAACAGAAGCAAACTCAACTGATTTTGTATCTTCAATATGTCCTGAGTAAGGGAAAAAAAGCCCAGAAGAATCCTATTAGGGGAAAGTTTAGGGGAAAGACCCAAATATACCCTATTCATACGCCTATACATTCTTTTACTCACGTGAATAGAGTACAAATTGTAACCTTTAGATATCACCATGAAAATGACTGAGTTAATTACTTGCATCAAGACAAACACAAAATGTATTACAAGTTTTTTGAAATTGTTTGTTAACATGGACAAACGTGTATGTGCTAATTTGCATAAATACCACAACAGATCTAAACATTGGGTCTAGCCAGGAGAAAATGTCTTGTTGAATCTTGTTGACACANCTTTTTTTTCCTTACTCAGGACATATTGAGGATACAAAATCAGTTGAGTTTGCTTCTGTTGCAATTTGTTCAAGGTTGACCCCCATTTTGGCTTAAAATGACTGGACTAAAGCCATGAGTAACTCTTACATTCCATTTTGGAATGTTCACCTTTGGAAGTTCCATTCCATTCCAGATCTGGTGACCCAACCGCTGTCGGTTCAAACTCCAGAGGGAGTGGTTCATGATGAGTTCAGCTCAGATTAGTAATGGTTTTATGTTGTTATTAAAGTAACATTACTGTTTTATGGCATGGATTTGAAGAAGTCGTGTGCTGTTTGACTGCAGGTGAAGAGGAAGTTGGATCTAGACAGTGATCACCAGTACATCTGCACATCTCGATCTGCTTCTCATGGACCAGCTCCTCCAGCTACACCCGCTCCACCCAGAGGTACTTGACGCTTGCCTGGGGAATGTTCAGGGTCGTTTGAAGGCTCTTCTGCTCACAGAGCCTGCGTTTATTTACACTGGAAAATATGAAATATTATTGCACTTTAAAATAGCTGTTTTCTATGTGAATATATGTTCAAATGTAATTTATTCCTGTGATCATTTCTGCATCATTACTCCAGTCTTCAGTGTCACATGATCCTTCAGAAATCATTCTAATATAATGATTTGATGCTCAAGAAACATTTCTGATTATTATCAATGTTATTTTTTTTTTATGAATGGAAAGACCACTTATAAAATAAAATAAAACATTTATTTGAAACAGAAATCTTTTGTGACATTATAAATGTCCTTAGTGTCACTTTTGATTCATTGAATGCATCCTATCTGAACAGAAGTATTAATGTCCCTCCTCCTCCTGTATGTAAATCTGCTTTTAACATGAAATCTGCGTTTGTTTCAGTCCCTAAACTGGCTACGGAGAAATCCCGCTACGACACGTCTCTGAACCTGACCACGAAGCGGTTCCTGGACCTCCTGGCTCAGTCTCCAGACGGGGTGGTGGACCTGAACTGGGCATCTCAGGTGCTGGACGTCCAGAAGCGGCGCATCTACGACATCACCAACGTCCTGGAGGGAATCCACCTGATCTCCAAGAAGTCCAAGAACAACATTCAGTGGCTGTAGGTTCCTCAGAGCGTTAGTGATTCATTCACCAGCGACCGTGTGGTTGTTCATTTGCATGCAGGGTTTGAAGTAAACACACGCCAAATACGGGTTAAAATCCACTGTGTCGAGTAACGCTGGCTCTCACCAGACAATTTGGCGTTACTTATTACGTTTACTCACTCTGCTGGGGAAGTTCATGTAAGACAAATCTGCGCAGATTTAGAGCAAATACTCAACTCGAGTCATCATGATTTATTAAACACAGAGTATTGCACAGAATCTGCTCATATCTGGCTACTTGAACACACTCGTCACTACACCACAAATAACGGCACGCTTGGTCATTTGCATTGAAGCAATAGCGAAGATTAAAAAGCTTTGGTTAACAGAAAATATATTATTTTCAAACATCCTACATTGTCATTGATCTGTCCTCCTAAAACACATTTTATAGCGTGGATGACAGGATTTAGTTTGAATAAGAAATTAATGTATGAAATCCAAATTTTATAATATGTATATTAGGGATGGGACGGTATGAAAATTTCATATCACGATAATAGTGACCAAAATTATCGTGATTATCAATATTATCACGGTTTTGTTAAAACGAGATGAAAGTGTTCAAAAATAACTGATGCTCACACTAAACACATTTCAACACGTGACATGCTCAAAACCTGCATCAGCAGCCCACCTGTACTCCATTACTATGACGTAAGACAACCAGTGATGCTCACCTGCGATGCTTCACAATATGGTTTAGGGGCTGCTTGCCTTCAAGAGGGAAATCAGGTGGCATACGCGTCTCGCACACTGACCCAAACGGAGATGAGATACGCGCAGATAGAAAAAGAACTCCTGGCAGTGGTCTTCGCCTGCTACAAGTTCTAAGACTACATCTACGGCAAGCCGGTCACGGTCCAGACAGACCACCAACCCTTGGTCACCATTCACAACAAACCATTTCATACCATCCCAGCGCGCCTACAACGCATGATGCTACAGTTGCAAAAATTCGACCTGACTCTCACCTATAAAAAAGGAAAGCACCTCTACTTAGCCGACACCCTCTCCTGTGCACCGAGACACAACGTCAGCCCCCAGATGTCAGAACGGCCAGAGTTCGAGGTGATGACAGTTCAACTAATATCTCCACGGCGCCTTGAAGAGCTCCGCCAACATACTGCCGCAGACACAGTATTGCAGAAACTCAGCCATTTCATTCAACGGGGCTGGCCAAGACGTCCGTGCAGCGTACCCATAGAGCTGAGACCTTTTTTTAGTTTCCGTGATGAACTCACCGTCGAAGACAGGGTCATCCTGAAAGGAAACAGGGCAGTCGTGCCCACTGCCTTGCACTCTGAATATCTTAAGGCGCTACATCTGGGACACACAGGAGTCGAATCCACCAAGAGTAGAGCGAGGGAAAGTGTTTTCTGGCCATCAATAAATGAGGACATCCAGGCTGTTGCATGCAGCGTCTGTAACAGCCTGAGGCCCCACCAGCAAAAAGAACCGCTAAAACTGCACACAGTCCCGGACCTGCCCTGGTCGCTTGTCGCAACAGACATATTTGAATGGAAGAATCACCACTACCTGGTGGTTGTTGATTCATACTCTGGGTGGTTTGAAATTGACCGACTCAGCAACTTGTCTTCACTGACAGTCATCAACAAGCTAATGCGTCATTTCTCAGTCCACGGCATACCACAGAAGTTGTTCTCTGACAATGGTACCCAGTATACTAGCCAGGCCTTCCATGACTTTGCCCGAACTTGGGATTTCCAATGTGACGAGCAGTCCTGAGTATCCACAGTCCAATGGCCTCGGCGAGAGGGCTGTAAGGAGTGCAAAGAGACTGTAATGGCGCTTTTCCATTACCAGTACCAGCTCGACTCGACTCGACTCACCTCGACTCAGCTCGGCTCGGCTCGCTTTTCGCTCCGTTTTCCATTGCAGATAGTACCTCCACAATAGTACCTGGTCGTCATAGCGACGCAAATACAGGTATGTGCGCTGGCTGAAATAACATCACTTTTATTCATAACTTTCACATCTACTGCAGTCAGATTCACCGCGTTCACTCTGAAGGAATCACTCACAATGGCTGTGCACTTGTAATGGCACATCAAGGATGTTAAGAGGCTAAAAGCAGGTTTAAAACTGCCCCATTGAAGTCAACAGGCTGCAAATTTTAAAAAGAGGATAACACGATGTAGGCAACACCGATTTTTGTCATTGTTCTCTGTACTGACAGCACTCCAAATTTACAAACATTTTTAAAAATTGACCGGAGTTCTGCTTTAAGAATAGAGACAACCCTTTAAGACAATTTTTCCCGTCGTTAAACTTGCAAAAGTGAATGTGGACACAGTGAACTCTAGACCATGTGCTTAGATCGTTAAATAGGGCCCAGTGTGTCGAGGAGAGTGTGATCTGTATTGTCGTCTTTCTTCATTGGTCGGGGTGTAGATTTGAGCAGTTTTGCAGGTCTGGGATTGGGAAGTGAGGATCTGAGCAGCTCGAGGAGACTAACATGTTTAGTATGTGGATGTTGTGATCTTTAACGCGAAGTCAAGCTTGGGTACGTCAGATGCCAGGACCTGCGAGAAACAGTCGACCCCCCGGACCAGATCATCATGGTGATTCGAGCTCCACCAGAGACGCAGATGCAGGTGTCTGAACCCAGTGAGGTCAGCAAACACACACACACACACACACACTTTTAAATCTGTATGTATATAATATATATATATATATATATATGCTGTATACATAAGTTAACTAATATAGACATTAATGGCCATTATAAAATAGTTAAAACTGTTATCAGTCGCTAAAGAGAGTGCCTATATATATCTATAGTAAAATGTCTTGGTCTGTTTAAATGTTTAATTCCTCCTCCGCCTGTGTTTCAGGGTTACCAGATTTCTCTCAAGAGCTCCAAAGGTCCAATCGACGTGTTTCTGTGTCCCGAGGACAGTTCTGGGGTCTGTAGTCCCGTCACTGACTGTAGTCCAGCGAAATCGTCCAATCAGAGCCCCCCGCAGTCTGATCTCGCATCACAGGAAGTGACATCATCAACGCCGACCACTCTCCCTAGCTCCTCCCCCCTGCCTCTCGGCACAGACTCGGGTTAGTGTGATCGTTTAAAATGATTGCATCTTAATTTACTACAAAAAATTGTTGTCTTGTTTGTCACTTTAGCACAAAAAATACCAATTTTGCCTGATTTACTGTATTTTAGTAAGTTACATTTTCCAAATGTATAATTTTTAAACATTTTATTATATATATTTAGAGAAAACATGGTAAATATAAATGTAACTCTTATATAGGAGTTTTAACATTGAATCAAAATTTTAACATGTAAAGTCCAAATATAAATATTAAAGGTATTTTAAAATTAAAAATAAATGTTTTATTAAAAGTAAATCTTAATCATAAATGTTAAATCCAAATATAAAATGTGTGACTTAAATTCAAATTTAAAACGTAAATTTATGTAAAATTATTTTGCAAATGTACATATTAAAGGTACTTTTAAATATTGAATATAAATGTGATTTTAAATGTAAATCTTTAGGCATAAATATTAAATTCAAATATAAAATTTGTGATTTTATATTTTACATTTATTTTACACACACACACAC
>FLSR01000196.1:130487-178657 GCA_900092035.1 Leuciscus waleckii
TATATATAAATAACACATTTTTCTTAAATATATACATGCATATGTGTGTATTTATGTATACAAAATAATTATACACAGTACACACACATATATTATGTAAACACAACTTTTATTTTGGATGGGATTAATCATGATTTATTTTGTTTGTTGTTTTTTCCTGTGCATGTGTGTAAAAATTCATATCCTTTCCAGCCTTATCTTGAATATTAATCTTTATATTTAAAAAAAAAAAAAAGCACTATGTTTTTGTTTTTATTCCTACTAGGATTCCCTGTTGTCCAAGTGTAGAAATATGTATTTTCGTACTGGAGTTGTTCTTTTGTCCAGCGTTTTGGGTGTTTTAGAGTCGTTATTCCACTTAAACTGTGCTATTAGCTACAGAATGTCAGACGAAGTATATATATATATATATGTCATTTGAAAGGATTATAATGATATAATGTCATTTAAGTGGAATATATAAATGCATTTTGGTAAAGTAGGTTTGATTATAAAGGGCTCTGAAGTTCATGAGGACAATGTTTGATAAGCTCTTCATTTTATAAGTGTATAATTTCATGCAAATTGAGCTTTTGCATGTAGATTTTTCTGGGATTTGCTTTATTCTGTTTTCTGAAGGCAGCTTTTTGTCTTTTGATTGAATGTGTCTTTTTGTCTATTTGGACAGAGACATAGCTGTGTAAATCATAAATGTGCATGTGTATGAGTGCTAGTTTTGTGTGATTTGATGTTTAGTTTTATGTTTTTGTTGTTTTGTGAGGTCGAGTTGTCTGGGACAATTCTTATGACCGGATCAAGTGCTTCGGTGAGTGTGATTCGTGTTTATGTGGTTGTACAATTAGCAATATTTTTGTAATAGGGCTTTTTTTGCATAATTGGTTTACCTGTTTACTTTATATAAACCACTTTAAAAGTGGCCATCAGCGAAACGAACGTGTGTAGACTTTTAAAATTAAGTACAAATAAAATCTGATTTTGAACTAAAGTCCATTTATATTGACTCGGGAATTATGTTTTTAAATTCCAGTTGCAGTGTTTTTAGTTGTAAAGGTTTGAAGTTTAAGATGTGTATTTGTTGAGCACTGATAGTTTCAGCAGCAGAAGGGATGATGATGATGTTTGTGATGTCATATTATAGATTATCATATTGATGGATTGTCTTTGTTCTGACAACATGAATAAACTTTTGACCTAAAATCACTCATGATCTTGCAGAATATGTTTTCTTAACATCTGATGTGATGCTGTAACTGCCCTGAATGCTCTTGTATAAGATCATTTTAATGGTTTAAATCAAATGTATCTTGTGTTTGCGTGAGGATAAACCTACTTGACATTTAATTTAGGTTTAAAAGGCAGTGTAAAGATGTTTATTCTGAGAGATACTGAACATTTCCATCAAAATCGATGATGCAATGCTGATTTTGTTATCCATGTCATTCCAAAGTCATGTTTGTTGCAAGTATTTTTAACTTTTAGTTTTTAATTGTTTTAATTGTAACTCAATTTTTAATTGTTATGTTTTATCATCTTTGGCTATTTCTGGAATAACACATCGTACTGCTCATACTTGTCTAGCATACAGTGTAAGTGCAAATCATTCATTATAACATCAACTTTGTTAACTTATGTACTAGCATAGCTTACAGTTACCTTATTAGCCTGATAGCTTAGTTTATACACGTATTTGAAATGCGTGTATAAACTAAGCTATCAGGCTAATAAGGTAACTATGCTATGCTAGTACATAAATGAACAAATACAGACATTAATGGTCATTATAACCTAGTTAAACAGCATTTATCATAACATTTTGTAGGAACTGTAATCAGTTAAAATAATCTGTAATCTATTAAAAGTAATTTTGGGGTCCTAATGTAGACCCGATTTCGAGGAGGACCTGATTTGTTGTTTTTCACTGTAAAAGCGCTAGACGGACGGTTTTTCCAAGTTTTTCCAAGTTAAAAGTAGTTCAGCTTTTAAAAAACGGCTCGAGAACTTGACTTGCACATGTTTTCGCTTCACTGACCTGCGTCTCGTGTTTTAAACCGATAAAAATGTGAGAAAATGCCAAAATGTGAGACAATTTAACACATATTTTGCTTTTAAAATGCAAAATAACTATTTATAGTGACAATGTTGCATACGTTTATGTTGTATACAGTTATACACTACTTTTTACAAAATATTAAGCATTAAACCGTGATACTGTGTGTAAACAGCCTTTGAAAATGGTATTATGTATGTAGCTGAAACTGTAAACACATTAATGACCAGCAGATGGCGCTCTCTTATCAAACACTCATCTGGCAGGAGTTTAAGCTCGCCCTTACTAATAATAATCAGATCGAAATATAAAGTTGTTTATATATAGCCTATATATATCCATGTGACCTCACAGTTCAGTACAACCAGAGTCAGGTTGATTTAGTCAGCGAATGATTAACTTGCAGGTGCAAATAATTACCCTCATTAAAACTGGACCATTAATAATAAACCTCACAATGCTAATTTCTCTGTGCCGAGTAATGGCTAATTTGAATTTCCGTCTGGGTTTTAATATGCGGTTATGAGGCGAAGGGCCGGTGCTGTTTTCTCCTCTACAGAACCTGCTGATGGAGGAGTTTAATACAGATAGAGAAAAATAACATGAACATCAGTGAACACACACACTCAGTCTGAGCTCACGTTTGCTGATAAATCATGTTTGTCCTGTGAAACATCTGACCTCTGACCTAGAGTCACTAGACACCTTCATCTATCTCTCTCTCTCTCTCTCTCTCTCTCTCTCTCTCTCTCTCTCTCTCTTTTGACTGGTTTTGTCCGTCCTTCTGTTAGACTCTCACTGATGAATTATGATGAATATCTGTCAGCTGTTAAATTTAACTACACAATTACATAATACCAGTTCAGCTCAAACAATGACCAAGCAATGCTTCAGTTTGTTCGGTCTGTGTGTAAAAAGTTCGCATTAGCAATTAAAGAAAAAACACTTCAGCAAAACATGATCAGCTCAAAGTGTCTGAATCATTTTTGGTCCCAAATTAGTATAAATGTTACTGGCAGTCACTGTATGAAGAATTTTTGGGTATAATATGTCACAGTTTACTTTATTTTGCTCTCCTCACTTACATACATGAACTATAATGTCCAATCAAAAATGATATCTGGTGTCTGAATAATGTTTGGTTTGACTGTATATATATATGCAAATATGAATAATCTGCCTGCAAACACAGAATTCAATTGATCTGCATTTGGACTGGTTTCTTTCAGGTGGATGCATGTGAAATTTAAATCACAATTTATTCCTTTCAAAAAGTACTATAACGGTAGGCCTATTGTGAGATATGCATTGGCTTACATGCATGAAAATGACATTCAGACATTTGAAATACTTAGAATAACATCATGTTAATGGCCTTGCTTGTTTGCTCTGATAATGCCGTGATTAAACATTTCTCAGATCATGCAGTTCATCAGCGTGAACAGAATCAGCTGATCAGAGCATCATGATTTTCTGATGGGTTGTGGCTTGTGATATTGACAGTGTTTCAGATGTTCAGTGATGTGAACACACAGATTTTTGGAGGGATAATCAGACTTCCACGCTCGCTGATTTCCAGACAAATTAAATGTCAGGGGAAACGGGATTCGCTCGAGTACTTTGAAAAGCTGAGACCATCATAAATTATTAAGGGCTCCTTTTACTTTTCCCAAGCCTCTGAGATCCGTCATCACGAAGCTCAAGTCTCCCAACTTTATTCCAGAGTGAGAATGAAGTATCAGATCGAGTCATTATCAGATTTTAAACACGTCCCACATCCTCAACAACCTCGGCACGTAGTCTGACACTATTTTTTTTTTGAATGATATCTAATACCTTACTGTAGGGGAAAATTGCATTTGTCACTGTCACAGTGCGACAGGAATGAGAAGTGAGAAACCAGTCATGGGAATACCAAAAAAAAAAAAAAGGGGAAAAAATAACAAGAATAACATAAAAATACTATAAAAACTTAACAAAAATAACATAAAAATACTATAAAAACTCGTAAAATAACAAGAATAATAAAATAAAAGGTAAATAAAAAAACATAAAATAATTAACAAAAATAAAATGAAAAGTAAACGACAAAATTAAAATATGATAAAATAGAATAAAAGTAAATAAAAAGTAAATAACATTAAATAATTATCCCAAAAAATAAAAAAATAACAATATTAAAATTTCATAAAATAGAATAAATTAAAATAAGAAAAGAAAAATAAATAAGATAAGAAAAATAACAAAATAAAATAATTAACAAAAATAAAATGAAAAATAGAACAAAATTTAAATACCATAAAATAGAATAAAGAATAAAAATATAAAAGTCAATAACAATAAAATAAAATAAAATAGAATAAAATAAAATAAAAAAGTAAATGACAAACTAATTAACAGAAATGAAATAAAAAATATAGAACAAAATTTAAATACCATAAAATAGAATAAAGAATAAAAAATAAAACGTAAATAACAACAAAATAAAATTTAAATAAAAGTAATTGAGAAAATATTAACTAAAATAAAATAAAGATAAAAAAATATAAATAAAATATCAGCATTTTGTAGTTTGACAACCTTGGGCTCAAGGCAGGCTTGACATGTTAAGTTAAACTGTAAAACTGTAAAAGTGTTTCAACACTTAAATACATATTTTGTATTAAGTAACAAAAGTGCTTTAAAATGTAAAGCTGTAAACTGTGCCTGTTTCACTGCCTGATCCACTGGTTGGACAGAAACGTTCTTCAGTCAGATTAAAATATCTGCATTACTTGTGCTCAGTAAATCTGCATGCTTTAGTAGCGCTCAGAAGTGTGTTAACTAGATCTTCCTGACAGCAGTAATGAGTCTATGGTGACCCCATTCATCGCCATTATTAACAGGTCAATACTGGACTCAATATCCCATTATAAACGCAATTGTAATGCGCCGTCGATATTCTGGCCGGCCTGAGCCGTTCATATCTCGTCACATTATAGAAACAACATTCATCTCTTTTCATCTGTGTTTGGAGAGATTACCAATTCCCCATCACAGTTTCACAGACAAAGAGAAAGTTTTAGTGATGTTGTCATATGAATGTTAAATGAAACCAGTCTTTTGTTTTTTTTTGATATTTTTGATTTCTATGGAAGCCCAATTCTACTGCATAAGAATTTTTAAAAAATCATAATTATCACACAAAATTATGTCATAATTATGAGATAAATAGTCCAAGTCATGAGATAAAAAGTCAAAATGGTGGGATTAAAATTCATAATTGACAATTATAACAAAAAATCGAATTATGACTTTGCGTTAATGTCAGTTCACCATATAACAATTATGACATTTGATCTAATGATTTTTGACTTTTTATCTCATAATTTAACATAACTTAATATGTCCTCACAATTATGACATAGTATGTCATAATTTAGAATTTTTTATCACATACTTAAAAAAAATTTTTATCGAATAATTTTTTTTTTTTTCATCTACAATTTAGATTTTGTAATAATTTTGACTTTTTAATCTCAATTTAGACTTTTCCCCTCATCACTTTGACTTTTATTTCATAATTTTAGCTTTTTATGCCATAAATCTGACTTCGACTTTATTTCCGTTTTAGTCATTTTACTTAAATGTAGTATTTTATTTCAATTTCAGTGGTCAATAATTTTATCCCTTCACTTTGATCACCAAAATTACACATTTAAATGTTTTTTAACCAAGTTTTCACCATTCAGCAGAACATTTGCATGATGTATTGTGTGTGTGTCAGTGATGGATGTGTGTGTTTCAGCATCAGGCCTCGGGGCCTCGGGCCCTCGTTATGACCCTCGTTTGAGGAGATGTTATACAGCAGACAGCGTGAGACTCATCGAAGGCAAGTTTATCACAGCACATGTCATTACACACTGAAATTCAACATGTATTTTTTCATTTCAAAGGATCTTTCACACAGAAATTGAAAATTCAATCTATTTATCTGATGTTACCCAGTTGTGACGTCAGAAACACCAGCGATTTCAAAGCGTGTTTTTGAGACTGTCTTTGGTTCACTGCAGTTTTAAGGAGGAAATACTCAGCAATGCTGTCGACTTATGAATTTACACATGGTTTGTCTTAAAGCATATTATAAACACCACATAGACACATAAACAACATTAAAAGCTGGATTTTCACCACTTTAAATCAAGATGGCGATCTTTCAACGATTAATCGCGCAGCTGTCAGGTTTGAGCTTTACAGGCACTTCCTCTCGTCTACAGGCACCTTGAGGTCCACAGCCGTTTCCTCGACACTATCTTTAAGCGCACAGAGGGCAAATGTCACGTTATCTCCATGTCATTCCCGGGGCATTTTGACCTCACGGTTTAAAGCGGTCCTCGTCTCTCTCGTTCAGCGCCGGGTCTATCAGCTCTCCCCAGGCCGGGGTGGGAAATGTGTGTTTTATGAGGACTATACATCAACATGGCGACTGACACCGGCCATTTTTCTTCAGGCTTAAAGGAACGAAAGGAAATAAATGGACAGGAACAGGCCCGTGTGTTTGTGGGAAAGGTTGAACGGTCATGCAAGCTGACAGAAGAGCTGAAGAGGAACAACAGTCCTGACAGCAGATTTAAATGTGTGTTTAATTAAATCAATACAGCAGTCGAGTCTCCCTTCAGATCCAACTCCTGGAAGGAGAGACCGGGAAAGCTGATGAAACAGTGTCACGATGAAACAGAAAACACTCTCGAGCCTTGAGGGTTTTCATTCAACATATTCATTGTGGCGCACAAAATAATTTGTGCAAGATTAAAGTGATCCAGAGAAGGCATTAACTGCAACCCATTTACATCTGTTATGAGCAAAACAAGATATTCTGAGAGAAAGTGAGGGTGAGACTGGCTTTTATCCTTTGGTAACTGAGCGCATTTCATAATATTTGTCATAATTATGACTTATTATGGGCATTTTGACTTTTTATCTCACAATTTTCACTTAGTAAGCTATAAGTCATCATTTTGACTTTACATAAGAAAAAATAATAATCATGCTTTGGTAAATAATTATGGAAAAGTCACAATTATGGCATGTTAAATCATAATGTGATAAAAAAAAAGAGATAAAAAGTAAATTATGACAAATAATTATGGCATGAAATATAATATAGACTTTTTATGTCATAATTATGGCTTAGTATGTAATAATTGTAATTTTTTAATGTAATTTAGGCTTTTTTGTCATCATTTCAACTTTTAAGTTAATAATTTTAACTTTATCACACATTTATGACCTAGTATGTCAGAAATTATGACATAATGTGAGTCAAAATGAGGAGATAAAGTCAATTGTGACAAATCAAAATTGACAAAAATACAGTCATCATTTTGACTTTACATAAGAAAAAATAATAATCATGCTTTGGTAAATAATTATGGAAAAGTCACAATTATGGCATTTAAATCATAATGTGATAAAAAAAAAGAGATAAAAAGTAAATTATGCAAATAATTATGGCATGAAATATAATATAGACTTTTTATGTCATAATTATGGCTTAGTATGTAATAATTGTAATTTTTTAATGTAATTTAGGCTTTTTTGTCATCATTTCAACTTTTAAGTTAATAATTTTAACTTTATCACACATTTATGACCTAGTATGTCAGAAATTATGACATAATGTGAGTCAAAATGAGGAGATAAAGTCAATTGTGACAAATCAAAATTGACAAAAATATAATTATTTTGACTTTTCAATCTCAGATTTTTTTTCATATCAATTTCATTTCATCTTTTTGACTTTTTATCTTTTTATTATTTAGATTGATAAAATGTCTACTCTTTTGTATTATATTTAGAGTCATAATTTAGAACTTTCAAAGTTCAACTTTATTTCCTAATTCTGACTTTCTCCTTATAATTTTGACTTTTTATCTGATAATTATCATTTACCAAAGCATGATTTTTTTTCCTATGTGGCAGAAATGGGCTTCCATAGACAAAGAAGAAGAAAATATATTCTCAAATAAATATTCTCAAATAAAATGCATTGATGAATAATTTACAATTAGACCAGAAAAATGTATTAAAGCAAAGGGAATCCATTTTGATCAGATAAATGTAAGCAGTGGTTTACTGGTGTTTTCTGAAGACTTGATGGCCTGAATGAGTTCGGCCTGGGTCCTCTTTGATCATCATGGACACTAAAGCAGGTTTTCTTGTGAGGGGGAAAGTAAATAATCTCATCAAGTTTTCCCGCTTACTATGAGCTTCAACCTTGGATGAGAAACACATTTATATTAGAGCCAGAACTCCTTGTCTTTAATTTCACGCTGGGTGCGTCTCCATGAGAAAAATAAGGCTTAATTTTCTTCCGTGTTTCTAAACCGCTGGAAACGAAAGGCCTGCGCTTCAAAAAGAGGGAGAATAAATATCAAAGTTTATTTTAAAATGCTAATTTGTTGCTTGGGTCGTTCTAGGAAAGCCTGCCATTTGTGGCCCGTTTGTCCAATTATATCTTCCGCTGATATAGGCCTAATGAACAGGACACTGATTTATGAATTATGTGCTGGAAGGATATTTGCTTGTTAAGGCTGTTACTAGACTGTTATTTGCTCTGATCTTTAACCCCAAAACACTTTGATTTGTAACAAGTTTGTTCTTTTCAGTGTGTGAGTTATTATAAAACACATTTGTGTATAATTACAAGTTATAGTATCTGCATAACAGTTTCAGTAAAAAGTTGAATCTGACCAGTGCAGTCACATGATTATTGTCAATAATCATATTTACATCAAAACTTCTCTCTGATTTATTTATTCTTGCTTTATTTCCATGTTTAAAGAGGCAATGTCACTGTAAAAAATTATTGTTGGCTTAACTTAAAAAAGTAAGTTACCTGGTTGCCTTAAAATTTTGAGTTCATTGAAATTTAAAAAAAAAACTGTTAATACAATAAAGGAGATTAGTTTAGTAAAAAAGAAACTCAAAATATTATGTTATCTGAGCCACATTAATTATCTAAGTTGATTTGACAAAAGCAAAAAAGTTGTGATAAATCATGAAAATAATTGTTTATAGTGTATGCACTTTCTATGTGATCACCTGCACCTGTAGAATGTTCTGGATCATGTAACTTCAGTTAAAACACAAATCATCAGTGGGCGTGTTAGCTCTATAAAAAATAAAAAAAAGTTGCTAGGCAACATGATCAACACTTGTTTATAGCGATGTGGATGTTTGCAGCAGCTCTTGAGATTCACCGGCATCATGTCGCAGGTGAGGTATTTAAAATTACACGGTTAGTTTGATTATAAAGTGGCCTATATTTGATACTAGACTATAGTTCTGGGCTGGCTATGTGAGACTATATAGTTTGAATGAATCCCTTTTCTTTGCATGATGACACAATGACATTACAGCACAGAATAGCTCTTTCAGCATTATCCTGAACACATAAGCATTTATCTCATGTGTCAACAGGGTTTGTATAGCCCTAGGCTATAGCCTACAAGATGCTAAAAGTACTTGAATTTGACTTTTTGAAATTAAAGTCCTGGAGAACCCATGAAAACAGCCATATTTATGAAAAGGTAGGCATACTTGAAAAATGCTTAAATTATTGAAAGATGATATATGTGAGTTTAATTGTATGGATGAAACAATCTTTTCACGCAAAATTAATGCTACAGCTCGTCTGATATAGATATAGATGGATATGAGTAATATTGCTCATATAATATAAATATCCAGGTAGCCTATATGATACAGCTTGATCAGTTTGAATAAGGTCATAGTATCGTTTCAATGGTTAAAGTTACCACAGTCATTGCTTGTGCTGCACTTTATTTGTACCATTTTGTTTTATTCGTTTGTTTTCATTTATCTATTTACCTGTTTTAGAATTCGAAAGATAATAAAGATATTGTTTGATATGAGATCTCTGATTTTAGTCCTTGAAAACCCCAAAAGTAGAGCTAGAAAAGTCTTTGAAAGTCATGGAATTTCATTTTACAGTATCTGTACGAAGTAGCTTACCCATGTGTCACTGAACGGAAGAGAGACTCAATCTCGGGAGCGTAACCGTCACATCCTTTTGATTTTCCCGGCAAAACCGACCCGAGTCCTCTCACATAACAATCAAGTTATAGACAACCTATGAAGTCGAGGAAGGTCTTGTTTTCTTTCTTCTTCTTTTTTTTTGTTTTGTTTGTTACAAGCTGTTCACATATTGGCAATGAATATATGAAAATTCTTACATAGAAAAGAATCACAGATGGTTTCAGGCTTCATAATAGCTACAGATATCATGAGGTTTGACGGCATGCGGTATTCTTGTCTTTTTTTTGTCAGGTCATTCTGACACCTTCTTTCAGTTGATGTGTTTAAATGACTGCCTTTTCCCTCTGCATTTGAGTTTCTCGTGGCTCTGATAGAAAGGCGTGCTTCGGCTGCTAACCCGAGCATCACTCACGGATGGAGAGAAACTGCGGCTGAAATCCCTCCTGCGGCTCTGAGTGATGGAGGAGTTGAATAGACGAGTTGGCAGCAAGTTGAGTATCGTTCATTGTAATGCGTTTGCTCTGAATAAATGCCCTGAATATGACCGCGACTTTGCTGCATTTTACACTTCATCGGTTTCCCCCCCTGCACAAATCAAAGGAGTGAAATAAAAGACAAATGCATAAGTGCACTTACACTGCAGTTAGTCACCGTTTCACCAAAATAGTTCTAATTTAGTTTTTATGTCCATTATCCACCCTCTATCTGACCTTTTACTTTTAAACATTGTTTTTGCACACAAAAAAAAACATGTTCAATAAGTCATGTTTTTTCCACACTGTAAAAGTTATTGTTGGTTTAACTTAAATAAGTAACCTGTTCATTGAAACTAAAAATTTTGAGTTTATACAAAGAAAGAGATTGGTTTAATTAACAGAAACTCAAATATATATATATGGTGTCTGAACAACATTAATTAGTTGATCTGACAAAAGAAAAAAGTTATAACACATGGAAATATTTTTGTCACAGTGTCTGGTTTGTGTTTCCCCGGGTGTCCACTAGAGGTCTCTCTCCCTTACGGTCACCATTCATTCTGGAACTGCATTTCCCACGATCCTTTGTCTGTCCTCATCACTCATCATTGCACGCAGCTGTTTCTCATTACATTGTTTAGTTTCTGTGTATAAATACCCTGTCTGTTTTAGTCCTTGTCACGGAGTCGTCATATATTGTCACTACACTTCTGGTCTGCGGTCTACCTTTTTATTGTTTTGTTTCTTGTGTATTTTGGATTGCTATCATGGATTTTGAACCTGCCTGGATGACTACGAGATGGATTACACTTCAATAAACAACATCTTCATACTGCATTTGGATCTACCTACTTTCCTGTGTGTCCCCGTGACAATTTTATATTATATAAATATTTTATTATAGTGTACTTAAAAGGCTGCTAATAATCTTACATTTTTATGTTGAATTAGGGGATTTTCTTTTTTAAATTGCATCATATAATAATGTTCATTATGTCATAATCATGTCATTTTTGCATTTTAGTTTCAATAAATTCTAGTGTATGCATATATACTGTATATATATCACACATATATGTGTGCCGATCCTTTGTCTGTCCTCATCACTCATCATTGCACGCAGCTGTTTCTCATTACATTGTTTAGTTTCTGTGTATAAATACCCTGTCTGTTTTAGTCCTTGTCACGGAGTCGTCATATATTGTCACTACACTTCTGGTCTGCGGTCTACCTTTTTATTGTTTTGTTTCTTGTGTATTTTGGATTGCTATCATGGATTTTGAACCTTGCCTGGATGACTACGAGATGGATTACACTTCAATAAACAACTATCTTCATACTGCATTTGGATCTACCTACTTTCCTGTGTGTCCCCGTGACAATTTTATATTATATAAATATTTTATTATAGTGTACTTAAAAGGCTGCTAATAATCTTACATTTTTATGTTGAATTAGGGGATTTTCTTTTTTAAATTGCATCATATAATAATGTTCATTATGTCATAATCATGTCATTTTTGCATTTTAGTTTCAATAAATTCTAGTGTATGCATATATACTGTATATATATCACACATATATGTGTGTTTAACTAGTGAAATTACGTTGAGAAAAAGTAATAAATTAAGTTGAGAAAAGGTGTTACCAATTAAAGTAATTTTATTTAAGTTGTTCCAACTGTTCGCTTTTTACAGTGTGGTTCGTCCTGAATGTTTTATGTTGGGTATATTCACACAGTATTGAACTCTTTTATTTCAAAAGATCAAGAAAAATCTTATTTACCATTATATGAAATACACCGAAAACAATAAAAATGACCAAAGCGGACAAAGTCCCTGAAAACGCAGTTGATGGATTGTGTGTTGTGATAATCTCATAAACACGTTCAAGTCCAAACCTCAAATCAATAAGAGCCTGAAGCACTTAAACTATAAATATCTGTTTTGTAGTAACATGGTGTTTTGTCATATTAGTATTTTTTGGCATCCAAAGCCGTGTGTAATCAGCAAACATTTACTCATTGTCTGTATTCCCAAGACTCAAAACAATTATATGTTGGCTTTAATTAACTTTTTTAATTTTGTCAACAGGTTCCACATAACTGGGTTACGGTAAACAAAGATCATTTGTTAATGTAACTTCAACATCATGGAAGGAAGTCATCTTAAGCGATCCATTTAAGTAGTCTCAAAGTGAATTTTTAAAGGCTCCCTGACGATTCAGGCATTCATATTTATATATTCATTCATCCATAAAGATTTCATTTATTTTAGTGACACACAACTGAATTGATACACTATAGCTAGCTATTTGCTAGTAGTGGCACATATTAACATCTTAAATGCTAAGATTTACATGCTCTTTTAGCCAAAGTAGTTGAAAGTAAGTAACTAAATTCATCCATAGTCTAACAAAATGCTCCACTCTTCTCCACAATGGTAACCCACTGTATTTTAAATGGTTCTAATAATTCCAATGTAATTGAACATTAAACTCAATTAAACAATATCAAGTCTTCCCCTTTTCTCATTTTCTCAAAAAAAACCCCCAAAAAAACCCCATAAAATAACACTTAATTTTAACATTTATTCTCTCTTAATTCAACCATATGCAAAGCATGCTGGGAACTAACAAGCACTGCCCAGTTTCAGTTAATGCAACACAAATGGATTAAGTTAACTTAAATTTGACATATATTTAAGCAGATTGAACACAATCAAATTAAGTTAGGACAAAATGTATAGCAATTGTGTTGCTTAAGCTCATTTTAATGAAGCAATTTGAACAGGCAGCAAAAATGTTTTTTTTCAGTGAACAGGATATTTTACATTCTGTGACATTGTGAGTTGAACAGGTTGATGATTAAGTCAACATGTCTGTCACATCCTAAATAAACAGCTGCCGGATTTAAAAGAAACCGTTTTGTTCCCTCTTTCCCGGTAAACAGTTGTTGCTTCTCTTGCTATATTAAATTAAACACAATCTGTTCTCAACGAATCTGTTGACAGGAGATGTTCAGATACGCATTTTTTCTTTTCTTTTTCTTCTTGTTACAGATTGGAGTCTCAATATACAAATTCAGACTGCAGAGCCAAATGATGTCATGGGCCCGGGGGCGTGGCCAGTGTGAACGCCAAGTGAAGCGAAGTGACTTCGATTTTGTCTTGTATAGTAAGTTCTTGGGCCCTATTTTAACGATATAAGCACAAGGTCTAAAGCACAGGGCGCAAGTGCACTTAGGCCGTGTCCGAATCCACTTTTGCAGTTTAACAAGGGGAAAAATGGTCCACTCGTTCATTTCTCCAGGCTCATTTTCAAAACAAACATGTGTCTTTGTGCAGTATTTATCAGGGCTGTCAGTCTCAGGTGCTGTTGTCGGGTTCAGGTGAGGGTGTGTGTGTGTTATCGGGACGTTGCAGCCATGAGTCTGTCAGCGCAGGCATCGCCTGTCCGGCTTGCTTTAGTTGTGGGTGTTTAAAATTAGATATAACATCTATCATTTCTGTGGGCTGAATGGCTCTGTGTCAGGGTTTGGCAGAGGCCATCCGTCAGCGAGCGTGTGTCTGCCCCATCCCACCAGATCATCCGTCACAGCAGCGGGAGAGAGGAAACATCACCGCGGGTCCAATGCTCACACACACACACACACACACACACACGCATGCTTTCACCGGTGCACATGCGTGCTGGACAGAACATGTAATGCACACAGAGGGGGTTTGTCTGCAATGTTATGCACTGACATCCCATGAACAATTCATCATATTTCAACCCAAAATGAAAGTAAAAAAACAACAACTGATATTTAACGTATATCATTTTTTAAAAACCTTTATTTCCATTGGCAGGTTGAACCTCCCCTTAAAATATGTGTGTGTTTGTGTGTGTTTGTGTGTGTGTTTGTTTATGCATTTTTTTATTTTTTTATTTGTTTGTCTCACTGGTGATCATGTATTTCCGTAATACATATTTGACTGTATTTAAAGCATAATTAAAAAGTATAATTTCATCATCTCAATATTATAATTTCATATATATTATTAAATATATATTTAAATACAAATAAATATAAATATTAGAATTATTTAAATAATTATAAGCTAATTAATTTTTTTGGTGCTAATCTGAGTATAATTTAATATAATTCGAATAATTACCATTATAAAAGGTTACAATTAAAATGTTTAATTATTTAACTTTTTTTATCACCAAATATATGACATATGAATATATCTTATATTTGTATAATAATATATGACTTTTGTCACACTTTAGATTAGGGTCCAATTCTCACTATTAACTATTAACTACGACTTTTGCCTCAATAAACTCCTAATTACTGCTTATTAATAGTTATTAAGGTAGTCATTTAGTTTAGGTATTGGGTGATTAAGGGATATAAAATATGGTCATGCAGAATAAGGCATTAATATGTGCTTTATAAGTACTAATAAACAGCCAATATCCTAGTAATATGCATGATTATAAACAACTACTGTAGTTAATAGTGAGAACTAGACCCTAAACTAAAGTGTTACCAAAACCTTTTTGAATTACAGAGATTAAAGTATTTTAAAGAGTGAAAATGCGCTTGTGACATTATTTTCATGATAGTTAATACCAAAAAAAAACAAAAAAAATTAACAGGCTATTTATTTAACTTTCAAGCAAAATATTCTAAAAGTTCACAATAAAATAAACTATTTTGTTTCATTTCAGAGTGGAAAATGACCTTAACTTTGACATGTTTTGTGGGATTCGCCCTCGTACAGAAACACACAGCTGAAAATCACACGTGTATGTGCAGTGAACCTTCACAAACACACTACACACACACACTGGAGAGATGGAGTTGGTGTTTGGCACCTGTTTCTCGGTGTCATCGCTCTGCAAATGAGCCGATGTGACTGTCTGTTGTGTCTGTGATGTGTGTATTTCACAGGTGGGATGTGTGAGTTTGTCTTTCAGACGGATGAAGTGTGTCTCTGACCTCCTGACTGCAGAGATATAAAGATCTCACTGTGTCACGACTCTTCATGGGAGGAATCCGTCATACTGAGGAGCATCGCAATCAGATTCAACAGTTAGTGCACGTGTACAGTTACTTACTAAGACTATAGGCCTGTTCACACCAAGGACAATAACTATGATGATCATTTTTTTAAATTACGGATGCAGGTAATCATGCAGCATTAATTTATTAGATTTGTCAGCAGCCTTTGACACCAGACCACCAATCCTTCTGACTCGCTTAAAGGGATAGTTCACTTTGAAATTAAATTTTGGTATGTTTTAGCTTACCTCAAGGGCATCCAAGATGTAGGTGTCCACCTAGGATGGCTTGAGGGTGAGTAAATCATGGGCTAATTTTAATTTTAAAATGAAACTCCTTTAACTGTGTTAACCTAGTGCTAAAAAGTGAAAATGAAAAAGGAGAAAGAAATGTCTAATGCATTAATTTCATTAAAGCAACTTCATAAGCAGCATCTTCCCAGAAGGATCCGAAACAGCATTTGTTGCAACTTTGTGTAACATCTTTCATGCTGTAACAACAAAAGTGCACTTTGTGTTGCTCACTGTGACTTGTGGACACAACGGGCAAGAATATGAACACGCCACATGCCTTTGTCTCGCATGAACTTCATTGTGGCAATTAAAATGTATGAAGTGTGATATTATTTATGGGCTTTTGCCAACACATCAGACATATAATTGGTTCTGGAATGGCGTAATTGCGTTCATTCCTCATGTCCATTGTGGCCGGCGATATGCCCTCTGAGGAATGAGTTAGATCGAGAGCTCTTCTTCTGGGTTACAGCCATTGATTGCTTTCAAACAGAAGCCATTTCTGTCCTGACAGTGTCCAAAGTCGTCCCAGGCCTCTGCAGAAACATTCCTCATCTGGTAACCTCGAGGTCCAGTGTGTTCAGAGGTCTAATGAAGACAGCTGAGGCATTCTCCTCGTTCTCCTCGTTCTGTCCTGAATGCTAAGAAAGCTGCAGTTCTGCCATTTACCCATACACTGCAGATAGACTTTGTCATGTGTGACAAAAAACAGACCAACAGCACATAACTTTCTTCTCTGGAGAGTCTGTCGATTTTCACCCTCCAACAAAAAAATATTTATTACGGAAATAATATAATGTAAAAGAAAGTACTTAATTGCGAGAAATTGTTATTTACAATGACATGAAAATTGTTATAGTTTAAATTTATATTAAATGCAGTTAGTTAACTTTTGACCCAAAAAGTAAGTAACTTACTTACTGTAAGTAGGACTTCACTACAACTTTACTGTATAAGTAATTTTTTAATTACTTGAAATATTTGCTTTTTTTTTTTTTTAAAGTGCACTGCCGAATGTAATGACATACTGTCTGACATGGCATTTTATGTTAAAGCTGCAGTCCGTAACTTTTTTGAGTTAAAAATGATCCAAAATACATTTTTGATCAAGTACATAATCAGCCAGTGTTAAAAACTCTCTGCTTGCCGTAGCTCGATTAAAAACGGTAAGCTTGTAATACTGTTTTTAACTCCAGTGGTACTGGTGGATTTCCATGGGAAATTCGAGCATGTCTTTGCGTCATTACGTCACATCTGTCCACATAAAGAAGAGTCTCGGCTAGTGGGCTATGAGTGTGAGGATGCTGGAGGAGGAGATTTATAGCTTTTTCTCACAGCACTTGATATAATTAAACATAGCAATTTGATGGCGGATCCCTAAAGGTTCAAACGACAATCCAACCTTTTTTTGATCGACAGATAAAGACAGTGGTTCGTAATTGCTTCTTTTATTTAAGAGCAATAGCCAAATTGAAACCAATACTCTCAGCCAGCGACCTGGAAAAAGTTGTCCATGCTTATATTTTTTCCCGTCTAGACTACTGTAGTGCACTTTATGTTGGGACCTGTCAAACACACATTGCGCGCTTGCAGCTTGTACAAAATGCTGCCGTAAGGTTGTTGATGAATGGTGGGAAAACGGACCATGTTACTCCCTTCTTATCTTCTTTAGGTTGGCTACCAATACATTTTAGGATACAGTATAAGATTTTGATATATGTTTTTAAAGCACTTCACGGAATGGCGCCAGAATGGTTTAGCTGAGCTTATTAAGCGCTACAGTGCAGGCGTAAGACTAAGATCAGCAAACAAGTTTCTTTTAACTGTTCCCCGTGCACGTCTCAAGATGAAAGGTGATCGTGCTTTCTCTGTCCTGGGCCTAGATTGTGGAATAATCTGCCGTTGGATTTAGATCTTCCATAAATCTAAATGTTTTTAAGGACCGCTTAAAATCGTATCTGTACTCTTTGGCATTTTAGTACATTATGGATGTTTTTGTGTTTTGTCTTGTTGTTCTGTTGGTTTCTTTTTTACTGCAATGTACAGCACTTTGGAACTACAGTGGTAGTCTGTAAGGTGCTATATAAATGAACGAACGAACGAACGAATCACCAGTGACAACTGGAGATTCACCCATTGTAAAATGCAAAAGACTTCGGACTTCGGAGAGGCTACAGATAAAAAGAGACTGCAACCGGGGCTTGCGAAAACAAGGATAAATATCGGAAGGGCATTTAATGTAGTCACGCAATGCTGATGTTGTTAACATTAACAATTTGAGAACAAAGTATAATTTGCACGGTTTGACGTGATATGATAAGCGAGCGTTAGATTTAATCAGCAAGAAGTATGGTATTTCTTACCATCTGTATGCAGATGACACTCAAGTCTACTTGCTGTTGAGATCCGGTAGTAAGGATTCTAACGCCATACTCCTTAGGTGTCTGGAGGAAGTAAAGCTGTGGATGGCTGAAAATCTCGTTCAATTGAAAGAAAACAAAACTGAAATGATTATTTTTGGTCGCACAGCTGGTAGCCAAAACGGTAATCGATCACATAGGCACCGTGGAAGGGTAAAGAAGTAAAGAACTTGGGAGTCATTTTTGACTCATCCATCATTTTTGATCGACAGATAAAGACAGTGGTTCGTACAGTAATTGCTTCTTTTATTTAAGAGCAATAGCTAAATTGAAACCAATACTCTCAGACAGCGACCTGGAAAAAGTAGTCCATGCTTATATTTTTCCCCGTCTAGACTACTGTAGTGCACTTTATGTTGGGACCTGTCAAACACACATTGCCCGCTTGCAGCTTGTACAAAATGCTGCCGCAAGGTTGTTGATGAATGCTGGGAACACGGACCATGTTACTCCCTTCTTATCTTCTTTAGGTTGGTACCAATACATTTTAGGATACAGTATAAGATTTTATATATGTTTTTAAAGCGCTTCACGGAATGGCGCCAGAATGGTTAGCTGAGCTTATTAAGCCCTACAGTGCAGGCGCTAAGACTAAGACCAGCAAACAAGTTTATTTTAACTGTTCCCCGTGCACGTCTCAAAATGAAAGGTGATCGTGCGTTCTCTGTCGCTGGGCCTAGATTGTGGAATAATCTGCCGTTGGATGTTAGATCTTACATAAATCGAAATGTTTTTAAGGACCGCTTAAAATCGTATCTGTACTCTTTGGCATTTTAGTACAGTAGTAGTCAAGTCAAGTCAAGTCAAGTTTATTTGTATAGCGCTTTTCACAATACAGATTGTATCAAAGCAGCTTCACAGTATTAAATTAAAATAATACAACAAAGTTTGTTTCAAGAGGAATTTATTGTTTGATAAAATTAAATTAAATATCCACAAAATATCCCCAACTGAGCAAGCCAAAGGCAACAGTGGCAAGGAACCGAAAAACCCCATCAAGGGACCTAATGGTGTCCTAAAACCCCATCAGGTGACCTAATGGATATGGCGACAAAGAGGAAAAACAACGGACTGCAGCTTTAAAATAAAATATACTTTGACATTTTATTGAAAATTGTACGTCACTTAAAATATATTTGTAATAATGAATCTGCAATTTAGTACATTTTAAATATATAAATTTTAAAATTAATTAACACTACCTTTTAAATAATAATCTAGTACTCTACATGTGTTTTAGTATGTTAGTCAACACATTAAATGTGTATTTTAAAGCATGGAAAAATATGATTAAAACAATGATTTAAAATGTTCTTAATTGAAAAATAAAACTTTTACCTTTACATTATTACAAAGTTAGTTTGCACTTTGTAATAATGTGTAATAATACACTTTGTAATAATTTGCACTTTGCACTTTGTTAATAGTGTGTTAATAATAGTCATGAGAGTGTACTTTCTTTAAAAACACTATAGTGGTCTTTTATTTTATTCATATTTTAATATCTACAAGTACTTTAAAAAAAATATATGCTTCTAAGATTTGAAGAACACTACAAGTGCACATTCATTACAATTAAGCACACGTCTGTCAATGTTTCAAGCTCATACTAGCAATATTTCAAGTGTGGTCATAGCCTGGTTGAACTCTTATTTAACTGGGTGAATTCAAAGGGTAGAAATGTATTGGATACTCTCTGAGGAGACAATCATTAATAATGGAGTTCCCCAGGGAAGTGTCCTAGGCCCCCTTTTATTTATCTTACACATAAATGACATGCAAGCTGTTTGTGACTGTAATTTGTTTTTATATGCTGATGACTCTGCTCTACTGGTTTAAGACAAGGATGTTTTCAAAATGCAAGTGATATTAGGTGAGGAGCTTTGTAGGGTAAGAGACTGGCTCTCTGATAAACTTTTATTGCATTTAGGTAAAACTGAATCAATATTATTTGGGACAAGAAGTAAACTGAACAAAGCTCCTAACTTGTCTATCAAGTTAGTGTTTTGGACAATGATTTAAGTGGTACAAGCATGGCTATGAACATTTAGGGAAGGTTAATGCTAGGAGAACATTCTTGCCATATGTGTTAGATTTTTGGATAAGCAACATTTTTAAATACGTGCCATGTCATTTGGAGTCTGCATGCATTTCTTGGATGTCCGGTTTGTCTCGTTTATGGCTGGTTAAGTTACAGAGATTTCAAAATAAATTGATAATGTTGGTTTTAGGTTTTAATAGTTTTACACATGTTGATGCTTCCCATTTTAGACATCTTAAGTGGTTACCTATAGAAAGCAGAGTTGTGCACTTTGAATTAAAGATGGTACACAAGATAATTAATAAAAGAGCTCCTTCATATTTTAATATGTATTTTTCTAGGGTAAGTGAGAAACACTTATAATACTATACAGAGTCTAATGGATATTACATTATGTCGTATCAAAACAATGTACGGTCGATGGTCTTTCAGGGGCCCAATGGAATAAGTTGCCTCTAGATGTAAAGAGTATGTCAAATATATTTGGTTTTAGTATAAAAGTTAAAAGTTGGCTATCAGACAAGTTGTTTTAGACTTTATCGTGTTATCCTTGACAAATGAGTGTATTTTTCAGTATTATTTTGTGTAATAAATCAAATCAAATCAAAATGTTTCACAAGTGTGAGCCTTTGGTTCGTCTGTCTGGAGCTCAAAGAACATTACTGTATAACAGCTATAATGGCAACAAACTGACAAGTGTAGCAAAACAATAGTTCTCATTCACCAACATAGACATGCATTTGTGCGTAAAAGTCTGCATGCGAATGTTTTCACACAGAAATCTTGATTCACTTGTAAATTTGCACTTAAATTTATTCTAAATTTAGAACAACTGAAACCACATGTACCCAAAATTCACATATCCACAAACATATACAGTATACATATATACATTATATAGACATAGTGTGTGAATTTAAAATTTTTAGAATTAAGAAGACATTCTTAACATTCTACATACATTTCATTTTTCGAGACCCAATGTCTGTACTGTACTTTTAATTTTACCTATACTATACTGTACTCACTTACTAGCATTTTATTTCTTTATTTATGTAGTGGTATTTCTAACAGTGCACATGTTATTGCTATTCTTTACTTTGCAGCAATAATGGACTGCATTATCCTGCTTCACTTTTGTTCATGTATTTTATCACTGGACACCAAAATACGATTATTTGGTCAAGAAGCTGAAGTTTACGGATCCATTTAAGGATCAGTTTGCTCCCATGCAAGCTGCAAGTCATTTTTAAGTCATTATTACTGTTTTATGCACAGCAATTATTGGAATGTGTTTTCATGTTGTTGTTGTTGTTATTACCAGTCTTGGCAATGCAAATGTAATTGAACACTGTAATTATTCAAACACATCTACAGCCTGAGCAGTGTATGAATATTCCTCCCACTCTCACGATGTAGCGGAGAGGAGTTATTTCAGGGAGCGTGTGTGTCGCGGTAGACCATTCCCAGTGGTGTTTTCAGCCTCCTCCTTCCTCTGGAGGAGAAAATATCCATCCTCTCTCAGTGGTTTGTTATTACCTCTATCTAAGCCACTGGGCCCATGATTTGAGAATAAGTAAGCCTGCTTTACAGGCTGAAGCTGTTTTATCTGCTGTGTGTTTGTGTGCTATAATAAGAATTTGTGCCTCTTCCTTTTTCCTGTGAGTTGGAGGAAGTGACCTACATAACCACCACCTCACTGTTTCAGGGCTGAATTTTGCATTCAGGAGAGGATGAAAAACACGACTGCTCGCCAAACACGATGCAATGTAATGCGGTTTAGTGGCGCTGTGGGAAACAAATGCTGAAGAGGATAGAAAGCTTCTTTCTGCTGTGGTTGTTTCTGTTTTTGTTCCTTTGTCAGGCTGCTAGTGTTGAGAGAGATTTCAGCTGAATTATTGATTTATGAGAAAATAAATACAGGTTTTTGGA
Organism: Leuciscus waleckii; assembly: GCA_900092035.1. Taxonomy (NCBI): domain Eukaryota; kingdom Metazoa; phylum Chordata; class Actinopteri; order Cypriniformes; family Leuciscidae; genus Leuciscus; species Leuciscus waleckii. Next base: position 152,793 of record FLSR01000196.1, read on the forward strand.
CTGGAAGGTATGGGTGGACAATCATAACAAACATTCACATAAGAGATACCAGCACTTATATCACAGTCTGTTTTTTAAGAGTCTCACAGCGTGAGCACTGCATTTTTATAATGCCATGTCAAGTTAAAAATAGATTTCAGATAGGTATCTTGTACGGAGCCACTAAAACCCATAGAGATAAAAAAAATGGAGATGGGAAGAAAAAAAATATATCAATGCTTTTGTGTTCTCTCGCAAATGTTTTGCATTCCCCAGAGAAAATTTGCTATCTTTCATAAAATGTTTCCAGTCCCCACGAGCAAATTTTGAGTAGTAAATGCAAAGTTTCTCTGGGGAACACTAAAGTTTTGTGTGCAAATGCAAAGATTTTGAAATATATGGATTTTTTCCCCACCACCATGTCCTTTTAGGGGCTCTGTAATATTGAGAGCCCTGCATTCTGGAGATAGACTTTTTTTTTTTTTCAATTACAGACCAAATTCTCTGCTTTCCCGGTTCTCACATTTTTTGAGAAATTATTTGTACACAGGCTTGGTAATTTCATAGATAAACAAAAGGTATTGAGTGAACATCAATATGGCTTTAGAGTAAATTGGTCTGGTAGAAGAGATTTCAACTGCAATGGATAATAATCAATATGTGTGTTCGTTCCTAGATTAAAAAAAAAATACTTTTGAAACTACTGATCACAGCTTATTAATTTATGTTACAAGCCAGATTAGGGACCAATATAAAAAGCGTTAAAAAAAAGTTACAAACAAATCGCAATGGCCAGGGCAAGAAAAAGATGAAATTTATTGGCAGTAAAAGTAACATAATAATACAAAGGAACATAAAAGCATACAACACTCAAATCAGGACTTGTGAGCTAACTAATCTAAACTACAGACTTCCAGGTCAGACTTCTATGAGTTAGTGCTTCACTGTGCGGGCTGCACCATCCCCTCCCAGTGTTGCCGCCGCCATTTCCCCTGTGTGCTTCAGCCTGAGAGAGCTAAAAAGACACCTACATCTTGGATGGCCTTGAGGTAAGCTAAAACATACCAAAATTTAATTTCAAAGTGAACTATCCCTTTAAGAAGTTGATAGATATCAATTTTTACAAATAAATCATTTTTAAGAGCCTCTTTTTTTTCTGAGCACATTACCAATTGGATGGGGGTGGAGCCTCATTAGTCCTAACACCTGCGGCCTCTGCCAGTTTAACTGCTGGCTCTTCACCTTGGCCTACCTCAGGAAACCTATTGTTGGTGGGTTTTAGAGTTTGTTTTTCCTTTTCTTTTGTACAGGATGGTGAGTTTTGTTTGTTTACTTATATTAGAATAGAGGGAAAGCATAAGTAAGCTGACCTGGAAGTCTGTAGTTTAGATTAGTTAGCTCACAAGTCCTGATTTGAGTGTTGTATGCTTTTATGTTCCTTTGTATTATTTTGTTACTTTTACTGCCAATAATTTTTATCTTTTTCTTGCCCTGGCCATTGCGATTTGTTTGTAACTTTTTTTTTGAACGGTTTTTATATTGGTCCCTAATCTGGCTTGTAACATAAATTGGGGGCTTTGCCGGGATTGATTTGGCCTGCCTTTGTGTGTGTGAACTTGAGCTGTGATTGTGCGCTTTGTGATTTTTGTTATGGTTTTTTTTTGTTTTTTTGGGGGTTATCAGCTTTGTTAGTGTGTTATGATTATCATGTGAAACCAAATTACTTTACTGTCCTATTCCTTTATTATTGAGTATTTGAGAGCATTAACATTGTTTGTGGGCTGGATAATGGAAAAGGGATAGGTAAGTTCTGTCACGTGATATACATTGTGCACACTTACAAACTGTTTTATTTGTTTAGACACACTCTTGTAATTTTTGTTTTGATAGATAGAGCAGGGAAGGTATGACGTCTTGGACGTTGAAGAATTTTCTTTCAGCATTTTTTCTTTTGTATTAGGTAAGTTTAGATGAAACGGGTTAGATTCTATTTGTTTTATTCTTTTCTTGTGTTTGCACTTTCCAGTTTCCCTTTGTCTCCCCAGGTCCTGTGTATCATAATTTTGCCATTATATGCATTTTCTTTTTGTAAATGATTTTGGCTTGATTATAAATAATAGTAATTTTTTCTTTCTTAATATATATCTCTTGGCCGATCATTGCACGTAATGAATTTGTTTACATGTTCTACTGCTTCTCGGTGGTCTTATTCACTCTCCCAGTATTTTAATGGTAGCAATTGTTTAAGGGTGGCCTAATGTTCCCCTTCCCTTTCAGACGGTCACGTTCGACGTATTGGGAACGTTTCAGAGAGCCCTAATCATCTTTGAGTGTAAACAGAACGAGCCAATACATATTGGCGTGCGAGATATGCATCTCGCGCTCCGCCCTGCAGCGCGGGTATAAATAAAGCGGATGCAATTTTAGAAGATTACTGTATAACAGTACAGTTGTCTTTTGCTTCGGAGCCGAACAGATCATTCTATATGCAGTCTCTGAGAGTGGTTCTACAGTCAACAAGTGTGTCAAGTGTTCTTCTGGAAGAAGCCTCTCCAGCAGTGTTGGTGTTATGGCGTGTGCACCGGTGGTTGCGAGCTCACAGCTCTCAACTGCTGTTTTCACAGTATTGGTTGGTTCGAAGGGCGTCTTCTATGAGTTAGTGCTTCACTGTGCGGGCTGCACCATCCCCTCCCAGTGTTGCCGCCGCCATTTCCCCTGTGTGCTTCAGCACTGAGAGAGCTAATTCCTGAAAGAGCAAGCACGGGTGTGACGGGTGTGACGGGTGTGACGTCGTTTTCAAGATGTCATATCACCTGTCTGTTTCTGGATGCAATCCTTCCCTGGCGCAGGCTGACTGTCACGAACACTGCATCATGTGTCTGGGCATTCAGCACGCTGAGGCAGAATTTGTGGATGACTCGTGTTCCCAATGCGGGAACATGACCATCTCGTTGTAACGGACGAGACTCCTATACCTCATACGAGGTGGGGTCCCCTTACCTATGCCTCGATCTAGTTCCTCTTTTGGCCACCCCAAAAAAGAGCCAGGGTGACTTGGGATCACAATGAGGGCTTCCCCGCCCCGGTAGCCAATCCCTGTGGGCCCCTCACTACTCTCAAACACAGCAAGATGTGAAACTTCCGATTGATGGCACTGGCCCCTATCATGACTGGTCAGCCGTTTCATTCGGAGCTCCCCTTGCAGACCAGATGTCGATTGCAGCATCGGAGGTTGAGCTTGAATCTGGAGATGAAGACTCAGCTGCGCAAAAAATTTATGTCCATGAATTCGGCTCCCAGCTGAACACGGCTCCCTCCTGCTGTCGTGTCTTTCCCTTGGCAGAGTCCGCTCTGATGTCTCTGACCAGTGTTGTCTCCCCCCTGATATAGGCTGGAACCACCTCAGTGACATTCCATATGTGTAATGGTTTCACTTTCTCTGAATTTAAGTTCATAATATTTAGTAATTGGAAAAGTAATACAACTAAAATTAGGATTAATAATGCATAAATAGAAAGAGTGTATTGATCATAAATTATGCTAAACCTGTCATGGATTGCTCTAAGACTTAAGTAAGATCCAAGCGCAGCTTTATTGAAAAATCCAGAATTGTAATCATGTCAGGCAAAGGGTCAAAACACTTGCAAACAATCCACAAAAAATACAAGAGACAAGGGAGAGTGCTCATACATGCAGTGTGACTATTAAAAAAACAAAAGTGGCAAAGGTCAGAGAAGGAGTGCCCTCTAGTGGTCAACCTGGGCACACCAGCTGGTGACTGTGACATTACCGCCTTTCAAAGGAGCGGATTTCAGACGCTCCAAATGTCAAAAAACAGTCTAGGAGGGAGGTGGAATGGAGGAAGATCAGGGGAGGGTTGGGTGGCCAATTCCATGAAGGGGAAGGGGAACTGGAGACGAAGGCAGAGCAGGCAGCCAGGGCAGAGCTGGGGTTCCGGCAGAGGGCCATGGCATTACCGGAGGGACGGACAAGGCGGGCTCCGTTGCATCTGGGGTCCCGACAGAGGACCATGGAGGTGCCAGAGGGACGGACAGGCCGGTTCCGTTGCATCTGGAGTCCGGCAGAGGACCATGGAGGTGCCGGAAGGATTGACCAGACAGGCTCCGTCACATCTGGAGTCCCATCAGAGGACCATGGTGGTGACAGAGGGACAGACCAAGGAGCCTTAGGTTTTTCAGGAACCTATGGCCAGCAGATCAGAGAGCTTGACTGGTTCCAGCTGAGCAGGAAGCTTGAGTGGGATCAGCAGATCAACGGACTTGAGTGGGGCAGGCATGGTGTGAAGAAACTCAGGCTTGACAGGCATGACGTGAAGAAACTCAGGCTTGACAGGCATGAGGTAAAGAAACCCAGGCTTGACCGGCATGACGTGAAGAGTCTATGGCTTGACAGACATCAAGGGCGGTGCCGGCAGGGCAAGGAGCGTGGGCGGAGTCAAGACGGACTCTGGGAAGGGCTCTGGGACAGTCTCCAGGCCGGCAGCGGACTCTGGGCCTTGAGGGATGGAGGAACCCTTCCTCCTCTGTTTGGAAGGGCGAGGTGGTGGCATGGCGGCTGGAAGCTCTGGTGCAGAGGCCATCCTGTCTGGAAGCTCTGGCGTGGCGGCCATCTTGGCTAAAGACTCTGGCTTGGCGGTCATTCTGGCTGGAGACTCTGGAATGGCGACGGCCATCTTGGGACGAGGCTCTGGAATGGCGGCGGCCACCTTGGGACGAGGCTCTGGAATGGCGGCGGCCATCTTGGGACGAGGCTCTGGAACGGGGGCAGCCATCTTGGGTATAGGCTCCACCGGACCAGGAGTAACAACCTGACTTAGATATTGAAGTCAATGAAGCCCCAAAAACCCAGAGTTTTAAGTTCCTCCATCTCCCACAGAGGCAATGGGTAGTCCAGGCATCCAATAAAAACAACTATTACTCTAGCCCCACAGCTAGGGACCAAAATAGCTGAGCAAATCCACCTACCCTGCACCCCTGCTGACTCAGGGCAGTCAATGCTTGACGTCGTGCCCTCCACTCCTTCTTAGTGGCTGGAGGAAGAATCCGAATTCTCAGCTGCTGGATCTGAGGTGATCAAGGTTCACCCTGATACAAGCGACAAGGGAGAGTGCTCAGACATTCAGTGTGACAATTACAAAACCTCAATGAGAAATGAAAGAGAGAACATGGTATAAGTAGTGTGAGACAAACAATGTAATGACAAACAGGTGAATGCAATAATTCATGATGAGTCCGGGCAAAGGATTATGGGGACTGAAGTTCATGGCTGAGTGGCAAAGGTCAGAGAAGGAGTGCCCTCTAGTGGTCAACCTGGGCACACCAGCTGGTGACTGTGACAGAACCCACATATAAATAATGTAAAAACAAAAATGTCTAAATCCATTGCAATATTATATAAAACAAACTAAATTTTGAATCAAAACTCAGTGTATATTTTATTGTTCTCTCTTAGTACCATACATTACTTACTGTGTGGAGGTATAAACCAACTTAAATCCAAAATACAGTATGTTACAGCAGAGAACAATAAACATTGTAAATCAGGTTGACTATTACAAACCAACAAATTTATTTAGTAAATTGCATGGGTTAAAATTCATTGATTTAGTTGACGTTATAAATGTATAAATCATTATAGTAATTATTTACTACCTAATTGTATTTGGAGGCTGTTTGAAATTAGAAAAAGTCAGTATAAACTAAGGCAAATGTACATGTTTTAAAAATAAGGACAATAACTAATTAAAAAAATATACAGATGTATGTCTGTCAATGGGGTTATTCTGAATCTATGGAATAATGACAAGGAATAAAAAATGTGTAGTTCACTTGATAAATAAAAAAAAGTCTCACAATAATGTGGAAAATAGTTAACCAAAATGAATCATTTGTGTGTGGTTTCAACTGTTGCATTAATGTTTGAATTGTGTACTTTTGTACTTATAAAGGCATATGATAATGTAAATCCGTGTTGCAGATTGTAACTTTTTTTTAAATACAATAATGGCTCCTGAATGTGTGCAGCGAAGTCAATATTTGTATCTGTATTTGAATCAGTGTTATTTTAGTGACATTGCACTAAATTGATCGGCCACACTGCTATTAAGATATAGGCATTAGCCATCAAAAAATCCATATCGGTCGACCACTAGAAGCGATGTATGAAGCACAGCTCACACACAAATCTATTTTAACCCAAGCAGGTTTCTGTAGGTCAGTGCGTAAAAGAGCAAAATCTGCAAGGGAAACTTTTCAGCCTCATACGTGAAACTCCCGATCATGTGTTTTTCCATCGGCATGTCTGGATTAAGTATGCAATTAAGGCAGTTGGTTCTGTTGGTTCTGTTGGTCTCCAATCAAATCTGTTGGTCTAGCAGTCTGGTTAACTATTAATAAAGGGTCGTGTCCCTGCAAAACATTTGAGGACTCTGCCAGCACACAAAGAAATCCCATAAACACAGCAAGGGCACTCGTCTAATCCTGTGTGTCCTAAACAACAGCCTGCTTTCCATAAATTGAGTGTCTCTTTATCCCTGTGAATGTATCTGCATATTGTAGGCATTTTCATACACACGTGTGCCGTGTTTAGCAATTGGCATCACTTTGCCGTGGATTAATAAGACTCAAGTTTTATGACAGGTTCTGTCGGGTAAATGAGCTTAGAGCTAAGCTAACTGAATAGGATTCATATGAATTTTAATAGGAAATCCGATTGTATGTGAAATGAGTGAAGGCTATAGTGTAGGCTGCACACAAGCAACCAAAAACCACCAGAGTCATTGTGTTAATTCCACATAATAAACAGGAAATCATGAAATATTCATGCGAATGTTTGTGGGTGAGAGCCATTCGTATTCCTCTCCCAACCACGCACTTTGAAGCGAAGGGCTTAATGGAATAATTTTTCAGATCTTTGACATGTACAGTACTGTCTCGCTTTATGTTTTCACATCAGTAGCAAATGAGCAGCAGCTCTGTAAATGGCTTTGGGACATCAGTGAAAAGTTTCAGTCATATAACACATCACCCAGAAACTTTCATGACACTGTACTCAATCACGTAAGTTTAAAAGGCAATACTCGTATTTGTAGCTGATTCACATTGAGCATGTCTTTGATTTCATTGAATGGCATACAACTCAACCCAGGGGAAACATATGATCTGGGTTCAGGTGATTGTGTCAGTGTGTTTGTTCATAAGGCAAGAAACTACAGGAGAAAAGGGGAAAAAAATAACTAACAGAAGCTTTCCATACTTCCCCAGTATAATCACAGTACATTAAGACAAAAGACAAAAGGAGGTTTTAATAGTAAATTCCACTAGGAACACAAAGGGAAGGAGCTCAGGAAATAACCACGCTTCACATAAACAAAACCGGTTAATGAAACAAAGAAAATAGAGAGCTTAAATACAAGCAAGAGTAATCAACTGAACAGAAAGAGGTGCGTAGAACTAATTAACAACCAAGACATTTAACACAGGCAAACCAGAACAGGGAATACAGAACCAAAACACAATAAAACGAATCCAAAACAGAACATACATGTTATGATGTCAAATTAAATATGCACTTATTTGCATACATTTCCAGAACAGAAATCTGGACATAGGATAAAGCCAGGTTCCAAATTCTTCTTTCGTTTTGTTGTTTTTACAGAGGGGATTTTGAATTTCTATTTTTATCACTCCATGAATACAAAAATAACCATATTTTTAGAAATAAAATCAGCTGAATGCTCTATGAACAGAACTATGAAGTTTGGTGTATGTAAGAGCTTCTAAATGAAATGAATAAGAAAAACAAATTTTGAGAAAATGGATTTAAAGATATGAATTGTTGTTGAAATCCTCAGATGGAAATAGATAAAGTGCAATAAAATAAATACTTAAATGTGTATTTTGGATAATTTCTTTCCACTACTCTAAAAGAAAACATGTTATGGAAGCTAAATAACCCCAAAATCTCGAGATGGACCAGTGCATGGAAAATAATGTAATGTCTTGCCATAAACTTATTGCTTTAAGTAGCTGGACTTAGTTTAATTTAACGAAACAGTTAGGATGCAGTGAAAGCAGTGATGTGAAAGCAGTTTTCTCCAATCATATTGAAGTTGAATCTTTGACTCTTGATTGTGTCAAATACCATATAGCAATGCATTAACAAATAGTAAAAAAAAAAAAAATTAAAAAAAAATGTAAAAAGTTCATCCCATTACTCATTATTTATGTTTGCATGCACTGAATTTCATCAGTCATAAGGAATCCAATCCAATTTCAGAATCTGACATTTCTGTATATAATTAATAACACTAAACATTGTAATCCGATTCACATATTTGTGAATGACATGTATTCCGAACAAAACAAAATAATGTGTTTAACAAAAAAAATCCTGTCAGGTCGAGACTCTCAAAATCTAGATCTGTTATAATTTATTCACCTTCATGTCATTACAAAACCTGCAAGACTTTCTTCTGAGGAACATAAAAGGATCACTTTTGTATAATGTACTGAATGCTATATTCATGCAATTTCAGAATATAAGGGCTTTTAAGCTTCAAAAAGGGGTCATTGCGAGAGGGGTCATAAAAGTGGTCAATACAGCTTGTAGGTCTTCTGAAGTCATATGGTTTGCATGCTTGTGAGAATTCATGGGAGAAGTAAGTGAATCATTTTGGGGTGGATCAATGATTTTTCTTTGAGTGAATAACTACAGACATTTCAGTCTGTTTTCATTACACAAAGCTTTCATAGGGCTTTTTAGATGACTCAAGAGAAAAATAGTCTTCAGAATTTCTCCTTTTGTGTTCAACAATGGAGAAGAATCATCAAGGTTTGGAGTAAAGGCTGACAGAATTGTTTAATACTGCAGCTGTGATCTGCCTATGTTCTTCTAGCATATATTCAACAGTACTAGCAGTTGTTGTGCTTGAGTTGGTTTGATTGAAATGGTTTAATGCAGAGAGTGGAACAGGAGGACAGAAGCATCTGTGTGTGGTCTCTGCAGGCCCTTCAGAGGATTTCAATTGTTTTATCTGACAGACAGCACTGAGGAGTGGACTAAACTTTGCGCCTGTAGTGCACATTTGGTCTGTGGACAATCAGAATGTCCCTGAGGTGACCATATGTGTGAGAGATAACAAGCCATTCCAGACTGACTTTCCTGCTAGTTTGGCTGGAAAATTTAAAAAATAAATAAATAAATAAATACAATAAAACACACGGTAACGCTTTAGATTACAGCCCGGAAAGTACTACGTAATTAAATTGAAAGTACAGTGTAACTTTCGGTAATTACAGTGTACCTATAAAGTACTTACGTGTAAGTATAGGGGAACAATACGTAAAGTCTTAGGAATAAAGGTGTAACAACCAGGAAAATACTGCGTAATTAAAACGAAATTACAGTGTAACTTTTGGTAATTACAGTGTACCTATAAAGTACGTACGTGTAAGTATAGGGGAATAATATGTAAAGTTTTGGGAATAAAGCGGTAACAACCAGGAAAATAACAAATTATTTAGGCAAATGATTTAGACTGTAAGTATTTCATGTAGTTACAGGGTAAGTATGACATTGCGGGATGTAAACTAAAGTGGTGTCTCTTACCCTCTTGTTTCATGTAGTTACAGGGTAAGTACAATAAAAACACATGTACACACACAATCTGACATCACTTGGAAAACCTTTATTTGAAAAACAACTTATTTCAAAACAGATTTACAACATAGCCTATTACACTTCTTATTCTTTTTTTTTTTTTTAAATCAACTTTTCATTTCAAATACTAAAGTCCTGATAGAAAGTAGCATGTTTTGTCCTGTTTTGTTTCTCTTGCATGGCTTCCTCCTCCTCTTGGTCCTCCTCTTCTTTTTCTATCGTTCCACTGATTTGCCTAATCATAAGAAGGAGTATTTTTCTATTCTGTATTATGTATTAAAAGAAAATACAGTACACCCAGAAAAGTTCTCATAATTTACTCATCTTTTCGCTACCGACCAACTGTCACCAGCGAGTGCATGAGAGTCGGCTTGAATGGCTTCGCGTTTGCTGAAGCTTTAAGCGTCCAATGCATCCTCGCGGGAGTTTGATGTGAAACTCGCGCGAGAACTGGTGTCTCTGTTCTTCTGCATGGTTTGTTTTTCATTAGTATTATCTGTTATTGTTTGTATTTTGTTGTGAGCAATAATAAAAACATAAAAAAAATAATAATAATTCGACATTCGGTTTTTCGGTGCGCTTACGTCACGCTTTAAATTGTCAAGCGTAAACGTACTCAACCCTCTCATGAACGCGCAGGTGACAGTTGGTCGGAAGCGATAGTCTACAGTTAAAAAATTTAAAATATTTGGTATTTTTCTTACAAACGCTTATCGTTTCACTTCAGAAGACATTGATTCATCCATTGGGGTCGTATGGATTACTGTAGTTATTGTTGTATGTGCTGTTGTCAACTTTTAGGAACACATGAGCTTGCATTATATGCATTCACAGAGATTATTTAATTCCCAAGACTTTACGTATTGTTTTCCTATACTTACACGTAAGTACTTTATAGGTACACTGTAATTACCGAAAGTTACACTGTACTTTCATTTTAATTATGCAGTACTTTCCGGGCTGTAATCTAAAGCGTTACCGAAAAGAATAGTCACCACAATACAACCGATAACTGCACAGAGTAATGATATAGTTGGAATCACATTCAGAACGATTTTTTTCCAACTCATGAATGATAAAAACATTCACAGCCAATCAGAATCCATCCTGCTTTAACCCGCTCTAGCATTTAAAGCGGCAGATGACAAAACAGTTATCATTCTTGGAGTGAATGGGCCTTAAAAAGATTAAGTGTTTTGTTATACTATTTGTTTACCTGCATGTTATTCATAAACCGTGAACATGCCAATGTGTTATTAAATTATTGAAATATTATTAACAAGGGGCCACACTAAAAGGTTCAACAAACCTCACATACACTCAAAGTGGGGCCCGAAGTTCTCACCGCATTTCATTGAAAAATGCGGTATAGTGTGTATGAGGTGCTTTAAAAAAAAATCTCAAACCAGTTAAGCATTTTTGTTGTAATCAGATCCAGCCGTGAATGCATGAAGCCTAACTTTTCTTGACAGTTTCTGTGTGGATGATTTGACCAATGAAATGGGTTTAAATGTTGATTAGATGTTAGAAGACTTTTTCAGTAAATTCTTCTGAGAAAAGAATTGTTGAATTGCTTCTTTTTTTTTTTCTTTTTTTTTTGGTTCAAGGCATCACGATTCAAAAGAAACAAAAAAGTTTTGTAAGAAGCACAAATGGCTACAAGGCATCACGATTCAAAAGTTTTCTTTTTTTTTTGGTTCAAGGCATCACGATTCAAAAGAAAAAAAAAAGTTTTGTAAGAAGCACAAATGGCTAGCTCTTGTTTTAATGTTTGCCAACAAATCCTTTGAGCGCATCTGCATATTGCGCTTTGAGCGACTCACTGAAATATTCAGTGTTTATTACTTCTGGATGGAGGGGAATAAAGTTTGTTGCAGAATAACTTACGATATGTGCCAGACTTTGTTCAAATGGTTAAATGTCTGGCTGGTGAGATAATGGGATATAACTCTGGAAGCCTTGTGGATTACTGGTTTACTCCAGGATATCTTTACATCGTTGCAACAATGTGTTTCGAAACACAACTATTGGAAATCATACACAGATTTGATACTGCAAATCTCACAAACTTTAGCAAATCCAGCAACTCTATATTTCTCGCATTAGTTGTTACAGCTTGTTACTATGACTTTGATTAAGGAAGCTCTTGCCATTTTTGTGTGCAATATCAGAGGGTCCATACATGTGGTACAATCATGAGCAGAATATTGAGATCTTCTGCAAGATGTATTTCAAAGCATTATGTTGATCAACACAACACAACAAGTTCTTTATTGGCATTGATGGTTCCAGAACCTTAAACATCCATGGAATCTTCCCATTCCACAAAAGGTTTTTCTTTATAGTGCAAAAGAAGTTCTTTAGATTATTAAAAAGTTCACACTAAGAAAAAAAGTGTTCTTTTAAGAACGGTTCCATTAAAAGATTCTTTGGGAAACTAAATGGTTTTTAATGGCACTGCTGCAAAAACACCCTTTGGGAACCTTTATTTTTAATAGTGAACCTTCATTTGGTGTCCCTAAGAATAACTTTCCGAATGCTAAAAACTTAAGAGTGAAAGATATTTCTTTCATAAGAGAATGTAAGTTATCTTCTTTCACCCGGAGGGGACAGCTGGTAGCTCATGTAGACAAAGAGAAGAAGTGATTTGATAACAGAGTACAAGACAAAGTAATCAGGATGAATCTACACATTTTTACAGATGTCTAAAGGGCCGTTCTGTCTCAATCGAGACTCCTGCAGCTTATATAAGACTATCCCTCCAAACTGTGCCATCTATCACCCTTCACATTGTTTCTTTCCTATTCTCGTCTTCTCTGTTCTCTGCATTTCTTCTGGAGGGTGGCAGAATGGTAAATTATCACGGGACTCGGCATGCAGGTTTCTTTCTTCAAGGTGCTAATAAACCAGCCCTTCTTTTCCTTCACCCCCCATGTTTCTCTTCTTCATTCCTTCCTTCTTTCCATCTCTCTCCGTCTGTCCTTTACTATTTCTACAGTTTCGCTTTCATCCTGCTGCTAGTGGACGCATGCTGCGCTCTCATTATAGCGGGTGATAATTACGCGAGAGACAAAAGGAAACTGAATGAGCCGCCCACTCAGAGCCGTCAGCCGCGGAGCAGGAGAGAGTTCATTTCACACTTACAGCATGCTTTAATTAAAGAAAAAAGAAAGGTAAACACCCCTGTCATTGTGTGTGCGTGTGTTTGTGTCATAGCCTGTAAGGTGCATCTGTGTGCGTCAGGATTGTGCACGGGTATGTTACACTCCCTTAATCCTGCTTTATTTTGAAGGCTCGATAATGGATTTGATTGTCTTGTCATTAGCAGAGTGCTGATATATTTGCTGTGGCTACTACTCTGTGTGGTTTAAAGTGAAAACTCTACACACAGTATCAGTAGCTATCAAGCTGTGTACCACATTGTAAATTAGCATCTTTTGTAATGGGCACTAATGGATACAGTCAAAAACCCATTTAGCTATATGATTCGCAGATAAGTTTAGAAAAATTGGCTCTCGATTACTGATATGGGTTTGTTAATTAAGGCTAGAGACATTGTCTACACAAAAGCTGATGTGAAAGCATGATCACACATAGTAGCATGTGAATCATATCTTAAAAGTCACCATGAAATCAAAATTGGTAAGTCTTTTTAATGGAATATTGTTTATACTTACCCATTTATCCATTTATTTTGTTCTAAGAACGTTTTCCAAACATTCTTTTTTGGTCATGGCAATGTTAAAAGGTCCAGTTTTCTTAAAGGTACACTGTGTAGGAAATTGTATTTTGCATTCAAACTAATAGTGCTCTCTAGCGCCATGCTTTTTCAAATACGTGTTGCAACTACGGTAGCCGTTATGTACCAAGAAGCTATGACAACATGTCTTCCAATAGCACTTCATCAAGTTTAACTATAGATGTTCTACTGTTATGCTGCCTATATAATGAATTACACAACCAAGCAATGAAAAAAAAACTTGTAATTTAGACCGTAACATTGACTTACCTGTCGAGAAGAAAGCAGGCCCTTTCAAAGTCTTTCTCCTTCATTAGCTCTTTCCACCTGGGAAAAGCTATCCTGATATTTACCCTCGTTTTGAATTCGCCGGTCACGTTTCCTTTTAAATAAAATTTTTGCTTTTTGGCTACAAGGATTCCTTCTTCTGTGGCTATGTATAAGTATGATCCAGCATTATATTGTACCGTGCAGTGCAGCCTTTCAAATTTACCAGGGCAGTGACAAGCGCCTCTCACTGATCTCCTTATCCGCTTCAACTGGTTTCAGTCAGCTGGGTCTGAACGAACACGCGTTGATGAAACACGTTGAGGTAGCTAGTGCTTTTGGTCCCTCTCTGAGATAGTGATGGCAATTTCAAAACACTGCTTCATGAAGCTTCGAAACCTTTACAAATCTTTTGTTCTGAAATCAATGGTTCGGAGCGTGTATCAAACTGCCAAAGTCATGTGATTTCAATAAACGAGGTTTCATTACGTCATAACTGTTTCAAAACGTTTCAAAACTGGTAAAAAATGTTGTTGAGTGATCTGTATCTTGATTTACTACCTCTGTATATATATTTTTTCCCCTCTCTATTGTATTCATACTTAATTCGTATTTACTGTTCCCCTTTATTTTATTTATGCTGTCATCCACTGCCACTTCATTGTTGTAAATGTTCAATTATTCTTATTTTTGTAATTTGGTTGTACATCGGCAAAACCCCTATAAAAACTGACAATTGACGCCATGTTACTACACTGTACGAACTCCTGTGTGAGTCTTGAAGCTGACTTCTGCTGGTGAAACCACAAACTATCTTCAGTAAAACTTTAATTTATTATAATTCTGACTCCGGGTTTTCATTCATCATATCTGGTTCTGGGTCTTTGACTGTAAAACCCCTTACAGTTATGGTGTACATGATGTACATGAATGACATCAGTACATACATGTTAGCTACTTCTGATTGGCTAAGAGAACATAAAGTCTAAACAATTTTACACATGTGGATAGATAGGAGGGTAAGTCGACATTAATCAAGATAGTTGTCATCCGAGTCCAAGATTTAATCCGGAAATGACCTCGGAGGTCGTAGAAAGGCATCTCGGGGTCTGATGTGGCATCTGCTGTGACCTCACTGTCGATGAAATGTACATGATTTTTTTCCTATCACAGTATATTGTGCGATAAACAGTCCAAAAAGTTATTGAGGTGATTGAGGGTCGAATAAAATCTGAGTTAACTCAAAAAAGAAATCACTTAGAAATTTTAATGGTTCACAATTGGGGGCGATGATCTCCGTCAACCCATGAATCATGAGGAGTCACAGGAATGAAAAGTGTCTGTGGGGCAGGACGCATGTCTCCATTCCCTCCTTTAGGGAACGAGGGTTACATACGTAACCGAGACGTTCCCTTTCAGTTCTGTCACGTTCGAGGTAGTCGGACGTACCGTACTGATTGAGATCCCAATTAAAGCTCCACTTAGTGCTGCCACCTTCCAGTGCCTAGCGAAAGCCTCCTGATCCCCCCACATTTATTGAGGCGGAGATGGGACAGGGCTTAGGCCAGGGAAGTCCACTGCTGCTCTGCATGACCCACTCAGACAGACTTGGATAACAGCGGGAAAGCGTGCCCTTTCGGTGGAAAGGGAGACGCTGCGGAAGCCACATCATGCCCGTAGGGAGGTCTCATGTGGACTGGGCGTTTCCGGGCAGTACAACATATGGAATGTCATGGGGGTGGCTCCGGCCTATAGCAGGGTGGGACAACACCGGTCAGAGACGGCAGAGGGAGCTCTGCCAAGGGAAAGACACAGGCTCACTGCAGGGAGCCATGTCGTGGAAGAATACACATATGGGATCGCCGTAGGGATCACAACATTAGGGACCCAGCCTAGCACAGGTTCCACCAATGCATACGAGTGTTAGGCCTGGCATCAGATGCTTCGGCACATCCGTTGCCGAGGGGTGTGGATGAACTCAACAGGGTTCGGCTAAAGAGGAACTTTACTGGAGCAAGAATGGCGCACTTATCCAGTCCATAGGAGGGAAATGGCGCAGCAATCCAACACTTTAAGCGGGGCTTACGGTGTTGACTGGCTTCTATGTGAAGAGAGCACACGGGAAGCTACCGGCTCATCAATGCCACGTAGAATTAAAGCAGTTCTGAAGGTGAAAGGGGGTCAAACACAGTATTAGTATGGTGTTCCTAATAATCCTTTAGGTGAGTGTACACTTTGAGGGTGGAGGGAGACAGCCCTCGCACCAACCCATCTTGCAGGAAGGAAAGAACAGTACAGATCGAACATCTTCGGGGGTCTTCTCGGTGAGAAAAACACCACTCAACAAACAGGTTCCCTTTAGGGCGTAACATGCCTCGTAGAGGGTGCTCTTGCAGAAGTGATGGTGTCTACAACAGCTTGTGGTAGATCACATAGAACCTCCGCGTCCCGTCCAGACCTCTGGAAACTCCATGTCTGGTCCCTGGATGGGACGCGGAGGTTCTACGTGATCTACCACAAGCTGTCGTAGACACCATCACTTCTGCGAGAGCACCCTCTACGAGGGGTGCCATACGGTGCCCCGTCTCTGAGAGAGGAGGTCCTCCCTGAGAGGAATGGGCCAGGGAGGGGCTGTCAAGAGGAGCATCAGTTCGGGGAACCAGGTCCGGTTGGACCAATAAGGGGCAACTAGCAAGACCTGTTCCTCTTCCTCCCTGACTTTGCACAGTGCCTGTGCGAGAAGGCTCACTGGGGAAACACAGACTTGCGGAGGTCTCGGGGCCAGCTGTGTGCCAGTGCATCCGTGCCGAGGGTCCCCTCTGTCAGGGAGTAAAACAACTGTCATTGGGAGAGGCAAACAGATCTGTCTGTGCGGCCCCGAAGTGGTCCCAAATCAGCTGACCGCCTGGGGATGGAGTCACCACTGTCTGTCGTGAGAGCTCGGCGGCAGCACGATTGAGCAGGCCGAGGTATAAGTGGCATGAAGTGACCTCAGATGCTTCTGACTCCATAGGAGGAGATGGCAGGTGAGTTGCGACATGCGAGGGGAGCATAGACCACCTTGACGGTTGATGTACGCAACGGTCGCAGTGTTGTCCGTACGGACCAGCACATGCTTGCTGAGCAGTTGCGTTTTGAGGCGTCTCAGAGCAAGATGTATTGCTAGCAACTCGAGGCATTTGATGTTCCAATGTAGTTGGGGGCCCGTCCAGACCCCTGCTACTGCATGCCCGTTGTACGTGGCCCCCCAGCTGGTGTTTGAGGCAACTGTGAAGACCACAGCATACCTGGACACTTGTTCTAGGGGCACTCTGACCCAGAGAAACGAAGGGTTTGACCATGGGCTGAGGGTTTGGCGGCAGGCCGGGGGGATTGTCAACGGAGCATGCCCTCTGCCACGCCCATCTCGGGACTCGGCCGTGAAGCCAGTGCTGAAGCAGTCTCATATGAAGCAAACCCAGCGGCGTTACTGCAGCTGCGGATGCCATATGCCCCAGGAGCCTCTGAAAAGGTTTCAGTGGGACCACTGTTCTGGTCTTGACAGCATTCAAGCAGTTCAGCACTGACCAGGCATGTTCCTCTGTGAGGCGTGCCGTCTAGTGGATTGAGTCCAGCTCCATACCGAGAAAAGAGATCCTCTGCACGGGGGAGAGTTTGCTATTTTCCCAGTTGACCCGAAATTGAACTGACTGATACGCTGGAGCAGCAAGTCCCTGTGCTCGCACAACTGCTCCCAATACGAACACCACGCTCTCTCATGGGAGCAATGGCCACCTCCGTGACCTTCGTAAAGACACGGGGGACAGGGGGCCAGCTCGAAGGGTAGGACTTTGTACTGATATGCTCGACCCTCAAACGCAAAGTGTAGGAATGGCTTGTGTCACGGGACGATGGAGACATGAAAGTACGCGTCCTTCAGGTCGATCGCTGCAAACCAATCTCGGGGACGGATGCATTTCGAAAATGCATTTCTGCTTTAGCATCTTGAACGGAAGCTTGTAAAGGGCCCTGATTCAAGACTCGCAGGTCCAAGATTCGCAGGTCCCGGACACGTTCACTCAACATCGAAATGCAGCGAACACCACTGAACCTGGGTGGACGCTGGCCAAACTGAATCGTATAGCCGAGTCTGATGATGTGGAGGAGCCAGCTGGACCGGTTGGGAAGCACTTTCCAGGCTTCCACAAACCGGGCCAGGGGGACCAGAGGTACCACAGACATATCCGGGGTGGGGTAATGAGGTGGATGACAGGGACCCGACTCGGAAGGCCCTGGGGCGGCCCGAAGAGGGGCCTGAGTGTGCGGTGCAGCACTTATCGGTCTCCACAGGTCGGCAGAGGGTGCGTGAGAAGACGTAATCGGGTCCTCGAACCGCACCTGGCTGCCGGCTGGCGATATAAAGGGGCCTGAGGTGGCAAGGCTTTACAGGGTCGCACACCGCCAGTCGGCCAGACCCAGGAACAGAGGAATTTGCTCTTCCTTTGAAAATATGGGTGCCGCTGGACTCCAGGGAGCCAGCGGGGGAACAGAAACAGAATCAAAACAAATATTCTCTTTGTTAAACTTTAGAAGTGATTAATGAACCAGGCCACTTCATGATGATGTCACTATTAAATTCAGGCAACATCATCTAATGTTATTCTCTCGACTTCATTTGCCTTACTAAAAGTGTTTTCTAAACACACTGGTAAAACAACCTTCTTTTCTTTCTTTTTTTTATCAGAAATGTATTAATAAATCAGTTTATTCCGCAAGGATACATTAAATTGATCAAAAGTGACAGTAAACACAATTACATTGTTACAAAAGATTCTATTTCAAATAAATGTTGTTCTTTTGAAATGTTGTATTCATCAAAGAATCCTGTCTGTTAAGTGTACTGCTAAAAGATGTGACCAGGAGATCCAAATGCAAGCTTTGAGTGTAATCCATAATCATAATCAATTTAATATGTATAAATTCAAAACCACAGGGCAAACAATCCAGATAACCACAAAAGGTCCAAGGCGCAGGCAAACAGGGAAATCCAAGGAGACAGGCAGAGAATCAAGACCATGACAAGGAACAGAGATGACATCCCAAAATGCAGTGAAACACTAACATTAAGGAAGTCTGACAAAACACACAGGGCTTAAATAGTCAAGTTAAGTCAAGTCACCTTTATTTATATAGCGCTTTTTACAAATACAGATTGTTTCAACACAGATTTACAGTGATAACAGGAAAATAATGCAATTATGTTTCTGCTGTACACCGGATCTAGAAGAAAATAGTGTCATAGTCCAGCTTAGGTAAGTTCAGTGATGGTTCATTTTTGTTGTAAAAAAAGTAATTAATTAATTTAATTTATATATATAGCCGCTCTGGAGAAAACAGTGATGTCACTGTCCAGCTCAGTTCAGTTCTCATACAATGGTGTCAGGCAGGCAGATAATAATATTGTTGAATATTAAGTGTCCCCAACTAAGCAAGCTAAAAGCCAAAGGCGACAGTGACAGGAACTGAAACTCCCCCAGGTTACAGACTGGAGAATAAAAAACCTTGGGAGAAACCAGGCTCAGTCGGGGGGCCAGTTCTCCTCTGGCCAACGAACGAACAGTGTATGATTATGATTCAGGCAGCATTACAGGTCAGAAGTCAGATTGGATCAGAACATTCAGAATATTTATCCAGTTCCATCTGATTGAAGATCGGAGTCACGCCGGTATGTTGAGGATCAGTGCCGATGGCTGTTGTGTCAATGAGGCCTTCACAGGGGAGAGTCTAGTAGACACAATCTCTGCTGACACTTCAGGGATGCGTTGTGGTCATGTCTAGGCGCAGGTCCTACATCTGATCTGGATACGGCCCGTATCCGGCTGACTACATCATGCGTTGTGGTCGTGTCTAGGCGCAGGTCCACATCTGATCTGGATATGGCCCAGATCCGGCTGACTACAGTAAACCTCGGAATAAACAAAAAGACTAACATTAGTGTAGATGCCATTCTTCTTATGATGTAACGAGTACATCGGGTGTTATAGGAAGTGTTCCCGGTACTGGCTGACCTAGTTTATGCAGCCTAACGATCTTTTAACTGATTTAAATAATAGAAATGTATAATGTTCTATGTGTATGCCAGGTTAAATTAGATGTGTTTTTAGTCTAGATTTAAACTGACAGAGTATGTCTGCTTCTCGAACAATGCTATGATGACTATTCCAAACTTTAGGTACTAAATAGGAAAAGGATCTACCACCTGCAGTTGATTTCGATATTCTAGGCAAACATGGATAAGATAATCACACACAGGTGGCAGGAATCAGAATATAATGAGTCCAGGCAATGAATCATGGGAAATGCAATTAATAATAATAATAATAATAATACATTTGATTTATATTGCGCTTTTCTTATACCCAAAGCGCTACAAGTACAATACAAAAGTAGATCCAAAAAAAATAAATAAAATGCACAACAGGTGGAATACAAAATACATCCAGTGTCTTCAATTAAGACACAAACACTGTCTTAAAAATATGAGTTTTTAACTGTTTCTTAAAACTACTTAATGTGTTGGAGCATTCCTAAAAGTTAAAGGAAGTGCATTCTACAACCTAGGGTCTGCCACAGAGAAGGCTTCTCACCCATAGTTTTTAGTCTGCAAGAAGGCTGTTTAAGGAGAAAAGAGTTGGCGGAGTGGAGGGATCGAGAGGGCAAATATAGCGTTATTAAATCAAATATATATGATGGTGCAGTTCCTTGTACAGCTTTATAGGTTAAAATAAGATGCAGGCATGGATCGGAAGCCAATGCAGGTTCCTAAGCACCCCAGATATATGCTGACGAGAAGGAATATGTGTAAGAACATGTGCAGCTGAGTTCTGTATGTGTTGCAGGCGCTTCATAGACTTTGCAGGTAGGCCAAGATAAAGGGCATTACAATAATCAAGCCTAGAGGTCACAAGTGCATGGACAAGCCTTTCTGCATCAGGCAATGAAAGAAAAGGCCTAATCCTAGCAATATTCCTGAGATGAAAAAATGCAGATTTTGAAATGCTCTTGATATGTGCTTCAAGTGTCAAATGAGAGTAAAAAATAACACCAAGATTGTGAACTTGAGATGATGGGAATACTACATTATTTTCAAGGTGTAAACTTAGATTTCTACAATTACAGGCAGCTGCAGGGGTACCAACTAAAAGGACCTGTGGTACATCCACAATTTAATTTCCTGCAGACAGTCAGAGACTTGCTATACCTATGATATTAGTTTTCGTGCTAATATAAATTTGGGTATCATCAGCATAAAAGTGGAACCCCAATCCATGCTTTCTAATAATCTGCCCTAAAGGAAGCCTGTAAATATTAAAAAGTATTGGGCCAAGGACAGACCCCTGAGGAACACCATGACAGACCTGTCCGACGTTAGATTTATTGTTTTCTAAAACAACAAACTGGGTACGATCAGTAAGGTAAGGGTAAGGACAATTTAGGGATGAATCTCAGGAAGTGCACAAAGAGAGACAGAAGTGATAGACTGATAAATATTCTAAAAATTTTTCAGCAAAGAATCTCAGAAACTTATTGCACTGCTGCACAGAGAAACAAATAAGTGAATTGGTAGGTTTAAGGAGTTTGGTGATTACCTTAAACATCTTATTTGGATTTGCAGTACCATCATTAATAACTTGAGAGTAGTATTCAGTTCTTGCTATTTTTAGGGCATCGCTGTACTGGACCAAATGCTCATCGTACATAAGTTTATGCACAGTGAGACCTGATTTTTTATATTGTCATTCCAGCTGCCTGTTCTTACCTTTAAGAGCCCTAAGCCCAATAGTAAACCAGGGTGATGATTTCATAAATTAAACAATACGTTCCTTCCTGGGGGTCAGCACATCTAAAGTTGATGATAAAATTAAGTTATATGGATCAGTGTTGAACAGTATTACCTGTAGGAATATCATTGATCATTCATGAAAACTGATTGAGATCAATATTTTTAAGATTTCTAAAACTAATAACCCTCTTTTGTAGTTTTTGTAGAGGAACAGATTGATTAAAACTCAAGAGCTGATGGTCACTAATACACAAATCTTTGCCTTCAAGCTGATTAATATCAGCACCAGCTGTACACACCAAATCAAGGGTATGACCTTTTCTATGAGTAGGAAAGTTGACATGTTGTATCAGGTTAAAACAATCCAGAATCTCCATAAAATTGGCAGTATGATTACAACTAGGATTATCAACATGAATGTTAATATTTCCAATAAAAATCATAGATGGACAAAGGGAATTTACAAATGCAAGTAGCTCTGTGAGTTCATCAAAAAACAGAGGGTTATGTTTCGGTGATCGATAAATAAACAAGATCAGAACAGGAGAAACACCACTAACTTTAAAAACAATACTCTCAAATGATAAAACAGAAGGAACAGCAATTTCAGTAACAGAGATCTCTGCACTGTACACAACAGCAAGGCCACCCCCTTTACCCTTTGCTTGGGTTTTCAAGATATGTAAATCCCGATGGAATACACAGATTGAGATTTAAAAAGTCATTTTGTTGGTGCCAAGTTTCAGAAATACAGAAGACATCAAGTTTTTTGTCCAAGATGATGTCATAGAGTAAAACAGTCTTTTTGTTTAATGAACGTACATTGAGGTGCGCAAACCTGATGAATTCAGGACACACTTTGTCAGAGTGTATAGTAGACACTTGTGGATAGCATAAGTTCGCAGGGCAAACACCACGAGAGATATTTTGTTTAATATCAGTACACGTGGGACGGGAACATAAGACCTTAAAATCAGTCCCTGTGATGTTAAAGTTCCACTGTGATCCCCTATGAACATATTTAGATCGACGTAGAAGTTGAAGTGATCGTAAAGTTTCACGGAAACGTATGTTGAGCAACAAATGGTGTTTCTGTGGAAGCAGTTCAGGCAGATAATACCTTATCATGACGTGGTCCAGGTGTTCAAGGATCCTCTCTCCACAGAGCCCAGTCAATATTAAAATACAGATGACAGCAAATAGCTATCTAATCCACATAGCAATGTCCAAATAAGATCCAAGGCATTATGATGAAACGAAGATCCAGACACACTGCTACACAGGCCATGGTTAGATCCAATCCAAAGTGTCCGAGTAAAATCCAAAGCGTTATGATAAAACAGAATTTCTGACACACTGTTGTACAGGAACACGGAGAGCACAAGGGAGTGAGAAATCCAGGCACACCACTAGAGTACACAGGCACAGCAAAGAGTGTTGTCCGATCCCAGTCCATGAATGTAGAAGCACGGCCAAATAGCAAGGAATATAACAATAACGTATAGTAGTAAATAAATAATAGAGAATTAAAGTGAAGAAGCAGCAGCCAAACGTGCCAGTGTTCTCTCCACCGGAAGTAATTGTTTTGGGTGATCAATCCATGATACGATCAAGGAGACAGGAGGAATGCCCTCTGGTGGCTATCATCTACACTTAAAGGGGAAATGAAACGTCCATGTTTTGGCACTGTAGTACTACATATATTAGAAAAATCACCTTGCCAAAAAAATTTATTTTAAAAAGTTGTTAAAACCACAGATATGACAAAATTGTTTTCGTAATTTCTAGCTAGCGAGTCGCCATTTTGGAGTGACGTCACAGCCTACGTCACGGGGTTGGTTGGTTCCGCTGGTGAGTGAAGAGAGTGAAGCGTTACTGGACCGGACTGAATACGCAATTGATTTGAAATGTAGGAAGACGAACTTGAAAGACCTGTTGAGCCCGTGTGTCCCATTGCTTATGCATTTGACTCGATACGGCGTGGGAACCGAGCAGTGGTACGTCGCTATGTCGAACAGCCGGTGATACATGGCCGTAGCCAGCTATGAGGTCACCGAGGTCCGGACCTCGGTCATTTTTTTACATTCAAAAATAAAATTTCAAGCTCTCTGAATGATTAATTAGCAGTTTAAACCACCTCATATGAGTGTTTGCAATTCATTTTGCTGCGAGAATCTAGCGCAGTGAACGGGGCTTGAGAGCGCGTTGTGAGGGCGCGGGTGCGATCCAGTGTTGCCAGATCCATCTAATGGAAAGGTGGCAGTAGTCTTCTGGACTTGTTTTTCTGATTTAATGTCACACTTTAGGAAGTTATTAAAGTGGAAAGTTGCATGTTAGGGTTCGTGATATATTAATCTTATTTCCAAAACACAAGCTTTGAACTTATTTCGGATTATTATAAAAAAAGGCGGCGCCCTGGCGCGAAAGATATAAAGTTTTTTTCTTTTTTCTTTTATATGTTTACATTTATCATGTTTCTTATATAATTGTTGATTATAGTGGAAATCCATTTTGTAAATCATGTAAACTTGATTGACTGCTTCATTTCCCCTTTAAGCTGACAGCCATGACATCCCCAGCACCACAGGAGAGCGGACTGGTCTGAAGATCACTAAGAAATCCCAGGAAGGTCTTCGAAAAAAGAGAAGGGGTGTAACCCCAGTATACTGGCCAAATTCCCTCCATTTGCCCTTTACCAATCATGGCCTCGAAATAATCCCCATGCATTGAATTGGCCCGATCACTCTCTCTCCTCTCCACCTATAGCTGGTGAGTAGCACATGCGCCGTTGTTCTGTGGCTGCCGTCGCATCATTTAAGTGGATGCTGCACACTGGTGGTGGTTGAGGGCAGACCCCTGACATGATAGTAAAGTGCTTTGGGTGTACAGCAGTACATAGAAAATGCACTATATAGATTCCTCATTTATTACTTAATTTCTTCATTCAAGATCCCCTAGGCGTAGCTGAGGACCACGACTGTGGAGCAGACGGGACTGGAAACCACCAAGGCTTAGTAGATGGAACTGGAACAAAAAGCACAAAGAGGTTAGGGTTGGCCCCTGGGGCTGAGACAAGACATGCAGAGAGTTCAGTAGCAGCCTCCGTGACCATAACAGGTTAGGCAGCACATCCAGGAACACGGTCTATGACAAGGTGAGCAGAGTGTTTGATCATGGTTTTCTTGGACTAGAATTGGGAACTAAGAACGGCCTCTCTGGCCAAGACGAGAAAGGAAGTTCAAGGGCAACCTCCATGGTCATATCAGGCGACAAGAAGCTCAAAGCAGACTTGAAACTCAGGGGCGACAGGGAGTTTACAGCCAACCACTGTGGTCGTAACAGAACAGGCAGGAATTTCACTCATGGATGGAGAAACAGAATTTATCTGTGGTTTTCTTGACCATGGCAGGACATACAGAGTTGTTCAGGAACAGTAAACGCCGCCTCAGACAAAACTAGATCAGATGCTGACATTTCGTGAGCAACTGTAAAAACGTACGTGGCCCAGACATAGAATGGCCATTGTCATGACAGCTGAAGACTCTGGTGTGGCGGCCATCTTGTGAGGAGTCTCTAGCAGGTATGACATGACAACTGAGGACTCTGGACTTGGGATTACTGGACTCGGCAGCGTTGTGAGCACAGGGCTTGAAATCATTAGACTAGGGCTGCGTCCAAAATCGCATACTCTCTTGAGTAGGTACTTATTTTGAATAAGAAATTACTCGCTAAAAAAAAGGTATGTTACGTATAGTATGAATGTGTGTACCATTAATGTAATCCTGACGTACTACATTTGCCATATTGTCATTATCATGTGACATACCAGTGTTAGTTACGTCGCTTCACAACCATTCACAAATCAATGGTATATAAAATTGTACAAATGTAAAATGAAAAGTATTACAGTCCCAGACCACAAAGACTTACACCTTCAGTAATATTTAAAATAATTTAAAGACATTTTTATTGCTTTCTGCATGCACTCTTTTCATTCTGCATTTAAAAAGGGAAACACAGTGCTAAAACAAGAATCAATTTCACACCACTGAGTTCTCCTCTGATTGAGATGCAGGTGTCTTTAGTTAATTTATTTAGAGCTTATCTTATCATGTGGTAATTACATTTAATGTTTGCTGATGATGCATCACATGATGCATCACAGAACAAGCTCCCAGTTCTGTTAACGATCAACAATCAAACGGCATGCTTTAATTATAGGCAGAGACAATTTATATAAGAGACATGCCACTTCCTCAATCCTCAATACAACTATATAAGGAAAACCGAACGGCAAAGATGGCGGTTGTATGCACATGTCCCGCCCCTCCCGCTGGAAAGCCAATCATCTGCTTTTAAAAGTCAAGCCGGGAAACA
>FLSR01000196.1:179050-213246 GCA_900092035.1 Leuciscus waleckii
ATCTATCTATGTATCTATCTATCTATCTATCTATCGTATTAATGTATGATTTGCAAAAATGAAAACTGCTGCTTCTGTGTAGATGAGAGAATCAAAGTGTATGCGCGTTGTGCACACGCTACATTGATTATGGCCAAGCATGCGCCCTTAAAATAGCATATGAATAACATGCGCAACGCACCACTGACTTTAGACTAGGTTTTTCCTGGTCAGTGGCGGAATTGTTTTCTAAACCTGCAAAATAGCACCAGAGAACGTTTGCGCCGGAACACTCCTCCTCTTTGCGCTGAACCGCCCCCGGGAACGCAAGTTAATTTCCTAATTTACCGACGTGCGTCTGTGGAGGGAAAAGTCCGCTGTGCGCGGGTGAAAAATAGGAATGATACATGCGTCGGTGTACAAAGTCAATTGCGTTGGGTGCAAGATAGGGCCCTATGTGTTTTTGTTTGGTTGGTAATGTATTAGCTGTCCGTGTGTTTCTATTTACGAGAAACAAATAACTTTTGTGTAATGATTTCATCAAGTGCACCATTGCACAGAGAAAAAGACTCTAAAAACTAAAAACGAACACCAAGTTGCCTTGACATAAGTGTGGCATAGACATAATTTGCAGGTGGGACTAGTGAGACATGTCCCCACCACTTTTTGCCTGAATCTATCTTGTCCCCACCACTTTTTAAAACATCTAGTGGCACAGATGTACCTAATACAAAGGAAACATCTCCAGTCGACTAGAGTATTAATTTTGTTAATTTGTGATAAATAAGAGTCGATCTGGTGCTGGAATGTGTTTTTGAAATCATGCAGAGTGCTTGTTGCCAGGGCAAGTAAAAGATTAAAATAGAGATTCATGTAGGGTGCTGTATGTAACTTTTTCACTATACTAAAGCATAAAAATACCATAATATGTTTATTAATATTACAGATATTTAGGAAACATGCTGAGTTCACATACTCTTTTCTCTGAAAAACACTTCTACAGCCAGTTATGTTGGAATGTCTGTTTTTGTTTTGGTCTCTGTGATCTCGCCCACTGCCAGTTCACCCAATAGTATTTCGACACCCCGGGATGCCAGTTGGCAGGAAACACAGCGTATCGCAGCCAGCAAACAAACTGGGTCAGAGATTGCAGATTCTACCCAACCTAAAAAGCCTTGGTATCAAAAATCGATATGAACGAGAGCATATTAAAACACGGACAAATCAACTAATCAACTTACAGTGTTGTAAGTCTCCATGGCTTTCATTGTCAATTTGACTGTTCGCAAAGACCCGCCCCCTTTTGTTACTGTTGCTATGTCCGACAAGCCATGCCGCTCTCACGCCACACCATGTTCTCACAGAGCAGAGAGGACACTGACAACGCGCTAACAGACAGGACACAACAGGTTACTTTTGATATGAAACAAAGTCTCAACTTTCAAATTTGGCCATTTTTTAAAGAAATTTAAACAAATACCATTTTGTGGCTCTTTATTGTGTCGTGACAGATTGCTGCAAAGCCTCAGTTAAAGCTGCTTGTGAACCGATTATCTCTTCCTTCTAGTTAATTTATAGCATCAAATAAATATGAATGAACATCACAAGGAATGCTGTTTCAACCGCGGAAAGACGTCAGTACACACTGTTTTTCAAGTTCAAGTCCACCGACGTTAATCTACTAACTCTCCTGACTGCTTTGTCTGACAAAAAATGGCGGATTCAGCGGATGGCGGATTATGATTAGTCAGATCGACTGTCAACCAAACTCACTGCGAAGGGTGAATTGCGCTCGTTCCTGTTGCGTATTGTTGTGGGATGTGCCTCCAATGTGTTTAGTTTAGGACAGCTCAGTGTGTGAGTGTGTGTGTGTGAATGAGAGTGAGTGAGTGCGCGTGTCCGAGGCGCGCCCCTCCCCCTGAATGATCCCTGCGAAGCAGCGGATGAGAGTAGTGTGAGAGTGATACGGTGACCGGTGCAGGTAGTTAGCTGTGTGCAGTGTATTTCAATGCAGCCAGCAAAATAAAGCTCCTAAACTCTTCGGCAAGATGGCATCTTTGTTTTTATATGCTACCATCACACTAAACAGCGTGAAGTTTAGGGAGTTAACCCCGGGAGGAGAATTTCCGGCCCTGGAGAAGATGGATCTCCCCTGTGTCTCCCAACCACGGTTAGGAAACAGAAACAGGAAAGGTTAACACTGGCGACCACGAAGGGACAGTCACGTTGTTAAAAGACTGGTGAGCATTGAAAATAAAAGGGCAATAAAAAGTAAAGCCGAGTGACTGTAATACCACTGTAATAGCGGCGCGGCTAAGTCAATACAACATGGCGGCCGCTCGCTATCCCTCCGATGTTTACGGACGAGAAACCAACTACTCAAACCCGTTTATGTCGCTAACCAATGTTGAGGACAACAGTCAAGGTACTGTGAAAGCTTATGAACGCAAGGCTGAGAGAAAACACGAACATTATAACCCATTCCTGTGTGATGAAAGTTGCACTAACACACTTGCTAATGGAGAAGATCTGTTTGCGCCGTTCAACAGCCCCGCCCATTTTTCGCCCACAAATCCCTTTTGCAGAGGCAACAGTCAAAGCCACAGCTCCGTGGAAAGGCCAGACATTCACATTTTCACATATCCCGCTCCAGACAGGCCATTTAAGGGGCACTATGAAATCACAAATCCCTTTGCCAATGCTCACATGGGAAGTTTTGTACAAAGCACACCAGCTATATCCAAACCTGAAGCCAGTACGCTTCCCATGCCCTATTCTTTTATTAATCCCGACATGACTGTAAAACATGGACATTTCCCATTGCGCCAGCCCTGTCCCTCATCTCCAACACGTAAGAGCCGCTCTGCGTCCCGTCAGCCTCCTCTGTCGGACAGTGATGAGGACTATAACCCCAAAGAGAGAGTCCCTACTCTACGTCCCGGCCAGTACGACGGCAGCACACCGTGGAGAGAGTTTCTGCACAGGTTTGAGAGCTGTGCAGAGGCAAATCACTGGTCAGTCAAAACAATGGCCATTCAGCTGAAATTCTGCCTCACCGGAGCTGCAGGCGCAATCGTCCACAGAAACCCTCGTTCATCCAAATGGGACTACCGCCGCCTGCTGGAGGAACTCGAAACTGCTTATGGCCCTTCTTCAGATCATGCAGCGGCTGTAGCAGTAGAGCTGAGGCAAAGAGTGCGTAAACCTGGTGAGGCGCTTCATGTGTTCAGAGATGACATTTATGGAAAAGTAGCTATAGCTTATGGTGATTGGTCAGAGGCTGAGCAAGACGCTATAGCTGTTGAAGTTTTCACAAACGGCCTGGGTGACGCGGAGCTAGTTCAAAGGCTGCTAGAAAAACGTCCAGCTACTGTAAGCCCGGTTCGAAGTGTCAGCTTGCTGTGCCATTCTCCTCCTATGGACTGGATAAGTGCGCAATTCTTGCTCCAGTAGAGTTCCTCTTATTAGCCGAACCCTGTCAAGTTCCTCCATACCCCTCGGCAATGGACGTGGCGGAACGTCCGAAGCCAGGCCTATCACTCGTATGAACTGGTGGAACCTGTGTTAGGCTGGGTCCATATGTTGTGATCACTACGGCGATCCCATATGTGTATTCTTCGACGGTACGGCTCCCTTCGGCGAGCCCGTGTCTTCCCTTTGCAGAGCCTGCTCTGCCGTCACTGTCCGGTTGAGTCTCGCCCCTGTCATAGGCTGGAGCCACCCCAGTGACATTCCATATGTTGTACTGCCTGGTCATCCGCCCAGTCCATATATGTATTCTCCACATGTTACCTCCCTTCGGGCAGGATGTGGCTTCCACAGTGTCCCTTCCTTCCATTGATAGGGCACGCTTCCCAGTGGTCCTGTGGAACAGCAGTGACTTCCCTGGCCTAAGCCCTGTCCCATCTCCGCCTCAAAAGACTGCGGGGCGATCAGGAGGCTTCTGTCTAGGCGCTGGAAGGTGGCAGCACTAGTGGCGTTTTAATAGGGGTCCCAATCAGTTGACATGCCGACTACGTTGAACGTGAGCGATTGAAAGTGGTGCGTGCGTGCGTGCATCCGTTTCCGTATTTATATCCGTGCTGCGGGGCGGAGCGCGAGATGCAATTCACGCACGCCAATCTGCATTGGCTCGTTTTAACAATACTCGAAGATGACAGGCTCCCTAAGCATGATCCCAATCAGTCGACACGTCGACTACGTCTCAGTTTCCTCCTTCAGGGAACGAGGGTTACATACGTAACCGAGACGGTCTTTATACACCACTCAAAACATAGTTATGTAGATGATATTGCATTTCTGTCAACAGATCCTCCTAAATATTACACAATGCACCTTAAAGTGGGTCAAAAAACAAGTTCAACTAATTGCATTTAATATAAATGTAAAATAAGAAAGGGTTATTTAATTGCAAAAAACATGCCAAAGTGTCCGAAAACATTACATTCAGACTTATTTCTTTTAAAGTATATTATTTCCTTTTTAAAAGTATAAAGAAGTTTACTTTTCGGAATGGGGTAGTATGATTAATTTGTTAAGTTTGTTATCTGTGTAGCAATGGCTGTCACATTCTGAATTTTTACTGGAGGTACATCCACAATCTGTTGTAAAATGTATGATTTGTCTCATTCTTTCCAAGGGCAAACTAAGTTAGGAAATATTTTAGGAACTGCAACCATTTTTATACACAGTCCCCCCCTTTTCAGGGGCTCAAATGTAATTGGACAAATTAATATAATCATAAATAAAATGTTCATTTTTAATATTTTGTTGAGAATCCTTTGCAGGCAATGACTGCCTGAATTCTGGAACCCATGGACATCACCGAAGACTGGGTTTCCTGCTTTGTGATGCTTTGCCAGGCCTTAACTGCAGCTGTCTTCAGTTGTTGTTTGTTCATGGGTCTTTCTGCCTTTAGTTATGCCCTCAGCAAGTGAAATGCATGCTCGATCGGGTTTATATCAGGTGATTGACTTGGCCATTGCAGAATATTCCACTTCTTTTCCTTAAAAAACTCCTGGGTTGCTTTTGCAGTGTGTTTTGGATCATTGTCCATCTGTACTGTGAAGTGCCATCCAATCAACTTTGCTGCATTCGGCTTAATCTGGGCAGACAGTATATTCCTATGCACTTCAGAATCCATCCGGCTGCTTCTTGTCTTCTGTCACATCATTAAAAAACACCAGTTATCCAGTGCCACTGCAGTGTCACGGATCCACTCAGCACACCTCAGCCAGCGTCAACTCAACACACCAGGTCTCGATCACACTCACCCGAATTCTGATTAACTGCACCTGCAACTCATCACTTCACATGCCACGCTCACTCTGGATATAAACCCCAGTCACACCACAGTTCACTGTCCGGTCTCGTCTTCAGACGTCTGTGAATCCCCAGCGTTATTCCCAAGTGTCTCTGCGATCCCGCAAGTATTCTCAAGATCAGACTTTCCATAACTCTCTCTGTGTGTTCTCTGTCTGTATCAGTGATCAGCGATTACCTGGATAACCTCAAGATCAAGACCCGTTCTGTTTATCTCCACCAGCGAAGCTTCCTGAATCCCAGCTCATTGCCCTGAGTGACTATATCTGTTTCATGCATACTAAAGACTCTAAGTTCAACATTATATTCCCTGAGTTTGACCTTTTGTGCTTCCTTGCTATCCGGAGCTGCATACAGTGTCTAAATAAACCTTTGTTACCATTATCTCTGTGTCCTCGTCCATACAGTGCTGTGACAGAAGACCGGACCACACACAATGCAGGCTCCCACGGCTTCCGGAATCTCCGCTTCATCCATCGAAACCTCTCAGAGTACCCCTGTGCACGCAGCCGTCACCCAACAACCTACACTTCAAGAAACACTAATGGAATCCCGTCATACTCTTCTGAACTACCGACCTGCCTCAGTAAGTCCCATGGCCAAACCTGCAAATTACTCGGGCGACGGAGAGTGCAAGGGATTTCTGCTACAGTGCAAGCTTTATATGGAGGTAAACGCTGCTCAGTTCAATTCTGAAAAAGCCAAAATTGCTTTCATAATTTCCCTGCTCACAGGTCGAGCGTTGAACTGGGCTCAAGCTCTCTGGGATTCCGATGCACCTGCATTACAGTCTTTCGACGGGTTCCTAAATCATTTCAGTACTGTATTTTCTCAATCATCCAATGCCATATCGGTTCACGATCAGATGTTTCGCCTACGACGAGGCAATTCCTCTGTTTCAGATTATGCTCTGAGGTTTCGGACGATCGCTGCAAGCAGCGGATGGAATGAGATTGCCTTGATGACAGCCTATCGTCAAGGACTCAACTCTGACATCTGTTTACAACTGGCCATTTATGATGACACCATCGGGATTGAAAAACTTATCCAACGCTCAATTCCCATAGCCCAACCCCGCACTGCTTGCTTCCAAAATCCCTCTGCACGACCCCCTCGCCTCTCCGAGCCCGTAAACCCTCCAGTACCAGAGCCAATGGAATTCGACTCAGGACGACTAACCACAACAGAACGTAATCGACGTCGTACCAATAATCTGTGTTTCTACTGTGGAGCTTCTGAACACTACCAGCGGATGAGAGTGGTGTGAGGGTGATACGGTGACCGGTGCAGGTAGTTAGCTGTGTGCAGTGTATTTCAGTGCAGCCAGCAAAATAAAGCTCCTAAACTCTTCGGCAAGACGGCGTCTTTGTTTTTATATGCTACCATCACACTAAACAGCGTGAAGTTTAGGGAGTTAACCCCTGTGTCTCCCAACCACGGCTAGGAAACAGAAACAGGAAAGGTTAACAGTATCCTCAAACTGGCAACCCGCGTAAGCTTCGAGTCTGAGGAAGAGGGGGCGGGGGAAACAACGATCTCTGATATTTTGAATTTGGACTGCAGTACCTATTTCAACCACTAGCTGTCCTTCTTACAGACTGCACCTTTAACACACAGGCTTCCATGGGCTGAAGCCCAGGGGCCTTCACTGGGGAGGGGCCTAATGGCTTCACGGAAATTATGAATTTCAAATAATTATTTGTATAGGAGTTTGAAAGGAGTGACAACAGCACTGTGTAAACAAATTCACACACTCGTACATTTTCAGGACTCGCAACTGCATTTTCTGTGAAGCCCCGCTGTGAGTCAGCTCAGAGTTTCCTGTTCCACCACTGATCCCACCCAGCTCAGAGTTTCTATGCCCCCACCCAGCTCAGAGTTTAATTTTCCAATGAAGTGCATGATCACGAGGAACAGAACAAAAAACGTCTTTAATCATAATCCAAATATGGAACATGCAGGAGATAACCAGGGTATAATTCAGATCAAAAAGATAATGACGCAGAACACAGAACCGAGGAAACTAAGAACATAAATACTCAGACAGAGAAATAAGGTAAAACAGTACAGGTGTAGAGCTAATTAACAACCAAGGAGACTAACTAGGAACAAAAACTGCCAGCCAGACGACAGGAAAAACCAAAACCAAAAGACAGAACATACACGTTACAAGTTATAATTAAAGATGCACTTTTTAAGTCCTGCTTAAAGGCTGCTTGTGTCAGTGTTTTAGTCGCTGACTTTAGCTAGCTTCTTTGCATGAAGAACAACATAGTGACGAAGCGCGTTTGTCTGTTTAGGGCCACTGTAGAAACATGTCGATGTAAGGGGCCCCGCGGTGCATGTAGATAGAAATGGCTCATTCTAAGGTAATAAAAACATAACGATTCATTATGTAAGTTCCCTTTCAGTTGCTCACGTTCAACGTAGTCGACGTGTCGACTGATTGGGATTGCGCTTAGGGAGCCTGTCATCTTCGAGTATTGTTAAAACGAGCCAATGCAGATTGGCGTGCATGAATTTCATCTCACGCTCCGCCCCGCATAGCGGATATAAATACGGAAGCGGATGCACGCACCATTTGTCTTTCGCTTCGGAGCCGATCGGTGTCGATGTCTCTGAAGAGTGTTGTTGTTTACAACGAGTGAGTGTGTTGGTGTTCTTCTAGGAAAACTATCTCAGTACTTGTGGTTCTACAGCGCGAGTGCAGCGGTGATTTTGCGACTGTTTTAACAGCATGAAATTTCTGTGTTTGTTGACGGCTGGTTAGAGGGCGCAAAAGTGAGTGCTTTACTGTTTCAATTCACTGTTCAGTATTGCCACGGTCATTCCCCTGTGTGCTCCGGCACTGGTGATGGGTCCCATTTCCTGAAAGAGCAACACGGGTGTGTTTGCGTCTTTTTCAAGATGCCATTCCATCCGTGTTTTTCTGGGTAAGGTAGAGTTTACACAGACTCATGCTAAACAACTGCTAAATGTTTTTTTTTTTAAAGGGTGTATGTAGTTTTGAGAACATATATTGTGCAAAACTGTAAGTATACAACATCATTTTGCAGATATATAAAATTTAAGTACACTAGCTGCAGAGACTTAAGTAGGTCTAATGTTTATTATGGCTTGGAGCTTATTAAACCCCAAATTTAAAATTAGAATATTTTCTAACTGATGTCTTTTCAGTTAAAAAGAAACACAACAACGATTCGAGATTATGTGCTACACCACTAAGATATATTGGAATGGGAATAGTACGCGCGCGCTGGTATTCAGTGATATCATGTTTCGTTTTGAATTTGAGGTGGTCGAACGGATTAGTCGTGTGTTAACTTACCGAACTGTTTCCCCACACACTCTGTATATAGTTTGCTGCTGCTCGTCTGCCGGCTTAAACCCGAACCAAGTCCAAATAATGGGTGTTGCACCGATCTTTTTCACCAGCTTTCACTTTCAGCCGTGTTTACTTAATATGACGACGAATATGCGTTGCAGCCGGGTTTACTTCGCGGCCGCGGGTTAGATTGCTCATCATAGCTTGTGTAGTATAGAGCCATCTCCCAACCCAACTTGGAGAATAGATTAACGGCGATATTTTTTTTATCGCGCGATAAGAGTCTCGCGTTAACGCAGCACGTTAACGCCGATAACGGCCCACCACTAATATATATATATAAATGTGTGTATACAGCACGTTGAGGCAGCTTTAGTGGATAGCTCATATTCTCATTGTTGAGATCGAGACTCGCCTTTATGCGTGAAGGTGGAGTCCTCATTACCACGCCCTACTACGGTGCCGTGGGATGGGAGATCAGAGGATCATAGTGAGGCTTCCCTGCCCTGTAACAAATCCCTTTGGGCCCCTCACTCCTCTATCACATCGCAGCCGGTGGAGCCCCCCGTTGAGCGGGCTGGTCCCTCTATAATGGACCGACCATCCGTTTCTTGCTGACCTCTGGAAATGATGACTCGGCTGCATTATCTCCCACTGGGAGTGTAACGTTGCCTGAGCCAGATCCAGAAACATCAGCTATGCTGAAACGGGCCGCCGAGGCTGTCCGATCACGTCAGTGCTTCTTTCCTGCTATTGGTTGGAGTGAGGGCTCTCTCCTCCACCTCAAAATGTTGTTGCCTCTGTACTGATGCACATCATGATGCAGTGGATACAAATCTGTGGCAAGCACGACTTGATCGTCAGGTTCTTGAGGGTAGCAAGGAGACATGAATCCGCCTTGCGTCCCCTCTTTACCCTCTCGGGACTTATCTCTGGTGTTAATGTACTGCAGAGACCTCCCTTGAGCCCTGCAGGTAGTGAGTTAAAAATCCTGTTTTTAGAGAAACAGTTCTCCTGCTTGTTTCGTCTCTATCTAGAGGGTAGGGACTTGCACGCATTTTCGGTCAACGAATCGTGCCTGGAATTCGGGCCGGCTAACTCTCATGAGATCTAAGACCCTGGCCTGGATATGTGCCCAAGGTTCTACCTCTCCTACGGGACCAGGTGGTGAGCCTGCAAGCGTTGTCCCGGAGGAGGCAGACCCATCCCTGGCTTACTCTGTCCGTCCGCTCCATTGTGGTTATAAGTGCTCAGAATGCAAAGCCTGGACCTCAGACCAGCTCTTGTCTGTTACGGAGATCAGCAGAAGGGAAGGCTGTTTCCAAGCAGAGGCTGTTCCACCACATGTGGTTGCCTTCATCTTGGTGAGAAAGTTTCCCAAAATGCACGTGCCCTCCTGGGTGGTGAGCTCCTCCTAAGTGAGAGTATTTCTCTCTCCTAGGCATTGACACAGAGTGCCTCGCTGAACAGATGTTAAATAGAGTTGGGGGCTGGGCCTATCACCTATCACGTTCGCTAGAGAACTGGCCTATGTGTCGAACCACTGCTTCCCGTGGGCTCCCTTCACATGAAGCAAGTTTGACTGTAAGCCCGGTTCGAAGTGTCAGCTTGCTGTGCCATTCTCCTCCTATGGACTGGATAAGTGCGCAATTCTTGCTCCAGTAGAGTTCCTCTTATTAGCCGAACCCTGTCGAGTTCCTCCATACCCCTCGGCAATGGACGTGGCGGAACGTCCGAAGCCAGGCCTATCACTCGTATGAACTGGTGGAACCTGTGTTAGGCTGGGTCCATATGTTGTGATCACTACGGCGATCCCATATGTGTATTCTTCGACGGTACGGCTCCCTTCGGCGAGCCCGTGTCTTCCCTTTGCAGAGCCTGCTCTGCCGTCACTGTCCGGTTGAGTCTCGCCCCTGTCATAGGCTGGAGCCACCCCAGTGACATTCCATATGTTGTACTGCCTGGTCATCCGCCCAGTCCATATATGTATTCTCCACATGTTACCTCCCTTCGGGCAGGATGTGGCTTCCACAGTGTCCCTTCCTTCCATTGATAGGGCACGCTTCCCAGTGGTCCTGTGGAACAGCAGTGACTTCCCTGGCCTAAGCCCTGTCCCATCTCCGCCTCAAAAGACTGCGGGGCGATCAGGAGGCTTCTGTCTAGGCCTGGAAGGTGGCAGCACTAGTGGCGTTTTAATAGGGGTCCCAATCAGTTGACATGCCGACTACGTTGAACGGAGCGATTGAAAGTGGTGCGTGCGTGCGTGCATCCGTTTCCGTATTTATATCCGTGCTGCGGGGCGGAGCGCGAGATGCAATTCACGCACGCCAATCTGCATTGGCTCGTTTTAACAATACTCGAAGATGACAGGCTCCCTAAGCATGATCCCAATCAGTCGACACGTCGACTACGTCTCAGTTTCCTCCTTCAGGGAACGAGGGTTACATACGTAACCGAGACGGTCTTTATACACCACTCAAAACATAGTTATGTAGATGATATTGCATTTCTGTCAACAGATCCTCCTAAATATTACACAATGCACCTTAAAGTGGGTCAAAAAACAAGTTCAACTAATTGCATTTAATATAAATGTAAAATATAAAAAAAAATTATTTAATTGCAAAAAACATGCCAAAGTGTCCGAAAACATTACATTCAGACTTATTTCTTTTAAAGTATATTATTTCCTTTTTAAAAGTATAAAGAAGTTTACTTTTCGGAATGGGGTAGTATGATTAATTTGTTAAGTTTGTTATCTGTGTAGCAATGGCTGTCACATTCTGAATTTTTACTGGAGGTACATCCACAATCTGTTGTAAAATGTATGATTTGTCTCATTCTTTCCAAGGGCAATGTGATCATCTACCACTGTTGTCTTCGGTGGACATCCAAGCCTTTTTATGTTGCTGAGCTCACCAGAATGCACTAAACTGTTGATTTGGCCACTCCTAATGTTCCTGCTATTTCTCGGATGGATTTGTTTTGTTTTTGAAGCCTAATGATGGCCTGTTTGACTTGCATGGGAGCTCCTTTGAACGCATGATGAAGGTTCACAGCAATAGATTCAAAATGCAAATACCACACTTAGAATCACTCCAGACCTTTTACCTGCTTAATTGATAAAGAAATGACGAAGGAATAGCCCACACCTATCCATGAAACAGCTTTTGATTCAATTGTCGAATTACTTATGGTCCCTTGAAAAAAAAAAAATGAAAAAAAGCTACTCTTGGTGGAAGCTACTCTCAAGAGCTGTAATTTCAAAACCCTTCTTCCAATTTGGATTTAAATGCCCTCAAATTAAACCTGAGAGTGTGCACTTTCAGCCCATATCCATTATATAAATATAGCTTGAACATGTTTTGGTAAAAACCAGAAAAAATCTAAAATTGTGCCTGTGTCCAAATATTCTGTATATGGACCTAACTGTAGATAACCATAATAATGTTTTATGCTATGCTTGAAACATAGGTACAGAAGAGCTGTGTTCTGCCTGAGAGAAAATACATTAAAAAAATTATTTAGCGAATGCTTTTATTGACAAAGTATGATGGCGTAATCTGCTACCTTTGCCTCAAGTTATTCTTTATAAATGTTGGCAAATACATGGCAAAACATTTTGACTGGAGGCATTTGCCATTTCACTCCCCAACAGTATAGAAGAACGGGACCATTTGTGCTGAATATGTGACCTGTTGAGAACAGCTAATATAATATAATATAATATAATATAATATAATATAATATAATATAATATAATATAATATAAACTTTCTGCTATTTACAGTATAATTTGTGATGATTATAAGTCAATATGACTAATTTATGGGACTATTTAGGTTGTGTTTTTCCACAAAAGTCTGTTTTATGAAGTTGTGTAGAGCGTATTGGGATGGCGATGTGAAGCAGCATGGACTGATGGGTAAAACAGCATGCTGAGCTGTAGCAGGAGCGCACTGATGTAGCGTGGGAGGAGGCAAGAAACTGCAGTATTGCCTGAGATGCAAAAGGCCAAAGGGTCACTGCCGACAGAATTAATTTTTAAGACCTCAGATGGAGGGAGAGCTGGAGAGAGATTGGATAGTAGAGGAGAGTCAGAAACGACAGCATGAATCACTGGACACCTAATATATAATGTGTGTGTCTTAAAATTTTTAATATTGTGTGCGCTTAAATTAAAAAAGGTAATGCATATTTCAATAGTAATGTCAAAATATTTCATCAGCAAAAAAATGGCTGCTTGATTGCAGTCAATATAAAATGGTTTTAAGGGCAGACACTACCAATAGTTAGGCCATGACAAGCATACTATATTAGGTGATTTTTAAAATTATTTCCAACACAAATGCATGCATGAGCTGAGGTCATCAATCAAAACCATCATGTGTATGTTGGATGCATGAAAGCAAAAAACTGCTGCAAATTAGACGACTGATTTGCCAGTGTCACGGTTGCTGGTCAGCAGTCACGAAGACAAAGGAGATTCAGATTTTATTAACTATACCAAATACTCAGGAGAGCAGAGGATAAACGGAAACCAAACAATACCTTAACGAGAAGCAACAGAGAACTGAACAGAACCAGGGGTATAAATACACAGAAGGTAACAAGAGAACTCACTTAGACATTTGCGAATAAAGCAGTGTTTCCATCTCATGTGTACAAGAGAACAAAATTGTCGCTTCCTGGGAAAGTTGCACAAAATATCACATGGAAGTTGCAGTAATTGGGGTAGAAATTATGGATAATTTTTCTACATCAGAAATGACTTGCATTTCAGAGAGTGCGGACAAAACGCAATAAAAACTGTCATGTTATCTTGGATTTGGGTGCTGGTGTTTGGGAATTCAATCATGTGCTAGTTCTTGGAGGGAATTCAATTCAAAGATTGTCTCTGGTGGAGCCAAGGTGGAGCTGACAGGTCCTCTTTCAAATCACGGTCAGACGTTTCGAGAGGCTCAGGCTCCAGGGTGATGGTTGGTTCGGTCTTCCTTTGAGGCTCCAGCTCATGCATCACGGCAGACTCAAGCCCTCTGTCTGCGGTGGGCTCTGGCATTCACTCCATGCGCGGGGTGATGGCTGGCTGGGCTCTGGATCTGGAGTCCTCCTCGGTGGGGCAGATGGTGTTCAGGGACCACAGTACACCAGCACCCGCTCCACAAACTCACCGAAAGTTCCTCAAGGACAACACCCGGAAGGGTTCAAGCTGGCATAAAAGAATGCGCACAATGAGCGGTCGGCGGGTTTGGTTTGGCTCACCAGATGGAGAAATCTGCAGGTGTGGACCTTGAAGTAGTGCTCTTCCAGCTAAAGGCAAAGCAGCTGGACTGTACGTAAGATGTTTTTTATTACTCAATTTTGAGGGTCCGATATTCTGTAATGACGTGGATGTTGTGAATGCGGACAATGAAGGAATGGAAATCAAAATAGTCTTTAATTACTCTAAACAGAACACTCATGAAAAAAATGTAAATAAATAAATAAATAAACAGAACCACAAACTGAGTTTCAACTAAATCTAAACAGATTTATAAATAAAATTATAATCAAGGTGAACTACTTCATATGCACTGTAAAAAAAGATTGTTCAAAGTAAATAAATAAAACAAATAAAATAAAACAAAGATTGAGTACATCTTTCAAGAAATACTACTTCAGTCCTTTTACTTCAAAATTTCACATTTAATTAAATGTGTTACTTGCCATTTCTTTGTAATATTTGTGAAATTATAATTTGTGAAATTATAAATATAATATAGTTATACAGAAAGATAAGGGGCCCTATCTTGCACCCAGCGAAATTTACTTTGAACAACGACGCATATATCATTCCTATTTTGCACCCGATGCATAGCGGACTTTTCCCTCCACAGACGCACGTCGGTAAATTAGGTAAACTTCTCTCATCTACACACAGACGCAGCAGTTGACATTTTTGCAAACCATACATTATTACAAGCAAAAATATTCCACACGAGGGAAATCATTGTTGTGTCCATGAAGATGTGAAAAAATAGGCATAAATCTAGCTTACACATTTACCCAAATTATTATACGCGTGTTTAATCGAAGCTTATTTCGGTGGGTTTTCCATCCCCAATGTCACTTCTCTGTGTTTTACGGCCCTGACGAGAACGTCGGTCTCCTCGGCTGTGACCACTCCTGGCGTGCGTCTGGCAAATCCGCCATTATAATAGCATCCACCATGGAACAAGCGCGCCTGCTCTTAAAGGGAATGTGAGATGATGCTCTGATTGGTTTATTTCATGTTACGCCAAACCACACCTATGAGTAATGTAGCCACTTCAGACCAACCCATTTTAGATTTGCGTAGGGCGCAAGAGTCATTTATCCCACCGGTTTAATAGAAACAGCGCCGGAGATCCGCCCACAAAGTTACTTGCATTTCGCGTTTGATACTTGCGTTTCAGATCGTTAAAATAGGGCCCAAGGTGTGTTTGTAGGCGCTGAAAACAAGATCTATTGATTCATTCCAGTGGTTCAATCCATGATGCAAGCAGCTGGAATGGTTTCAGAGTCTGGCATTTCAGCAGCCAATGTTCACTGAGAATATATTAATGTGAGACATGTGAGGATATACAGTGGACATAAAAAGTCTGATAAAATTGCAGCTTTTTGAGGTGCAAAAAACAAATTAATCCAAAGAAAAATCATGCAAGATCTTTTTCCTCCTCTAATGCAATATTTAAACAAACAAAATTCAAGTAACAAACTGAAACTTTCAAAGTCACCATGAAATCAAAATGGACCATTTTTATTTTATTATGGAATACTGCAAGATTTACTTTAAAAGATTTACCCATGGACATAATAAAAAATAATAATAATCATGTGTCTTGTAATCTTGATTCAGAATAACTTCCCCTCCCTCTTGCAGTGACATCTCTTCACTTCTCTGATGACGTGTTTACTAGCGTGAGGGTGGGGCAACCTGTCAGCAAACCACAAGTTCTTGTTCAAGAAGCCATTTCACTTGGATATCCAGTACGTCACAACAGGGAAGAAAAGACTATCACAACTTCCGTTTCCTGCCGACTTTCAGAAAAAACAAGAAAATGTAAAGACATAACCTGATTCAATTAGTTTGCACCCCTTTTATAATGGTGCATGTTGTGTTTGGAATTAACCAATCACATTCAAATTCTAACTCAAAAGTATTCGTATATTCACTCATATAAATTATTCTGATTAACCACAAATAACGAGATGTTTCCATTGAAAAAAATAAAGGGGTCTGTATGTTGATCCTTTTCACACTCTTCTAGCTATGGTCTGATTTGTTCATCCTGTCAGCAGTGAGCCACGGTCAGGCATCTCCTCCTCATGAGACAACCACTGGCAGCGGAAATACATACACGCTTGTAGTTTCAAAGAATGCTTCACTTTTTGAGTCAGATTTACCAATTAGCACACAATTTGTCCTGGGTTTCTCAGTCTCTCTTCCTCAGCAACTTCCTACACAAATATCTAAAGGAAAACACTTTCATCCATAATCACTAAAGTCTATTAAAAAAACAGTCTGGTTTATGTGTTTATTAGCCCGTACAGCACATAAACAAAGTTCCTTTATGGTCACTCCATATTCAGAAGTAATATAATTTAAACAGGCTTTTAAAGCAGGACAAATTTATCTGCCCACAATTTTAAAAGGTTGTGTGGATAAAAAGGATAAGAAATCCTTAAAATAACAATAAGAAGGACACAGCACTAAGGTAACACCCTGACAAACAACATTTTTGGATGAACTATTCTTTTTACTCTACATGCTTACAACAGTGTGCAAAATCATATTAAAAGTTGTAATGTACTGTTAAAGGTGCATTGCGCAACTTTTCATGTTTAAAATACCCGTTTTCTAACCCATACATGCTTAAACAATTGCCTGATGGGCTGAATGAGCCCTTCTCTGATCACTGCGATTGTCTCTATAATCCTGTACAGTAAAATAAATAAGAGGGATTCGGGCCGGAATTTGAGACTGGGCGTGACGTCATGCGCGTTCACGGCACGCTCACCTGGCTATGTCTGGCAGGTTTGTGTATTCGCCGCCATTCTCCGTAGAAGATGGATTCTAAGAGACCGGCTTGTAGTTCATTTCAAACACCAACGCAGCTCCACGTAAGATAAAAAAAAAGAAAACTTTTGTCTAGTGCAACCAAAAGGGCCAAATTGGAGTCGACAGGCGTCGGACTAAGACGCGAGTAAACATAGGGAAGGCTTTCAACAAATGGAGAGATCTCCGGTCTGCTCTAGGGCTCAAACGGCATCCTCAGTTGGCTTTTTTTTTGATAAAACAGTAAGATATATCCCATTCTCTAATGTCTGATACGGCCAATATATGACAATAAATGACGATGCGTAAAATGTGTAATGCTTTAGCGTAAGCTAGATACCTCTGGTTGCAGTTTCGCTTGCCGCCAGAGGGGGCATAGTTCTGCAAAAACTCAGAGACTTGCGCAGTGCACCTTTAAGCAACTGCTAAAATTAACATACTGTAGCATTGTTACATACAGCTGTGTATTGGTGATGATAACCATTAAGTGTTCGTGTTGACAGTCTATCTCTCATTATCAACAGGTTGATCGCTGCAGTTATTTAAAA
Source organism: Leuciscus waleckii (assembly GCA_900092035.1). NCBI lineage: Eukaryota > Metazoa > Chordata > Actinopteri > Cypriniformes > Leuciscidae > Leuciscus > Leuciscus waleckii. Next base: position 196,302 of record FLSR01000196.1, read on the forward strand.
AGTATTTATTTTTTTCTAACTAAAATAAGCATAAGCAATCCTTTTCAGTATGTTACTGTAGACTCTTGAGTAAATGATCACCTCCTTTCAAAAACTAAATACCTTTTGTCATCTTAATCATCACCTTCATCACCATCATTATCATAATTATCACCATCATAATAATGGTAATTATAGGTAGAGATAATTGTACATGAAGAGATTTCAAAGCTTGAACCAAATTCTTTTTTTCTATCACTTATATTCTCAATTCTAAACTGTGCACATGTAAGAAAAAAGTCGTCAAATTTAGTTGTATAGCACATTTTCACAATACACATTGTGTCAAAGCAGCTTAATTGTCACATGTAGTTCTGTTTTGGTTTTGTTTTCTGTGTTCTGTTCCTGTGTTCCCTTTGCTACTTTGTTTCCATGGTAATTCATTCGTTCATCATCACCTGTCTATATAAGCCCTGAGTCCACTCGAGTTCTTTGTCCTGTATCATCAATGTTAGTTTGGTTTGAGTTACTTTGGTTAGAGTTTTCTCAGCCCCCCTCCGCTGGGTCTTCAAGTCTTCAGCTCAGCTCGGTCAAGGGGTTTCCTCGGCTCCTCCTCCACCTTGGCCTGTCACCCTGGCTCCTCCCTCACTCGGCTCCACCTGGGACCATCGTCCTTGCGGCTTCACCAGGATCCTCCGGCTCCTCCTTGTTTGGACGTCGCCTTGACTGCACCACGGACTTGCGAGCTGTCTGTTGTGCTCCGCCTCTCCACCCCTAAGATTGTGTCGGGCTCCGCCCTCCACCCCTCCCTCAATCTCCAGCATAGCTCCTCCCTCCCTTGACTCCACCATTGGGCATCATCCTGGCTGGACTCTGCGTCACCATCTGGATCGTCCTGCTCCTGTCTCCGCCCAGGCTCCTCCCACCTTCTTCGTCATTAAAAGGCGCATAACACAAACAGCTTCTGCCAATCTCATGTTAATCTTGAGTACATGTAGAGTAGTATTGCATCTTTCATATCGATTTATAAAAGACAGATACGCCTTACCGATTCTTTGCGAAAAAAGCCGAGCTTCTGGAGGCATGCCGTGGGCGGAGCTAAAGAGTCACACACTATCCCTGGATAACTTTTGATTCACTATACGTTCGTGTTGTTTACATTATATGCACTTGCTCGCCGATTTCCAACAAAACAGACATTTGAAATTACTTACCGCCTGCAATTCCAAGTCATGGCCGGGATATTTTATTGCTGGGACCGCTCCATCTTTCAGTTTCAAACGATCTGCAAATCCAGCGTCGAACAGGCCTTGTTTATAAAACATTCGTCACCAACATTCGTCGCCGGGAACAAACAAACACACTTGCACAACTCTGTTGCTGCCCCAGAGAAACTATCCACTGTTGCTCTAACACTGGGTGCTTTGGGAAGCTGAACAAGGTTATCTTTCCCTCACAACCAAAAACACACTTCTTTGGTGACATTGTTGATTTCGTGGTCTAAAAACATAATGACAGCACTGCCGACGGCTCCTGTAACCTGAACGAAGTATGTTGATGGGCGATGCTCTCGCTCGGTTGGTGTGAGTGCACACGGTCTTCCGGGAGAAGTGCCCATATAAGGAATTCCACCCTTTATACGTCATACAGGGCCATACTGAGTCCTGAAGAAGTGTATTTGGCACAGAAATACTCCATCTGTCCAACTTTGGCCATGTTCAGCACGATAATCCAACTATTTAACCATGTAAATAAGTCAGAATTCATGAAATAGCATTAGACATCCCCTTTAAAGACCCTTTGTTTATTCCTCTGAATCTCCAGCATTGTGCGATCTTTACAGCCAGACCAGTACTGTTACGAAATCCACTGGAGGCAAGCTGGTTGAGAACCCAAACGTAACTTTAATTACAACACAATTAAAAAACAAGATCAAACATATAACAAAAACATGGTGTGGCATTAAACTAGAAAACAAGAAACCGGATCTGGGACATAGAACAAACAATAACCGACCAGGACACAGGGCAAACATGAGGGCTTAAATACATAGACTAATTACAAGACAAGGAACACCTGTAAACAATGATCAGACGATTAACCAATGACAAGACACATGGCAGGATCACATGACAAACAGGGAATCACATCACAAGACACAGAAACATCACAATGACAAGAAAACCCAAACCGTGACAGGTACATTCATGATGTTATTGTTTATAAATTCTGCATGCATTATAGTCGCATTTAGCAGATTAGAGCTGTGTAATAATATAGTTACATTTTGTGACATATGTATGCAGATAAAGATACATACTTGTATATCCAACTTTATACAAAGTTTAAGGGAGACAATATAGTTTACATTTTGCGACGATATGATCAACACACTTTGTATTTGCTGTCAACTCCCTTGATTTGTTTTTTTTGTCCAGTTTGCCTGCATGAGGAGGTGTTCTCCAGGACGGGCAGCACCCCTGGCTGGCAGTAAATGAGAGGCTGAGGAAAGAAACTGGCCTAGCTTTGACTGCCCTTGTGAGTGTGTGTGTGTGTGTGTGGAGCTCGGGGTTCATTAGAGGGCTTCCTTCAGCAGATCTGCGAGGCAGGGGTCAGCGAGGCGTGCCACACATCCCAGCGCTGCGGCCGTTTCGAGGACAACTGGGGGTTCTGGGTAGTCAACATCTGAGTGGCAACATCAGCCCAAAGTATAGGGTTGATTATTTACTTTCACTAAAATCATGTTTTTTTTTTCTTTCCTTCTGCTGAATGTGAGTATGGGGCAAAATGCAGTCCTTCAAAACATGAAAGTGTCTTGCAGCTCCGTGTGCATGAAGAATCCAGGCTGTTACACCCATCTACTGCAACCATCCATTTTCCTGTTCTGGCTGATGAAACGCTTTAATTGGACGATGCTGAGAGCCTGCAAAATGCTGTTTGTTTACTCAGCTGCATCAGAGCAAACAAACAAACACGGGCCAGCCGAAGAACATGGCAATCTAAAACAGACAGATTTATTTGCACAACCTTTCTATATGTGCTATATTACTGACTTTCTAAAGTGCTAATTTATCAACTTGCTTGATGTTGCTAATGATTATCAGCTTTACAAAGCATTAGGTCTACTTCTTGTAGAAACTTGTATCAACAATTGTATTATGATTCCCACAAAAATATAAAGCAGCACAACTTTTTTTTGTAACACTGATAATAATCAGAAACTCTTCTTGAGCATCAAATCAGCATATTAGAATGATTTCTGAAGGATCATGTGACACTGAAGACTGGAGTAATGATGCTGAAAATTCAGCTTTGATCACAGGAATAAATTAAATTGTTCAAATATATTCACATAGAAAACAGCTTTTTTAAATTCTATCCACATTATTCCTACGCCACATGACGCTTTGCGCGAATTATGGGTGTAACATCCGTTAAAGGTCCAATATGTAATATTTTTTGACCACAAGAGGGCGCAGTTTCCAACAATAACAAAGGCGAAGCTTGATGACGCTATGAAGGAGGTGATGATGGGAGATGTCTTTTTTAATGCGTTTTCACCATCTAGCGATGTATCTAAATGGAATTAATGAATCATGAACATGGATGAGGTCATTTATTGTTTTTGTATTACCTGTATGTCTGATTGTATTATTTTAATGTCATCATAAATAATGAACTCAAGGAACGTGAAATGTTATGCTATATTATCCCGTTACAACTTACAGCTATTTGTCAAATGATTTGTTGGGTTGTACAGGCATGTGGTGTAATTCATATCTATTAAAATCATCTTTACTGTAACTATTACGTTACTTGTACAATAGAAAAATAATTGATTTGCTTACCTGTCTATCAATACACTCGCGAGAGCAGAGTCTCTGTCAAGTCCAAGATTGTCGCGCAGCTCTCTCCATCTCGAAAACGCCTGGCCGATATTTATCCTGGTTTTATTCCGCCGTTTGTCACACAGTCCGAATATGTACCCGAATATGGACGCTTTCTTTTTGTTGGCACTTCAATACTCGCCAAAGAGTAATCGTGATCCATAACAACGATAACCATACAGTCTATGGCTATAACGCTATAACCACCACTTCCGCATTTGATCAAGTGATATTCCGGTGTGGTGGAATATCACATGGTCCACACCGGAAAAAATGGATAGTGCGGAAATTGCGTCACTGAGAGGCGACATTTCTTTTCCGGGACGGACAGTTATTTAAAATCGGAATTTCTCTGAAATAAAAAATCTTTGGAGACTTTTGAGATATTGTAAGTACACAACTGGAGGAAATTTATCACACTGTGCAAGTTATTTTCGGAAATTTTATTTCCGATTGTTTATAAGCTGTAAACAATCAGTGAAACTATCGCTCTATGAACACAATACGTTAAAACAGTGTCACAATGAGATGACATTAATCTACTCACCCCTTCAACCATCGAACATTGAAAGGAAATTTAAAAGTGTAAAACCATCAACAAGGTACTTTCAACAGACCAAATAACCCCAAGAGCGCGAGTCTTTCCACAGCAATAACAGACGGGTTAAATATCACTGTAGTATAGCCTAATATACATATCTGTATTATGTAACTTATGTCGCCTTAATCAAAAATGTTCATTAACTTCAGCATTAGTGATACTATTTCAAAGTGATTTCCGTCATTTTGTCAGATTATAAATTTCATTTACCTGTATAACAAACCTGGGAAGAGACGTGAGGATTTGAGGAGAATAATGAGAGATTATTTGTGCATTCCAGTGAATTATTAATGGAATATATCGTAAATTAAATTAGGGAGAACAGACCACAAATGTGCAGTATATGTTGTCCTTTTTCATACTTTTACAGCGGATTGCAAAGGGAAAAAAAAGAAAATAATCACGAGGAAAAGAAAGCAGCGACTGAAAAGAGCTCTTGCCATAGATATTCTTGTTATAACATGTTAAAATACCAAGTATAACGTTATACTCATGATGTCTGAAAATAAATCATGAAGGAAAATTGACAGCTCAAACTGACACAGTCAAACTGACGACCAGCTTTATTTGTAGGGCAACCTTATGAAACCCGTTTCAGCTTTTTTGAATGGAAGTTCCCCAAACCGGAAGTGCCGCCCATAATTCAAAACGCAGTAAGGTCTTCGGGAATAAGGTGGATAGTATAGTATTATACACACATTTAATGTATATTATTATAAACACATTTTATTTTTTTTTTTTTTTTTTTTTTTTTTTGTATGACTGAGGGTTTTATCAATATTAGATACAAAAAGCTTTGCATATGGCTTTCTACACAACTAAGATTTTTTTTTTTCTTGTTATTTGATGTCGATACTTACTATTGGACTGCTTTATATAGTTCCTTTAATAATTTGTTAAATAAGACATGCAATTTATGGTTTTATACCAGGAGTAACACATTCACTGCAGCCTTTTGGTTGGTTGACACAATAAAAGGCACCTATATGAAATATTTTATCTCCAGGAAAGTTTTTGAATACACTTTCCTTTTTTAGGCTTGTCAGTCTATTTGTTTCATTCTTCTTCTCATTCATCTGGAGTTGAGGCTCACAGCTTCTGAAAGCAGTGTTCGGCTTGTAAACAGCCGTCGCTCTGCCCTCATCACCTGATGTGCTCTTCTCCAGAAACAGCTTGGGAAGACATCCATCTAGTCTCCCCAGGTTAGTCAGCCAGTGTTGAGGAATATTGAATCTTCTCCTCCAGCTGATTCTCACCTTCCTCAATCAAGCTAAAGACTTCAGATAACAAACACAGCACAACCGGTGAAGTGTGATTCACAAACATATGAATTGTTAAATTATGTGATTTGCATACTTTTTTTTTACAAAATGCAAATAAATAAATAAAATGTAAGCACTGCCACAATACCCCATCATTCATCTTGTATTTGGCAGAGACCTGGTAGAGGAAAAGATAGCGTATAAGTAGAAAAAAAAAGATCAACAAAACAGAAACTATGAGAGGAACATAGAAAGGCTTGGCTGTTTGATATTTTAAAGGTCTTCTGTTTTGTTTTTTCTCTCTTTTATCATATCTTTTTCTCTATGACATCGTCTTTTTCTGTTTGTTTAAATGCCGTACAGGCTCGTATGCAGCTGTAATATCCAGTGTGAGCGCATCCTCTCAGCTGTGCTGGCAGACACATCAGGGAGCACTGCATTATGGGTATTTATCCCTCTCTTTATTCTTCCCTCAGTGGAAGAGTGAATGCATTATTTACAGGAGCGGTTAAATATGACACAGAAGCCTTCATGGATGCCCATCTGGGGGTGTTTTCTCACATGTCTTACAGTGTCTGTCTTTTACCAGCATTCTTAGGTTGCACATTATTGATGTATGGAAAATAATTGGTGGCCCTGAAAAGGAGAGAGAGATATATATTCTGTCTGCCTGCCTGCCTATCTATCTATCTATCTATCTATCTATCTATCTATCTATCTATCTATCTATCTATCTATCTATCTATCTATCTATCTATCTATAGGTAATGTAATGCTGGAGACAGACTGGCAGACATATGCGTCACTCCATCAGCCTCATCAGCAAATCGCTGATTCATCCCACAGGAAGTGATGCGAGGACTGGGCACGACAGAAGAGCGTGAGCAGGTAGGGGGCAGTAGGGACTTGCTTATTGCATTAATCCTAGGAAGGAATTGATGGGAATCATATATGGTTCATTATATATGGTTATATTTCATTAACACTGAAATGAACTACACTGCTACTATTAACTAGTAAACCTAAGTGAGCGGAGTGTTCACTAGCATCAGTTAGTTCACTCATTCAAACACTTGAATACACTGATGTTTAAGTGTCATATATTAAAGTGAGAAAACAGAAACACTTTATCAGAAGTTGTTGTTAACACTGTCAGTTAGTTCTTCATAATGAGTTTATGGTAACACTTAAAAATAAGGTTCATTTATTAGACATTTGTTAATGTATTATTAACTAACATCAACTTATAATGAGCAATACATTTGTTACTGTATTCATCTTTGTGAAAGTTAATTAGTTCATAAAAATACGGCTGTTCATTGTTTGTTCATGTTAGTGAATTATCTAATGTTAACAAGATTTTAATAAAGTATTAGTAAATGTTGAAATTAACATTAACAAAGATTAACAAATGCTGTATAAATGCAGTTCATTATTAGTAAAAGTTTTTTGTTTTTTTTTAATCAGCTAGTCATATTATCACAAGTACATGTTATTCTAAAGTTGTAAAAATTGTATTCATACAAAAATTTTACAGCCCCCCAAAAAACCCAAAAAAACGCATTTGTTTCATAATTGATTAATTGTTCAACATCAAGGGCCAGAAAAGAACACAGACCAGCCGGATCATTTCCATAATGACCAACACAGTCTACCAAGAGCATCTGGTTTAAGACATTTTTGGCCGTTAAATAATGGCACAAATACAGTAAAGTGACGAGCCCAAACCGTAGTAAATCACCTTGCATGACTAAATAAATACTGCGTCTGAAAGGGAAACTCCATATGCAATAATATCAGCTGCAAAAAATAACCCAGTCGACATCTTTACAGCGCAAATTTTTCACTGCGTGTCTTTAGTAAATCCTGACAGTAGTTTTTAACACCAAAAGAGGGTTTGTGCTGCTTTTTCAGCTCAAGCTGAAATCTGGCCTTAAAACTCTTATTTTCCTGTTTATTCATGTGAAGCTGCTTTATAAATAAATATGACTTGGCTTGATTTAAGAAAACGTCTTCAATATCGTCAGTAGCATCAGACAAGATGCTGTATGTCTGAACTAAAAGTGAAGCATCTGAAGTACCGTGGTAAACTTGCGAGGGTTTCCCCGGCTTAGGCTTTGATTAGCAGGACTGACAACCTTATTATGCGCCGTACTTGTTATTGATATTACTCTGGGCTCCGTTGCCATGACCACCGCACAAGAGACATTTAATTTTCTCTCCTCCATCATCATTATCTATGAGACCATCTGTTGTGCAAAATGAATTCAGCCTCTTTGCATGACTGATAAGCGCATTCTTTATCTATTTAACAGAAGGTCATATGCCACGGTTTGGAGGCAGCAAAGGAGAGAGACAGAGAGGTTGTGCTCGCGTGTTTGTTTAGGGGGCTGGACGAGTAGGTGTGTAAAACATTATTAGCACAGATGTTTATTTTGGGGAGTTCAGACTCACAGTATGTCGCTGTGCTTTGGAACAGTCTGCGTGCTTTATTATACCGTCATCTAACAACGGTTAGCATGAGGGCTAAACGGGGGCCTTCATCCCAGTAAAATATGTTGTTAAAACATTTGGCTAACGTTCCCGTTAAGTTATGAAAACATTATTTCTGAATGTTCTTGTCTTGCTTTTATTGTAGTTTCGCTTTCACGGACTTTATATATCATTTGTTTCCTGGTTTCCTTTGTTTGATTTTCCCGCCACTCCTTTGTTACCATGGTTACTGATATGATTAGGTCTTTTGTTCAGCTGTGTATCATTAATTAACCTTGTTTGTACCAAACAGTTGATGGACCCCATTGACTTATATAGTTTGTTTTTTCCTACTGTGGAAGTCAATGGGGTCCATCAACTGTTTGTTACCAACATTCTTCAAAATATCTTCTTCTGTGTTCAGCAGAAGAAATAAATCCATACAGGTTTGAAACAACTTAAGAGTGAGTAAATGAAGACAGAATTTTCATTTTGAAGTGAACTCTTCCTTTAAGGGAACATTTTGAATATTTTCTAAATGTTCTGAAACAAGAAGTATAAAATATTCCAGAAAAAAAAAAAAATGTATAAATAACATTTTGAGAACATTATTAAAGACCAGACTTAACGTTACTGAAATAGCCTAATGATTGTTCGTAACATTGAGAGAACCTTGCCAGACCACGAGCCAAAGTTTCACTATAGAAACACACTTGGAGATTCATGTTTCAGAAACCTGGTGTGAGCATGAAACTCTCAGTCTGTATCAAATCAGCCATGCTTGCATGAAAAGCATCGAATTTAAATACATTTTTATTATTCATTCAATCCCGAAATAGAATGCTGAAGTAAACGCTTGCATGCTCGCTTGTAATGCAAAAGTCGAAATAAGGGAATTATTCTGGATTTCTGATTGTCAGTCTTGAAATTAACTGCTTGTTATTTCAGTACTTTGCATCCCCCAGTTACTGTGAGCATGAAATCATTTAATCATCTTTGTTATGGTGAATTTACGTTCCGAATCCGGTAATGTTCGATTCACTAATCTTTGGCAGGCGTATTTGATTTCAGCTGTAAGTGGTACGAATGTCATATGAACTAAATGTCTATTTTTGCTCGCTGTCTGTTGTGTGGCGCACTATAAAACCTGACCTAGTTCCTAAAATATTAGTGTGCTGTGCTGTACAACCCCCCCTCATTTCAAAGCCAGAATTCCCAGCTCCTTCAAAACACAACCTATTTACAGTCATCTCCTCTATTTCTCACAATCTCCAACTTCCAGCTGTGCTTCAGCTATTTTTCAGCGTATTATTGGTGATAAGATGTCAGAACATAGGCTGATGTTCCTTCACCCAGGGCTGCTCCTCTCACAGCTCTGGGGTTGTAGTCGCTGTCCACGCCACGAACCTCTGCGTGCCAATGCATTGCTTTCTCTCAGAAACAACTGCCGTCAATGCAAAAGGAATGTGAGAAGAATGAAAGTGACAGTTTTTTAAGCACTATTTTATTTTTGGCAAAATGCGGATGTGCATGTGTACTCGGTCAAGTCGGTATGTAGTCGGTCTAACAACTTAAATTCTGTTAGATAACTTATGGAAATATATATGCTTTTAGAAAGTAGGAAAATGCTTATTGTCAGTGTTTAGCACTAGTGTTGGAACTAGTAATAAATATATTACTGTAGCCTACTTAAATTACAATTTGCAGTAGGAGTGCTGGCACAGCTATTTATTAAATCATGTAGCAGAGCAATGTTGAATATAATGCTATAGATATGTATGTATTTATGTACACATGCACGCATTCACGCACACGTGGACACACATGCATACATACATACACACACTCAGGCATGCATGCATGCACGCACAACAATGTAACATAACAATGTTTTTCTCACTCGTGGAATGCACAGAAGCAGTTTTTGTTCTTGTTTAGGCACAAGTGAACATCACATTTTGTACACTTGAAGCTAGTGTGGCCCGTGCACGTAGGGAATTTGCAGCGTTGCCGCACACTGTCGATTTGCGGCCAGTGACCCACAGCATCAGCACGGACATCTTGTGTGGGAATAGCCTTAGTTGGTCCCCTGCGCTGCTTCTTCTTGAACTCTCGCTCCACGTCAGACGAAGGCCGCCCCCTCTTTTTGGCTGACAGATCTTTGCCTTGCATGCAGAGGGCCTGTGCAATGGAAAGCTTGAAAGCCAGCAAGTCCTTCTGCTTCTTCCGTGGAACATTCATATTGTCACAATCACGCCGATAGAGCAACCAGCCGTTGACAACCACCATGTCCACGAAGTGAAAGAAGAATCGGTGGCTTCAGAAATCATTCTAATATGATGATTTAATTTGCTGCTCAGAAAACATTTATGATTATTATCAATGTTGAAAATAGTTGTGAAAGTTCAAAAGAACAGCATTTATTTGAAATAAAATAATTTGAAACATTATAAATGTCACTTTTGACAATTGAATGCATCCTGGTTGAATAATAATAATAAAAAATCGTATTGAGCCTGAACTTTTGGACGGTAGTAAAGAGTTTGCAGCAACATCTTGTTTTTTCTTTTCTTTTTCTTTCTTTTTTTTTTTTGCATAGAATACATGCAGGCTTTAGAATTTGGCCAAAACAGAGAAATGAGAGAGGTTTTTATTAGTTATAAAGGAAATAGCGGAAATAACAGAAATAACAGTAGAATTGAAATTAGAATTGAATGAAAATATTCATATATTTGTGTAATAATATTCATTATAGTCTTTAGTTTACATGTAGCAGACAAGTGCCACACATGCTGAAAATCTGATTTGTGTATCCTAAAACTTTAAAAAATTTTAACTAATTTTAAAAACAAAAACAAAATTCTATATTTGCAAACAAATATGTCTTGATGCTGTCATGAAATAAAAGCTACTGTACAATTCTTTCCTGTAGTAAACCACTGTCTGTTCCTCTGCCCTCCTTTAAAATGAAGAATGGCCTAAAATTAAATAAGCAGCAGCTAACAGGGAACGCTCTCAGGACGTTCTAGCAAGGTTCTCTCAAAGTAAATAACAAGCGTTCTTCCAAAAATCAAAAAGATATCTGGTCTCAAAACGTTAGCACAAAAGCATTCAAGGAATGTTGTTTTTTCCTGAAAGTTTATCTGGACGCTTGTCTAACGTTTTTAAAAACCTTTTGTTTCAAAACATTCAGAGAACGTTCAAAAGAAACATTCTCGTAACTTTTGCGAAATCACAAAATGGAACGTTCCCTTAATGTTTTCGCTAACGTTTGCATAAATAAGCAATTTAAACGTTTTGAATGATCGGAGAACATTCAGAAATACTATTGCATTACTTAATGGGAACGTTATCGTAACATTTTTAGAACATGTTTTTGTTAGCAGGGATATCACTTACCAGCCCAACACATGGACTCGTGGTGAATGTGCGTGGAGCGGATGCATGGATAGCATGGCTTTTGTCTGGGAGGAGACAGATATATCTGCCGGAGCAGAGGACGTTGGCTGGCGGTGTGAATTGGCTGCTTCTTAAGCCAGTTATCTTCGCGCTCCACACTGCTGGTGCTCTGCCAGCGCTCACAGTCCTGAGTGAGGAGGACATTAATGAGTCGTGGAGGGCTGAGACGGGCTACACCGCGCCACTCTCTCTCTCTTCTGCAGGAAAATGATGTGTTTTTGAGATTCCCTGATACCAGTCCAAATAAAGCATGAACCCAGCTAACAAAAACATGTTCCAAGAACCTTCTGCCAATGTTCTTATTAAGTTATATTGAAGGAATAAAAAAAACATTCATTCAGTCATTAATTACTCACCCTCATGTCGTTTCAAACCCGAAGACTTTCGTTCATCTTCAAAACACAAATGAAGATCTTTTTGATGAAATTGAGAGATTTCTGTCCCTCCATTGACAGATACAGAACTGACACTTTGACGTTTCAAAAAGTTCATAAAGAGATTGTAAAACTAATCCATATGAATTGAGCGATTTAGTCCAGATTTTCTGAAGAGACTCGATCACTTTATATGATGAATAGATTTAATAGGCTTTTATTCACATTTAAACATTTATTACTCACACATCAGTTGTGGTAAACAGAAGTTCAAGTTCGTTTGATGTGCGAGAACCAATAAGGTTCATTCTCATGTTACACAGCATGTTTGAGCTTCAGAAAGAGGTTTGTTCTCATGCATCAAGCAGGTTTGGTTGAGCTTCTGTTTATGTTTGTTGATCAATGTTTATATGTTAAAGCAGCATATGTTTTGTACAGCTAAAAATAACTGGAAGTGACAGCAGAAGCCAGACACATTAAAGTCCCCCTGTAGTCAATAATTGTATCCCTTAAAACTCATCTTTGATCACCAAAAGAATTTTGCATGAAAAAAAAAACTTCATGCCTTAAAATATCTTGAATGTAACTCTAAACTCTTGCCTCATTTACTATACGTGGTTCTATGAATATGCAAATGAGCCCCGCCTCCACTCACTCACTCAGCTCAGAGATCCACTGGTTGACGATCACACGTTGATCTGATCGGTTACAAGGTAGTTTGTGACGTCAGAAACACCAGCGATTTCAAAGCGTGTGTTTGAGACCGTCTTTGGTTCACTGCAGTTTTAAGGAGAAAATACTCAGCAATGCTGTCGACTTATGAACTTACACATGGTTTGTCTTAAAGCATATTAAAAACACCACATAGACACATAAACAACATTAAAAGCTGGATTTTCACCACAGGGGGACTTTAATTGCAGCCCAAGGGCATTCAGTGCTACCAAGTCAGAATGTTATGTGTCTATGTGGTGTTTTTAATACGCTTTAAGACAAACCATGTGTAAATTCATAAGTCGACACCATTGCTGAGTATTTCCTCCTTAAAACTGCAGTGAACCAAAGACAGTCTCAAAAACACGCGTTGAAATCGCTGGTGTTTCTGACGTCACAAACTACCTTGTAACCAATCAGATAAACGTGTGATCGTCAACCAGTGGATCTCTGAGCCGAGTGAGTGAGTGGAGGCGGGGCTCATTTGCATATTCATAGAGCCGTGAATACTAAATGAGGCAAGGGTGTTGAGTTACATTCAAGATATTTTCCCCCATTGGTGCCCCCCCCCCCCCCCCATCTCTCTCTCTCTCTCTCTCTCTCTCTCTCTCTCTCTCTCTCTCTCTCTCGAGCTCCAGGCCAATTGGTTGCCTGCCTTCAACTGCTCTCTTCCTTCTCCTTCTGTCTGTCTGTCTGTCTGTCTCTGTCTCTCCTCTTCCTCCGTCTTCCTTCATCGTGTGAAGAATGATTAGCATACAGGAGGCGAGAGGAACTTTCCAGCGCGAGTGAACAGGAGAACAAGTGAGCGAAGGGAAGATCGTGGGAACGTACAATCAGGAGCGATTGGAAAGTTTGAGCGAAGGCAGCATTTCCATACTGGTGGGTCACTCGTGCTTTATCTCTCTGGCTGGATTGAGCTCGTACACTGTGTTTTATTTCAAGTTTTATTTACAGTGCACGTGTTTCCGCCAGGAGCTGTTTAGGCTATTATAGGCTACTGGATCTTAAGATAATTCGCCTATAATAATAGAATTATTCTAAAAACAAAGAGAGGGAAACATGTCGTGCTTTGTTAGATTAACAAAATGTAATCAGGTTGATTTAGTCATAATTCATAAAAAAAACTAAACACCTTCAACTTGATAATTTAGATGTTTAGGACAAAATATTTTTACAGTGCATGATTGTCTTGTATTCCAGTAAAAATATCTAACAATTCTTAAGTCAAGAAGATACATTTACTTGAGAAGCAAAATTACATATTAAAGTCTTCTTTTCTGAGAAATGTCAAATTTAAGTTGAGCACATTTGAAAGAGTGAAGTTCAGTTCAGAAGATTATTTCTAGTAATTGTTCCTAATGCACTGCTGTTGATTTGCTCTGTATCAACCAGACTACATCACTACTGTCTGTGTGTGTGTTGGACGTCTCTCTGCACAGGCTGCTGGCATATCTGTGGTTAATGTAAGTGGATGTTGTGAGTGAGAGGTAAACGTGTCTCTCAGGTCAGGAGCTGTTGGGCTTTTTCTCCAGAAGCTTCTGTGGTCTAAGGCTTGGTTTCTTGTTTGAAATGGCACTACAGTAGAGTCCATATGCATCTGGGTTGGACTTACTGTAAGGCTGGGCTATTCGACTTCCTCATTGAGAGTTGTAGAGATAACTGTGCGCTGCTGGGGAACTTCTGTTTTCTTGAGATGACTGCAGATAAGCTGTATTACATGATGAATGCACAGATATGCCTTCAGAAGAAAGTGATTTTAAATGCACTAGCCATTTTTCCTTCTTTAAACATCAGTTGTATATGAGCGTTCCCCACCCCTGCCTATATATTTTGAGTTGCATATTTGGTTTTCATACTTTTGTTTCTTCATCTTAATCATGTGTCAACATCAAACTCTGAAATAACATTAGTTGATCCTGATATTTATAAGAAACTGCGGTAACACTTTATTTTACAGTGTCCTTGTTACACGTTACATGTAGTTACTGTAGCAATAAGTATAAATTATGCATACATGCAACTAACCCCAAACCAAACCCTAATCCTAATCCTAAACCTATAGTAAGTACATGTAGTTAATTATTATTACACAGTGCTTTAATGCATAATTACACTGTAACACGGAAACCTTCAAATAAAGTGTAACCGAAAACTGCCATGAGAAGGACAGTAAATGTAACAATCCAACCAACACAAAAATATTTTAAGAGCGTTTTGCTATTGTTCCAATTAAGTTATGAAAACGTTGTTTCTGAATTTTCTCTGGACGTTCAAAACGTTCTATTATTCAAATGTTTTAAAGCATATGTTTCTTGGTTATACGAACATTAAGGAAACATTGAACATTCTTCAGACATTTTGGAAATGTTACCCTTGAATGTTCTCTGAATGTTTTGAAACAAGTAGTAAGAAAATGTTAGAAGAACATCCAACTTAAATATTTAAGAAAAAACGCTTCATTAACGATGTATAATTAATGTTTTTATGTTAACGTTTTGAGAACCTTGCCAGAACATTAGCTAAAGTTCTGAGAAAGTAATATCATCATCACACCGTGTTTATGAATCAGGGGAATCTTTTTTATAATGTTACTTAAAGACAAACTAAATAGTAGCCGAAAATGTTGTCAAATTAGCAGCAAGAGAAAAAACAGTCCATCTACTTTAAGTTATGTGAAGCAAACTCTCTTTTTCATTGCATGTACACAGACTATTCTCAACACTATACAGTAGTGTAGAACTGAGACAAAGTGCACTTTATTTTGTGTTAATTAATGATCTATATTATAAGACCCACACATTCTACGCTGTGAGTGAAAGCCCAATGGATCTGATGTACTAATATAGAAATAGTGGAAACACACATTGCTTTCTTGTATAGACATTGACATGCATATTCTATTCTATATTTAGCCAATTTTCAACAAGAATTCAATTCACCCTAAACATTTTCACAACTGTGTCCATAATTGAGTCTACTGTATATTACTGAATACTCAATAACGAATATATAAGAATATATAACTTTAACTATATATTATATTGTATTATATTTTATTATATTATTGACCAAATTCCTTCCCATGTCAGGTTTTAGAAGTATTTCTGTTCAAAGAAAGTTGTATTTCTTCTATTATGATAAACAATCTTCAATTTGTGATTCTGACCACAACAAAATGCACGAGTTTTACACACTTTTTTACATATATACTTAATTTTTGAGAGAGCGTATCTGCAATCATCTGTGTTTATGGAAATTCAAAATAAATGTGATAATTACGGCCAAAAATTAATGATCTACGAATGACCAGAACATGTTTGCATATTGTACAGTATAATATATTATGTTTACTTTGATATGACAAAATGATTGAAATCAAGTCTTGCATGTGCAGTGTCTCTGGTAGGATAGAGATTACTGTATAAATAGCACATCCAGTATATGTATCCAAGTATAGATGTTGTGTAAGGCATAATACAACTCAGTGTGTGACTGTGAACTGTGATTGAATTGAGGAAAGAGCCTTCATCTGATTCCCATTATGCTTTGTATGAAATACTGTTTTAATTGCTGCAGGTGATCAGTTCATACATTTCAGCGAGAATATGAAACGTTCACGGCTATGTAAATTCTGGCATTATTTGCGCACCTTCTTATCGTTTCACACCCAGATGCTGTTCAGTTTTCAAAGGAATATTAAAGTCTTTGTGCAATTCAGTTTCACACAGTATTTGGAGGGACAGATCATCAATGCGTAATGACTTAAATATCAGTGTACTGCTCGCTTAAATCTGTCTACAAAGATTGATGAATCGACTACACTGTTATCATTATGGTGTTTTCATTGACAGATGTGGTCACTATGAACCATCACTTAAACACTTCAGTATGTCTTAAAGATCTCAAATAACAATCCCCATAGAACAAAAGTAAAAGAAGCAATTTTTTTGTTTAAATGGTATTTTCATTGTGTGCAGAACACATGCATTTTTTATTTATACATTTTTTTGTTAGTACATAAAAGAAAATATGATGCATATTTTAAAAAGACTTCACAATAAACATTAAGGTCTCTTCGGTGGTGGTGTAAAGTATTTGAGCAAATGTAATCAGTTACTATACTCAAGTAGTAAAAATAACTTTTTGCCTACTTTGTAGTTAAGATACTTGCAACTTTTACTCTCTACTTGACTACAT
>FLSR01000196.1:213427-257849 GCA_900092035.1 Leuciscus waleckii
GTCTTTTATGAATTTAATAAAGAACTCTGTCTCGTATTCTGTCCAAACACATCGCGTCATCTACGTCAGGTGACCTGGAAATGCGCAAAAACTGTTTCCATTGCAGTTTTGCGAAATATTTCTTTTCAAATTGCCTGAAAAACCACCTCATGCGAGCGGAAACACTTTTTGCGATAAATGGGAGTTTTAGCGAAATTGACGTGTTTCCATTGGGGCGTATTTTCAATTCGCAATTTCAATTTGCTCAATTTGAAGGGTAATGGAAACGCTGCTAGTGTGACATGGCTTACAGCGAAGATCATGTTCGTACAGTCTGACAAGCAACAATCGTAAAGGACTATTATAAATGTGCATCTGGCTTTACTCACCCAAACTTATGCACAACGCTACTTTACTTGAATGTGAGTGCATTAGCAGGTAGTTGCTGAATCACAGGTGTTTCATATATGAAATGAGGACATGAGGACATGAGGACAAACCAGCATGACTACTGAATTTGATCAAGATTATTTAATTTATCCGTCATATTGAAGACACCTTTCTGGCTTTAGAAAGGTAGAGGCAGACTGTGATAAACTCATTTCAAAATAGATGAATTTCACACTGTTATTAAACTGAACTGAATCAACACTGAACTGAATAAATACACTATTGTCTTTTTACAGCTGCTTTGCAGAATTTGAATTTGTCTCATTCTTGAAGTTTGCATTATTGATCGGTATAATCCTGTTTATTACTGTGAAGCTGCTTTGAAACAATCCGCATCGTATAAAATGCTATCTAAATAAAGGTGACTTGACTTGAATAACGTCACCATTTACGGTATTTACGGTTGTGCTGACGGACCGATGGCTGATCTTTATTAGGCGTGAAGGCCACATAAGTAATTTGGATCATGATTGATACGTGTGATGCTCATGCGTTCTGTGCGAGAAAGAGCCTTCCCCATCATCATCCATATCAAAGCATGATCTATATCTAAACAGTGAGGCCAATTAAAAACCCATCTCGACTGGAGCGAGTCTGTAACCGAGAGTGTGGAGTGTGAAGCAGACGAGTGATTGATACCGTCGCTCACCTACAGACACAACATTCATCTCGCTCACCTGACGGCACCACAGTCCCAGCGTGTCAGAAACACAGGGATCGCATGAGTTATGTGCTCTGCAGCCGTAGGGTTAGTCATCGCTTTCTCCAGAAGAGGAAGAGGAGGAGGAGGAGGAGGATTACCGCTGCCTGTCTTTGAGGACTCCAGCGTCTTTTGACCAGGCTTAGTGGTGCACTGCTTTAAGAGAGGATGCTTTCAGTGCATCCTGATGTTATTCTCTTCTGCGTGAGAATTGTGTCAGAGCTGGAACTGAAAGCATTGTGGGCGTCATTTGGTTTGATTTCACTTGGACAATTAACTAAAGCTTGGGATCTTTTAAACAGTTTAGATATATGACATTAAACAATATGGATCTACTTGGAATGACATTAGAAACCAAGCAGCAAGAAAGACACATGAGGCACTTCTTTTATTTAATATTCTGTACATTTACATTTGACACTTGGCTGAAATATGTTGATCCAGGAACATGTCTTACTTGGCAAAATCACTGTGGATGATGGATGGATGGATGGATAGATAGAGATAGATAGATAGATAGATAGATAGATGGATAGATGGATAGATGGATAGATAGAGATAGATAGAAAGATAGATAGATAGATAGATAGAATGTGTAGTATGCAGAAAACATCACATTAAAGAGCGTTATATTAGAACTAAACAAGGGTAGGCTAGACGACACAAAACCGTATTGGTAAAGACTGAAACAATGCTCTCATTGCTTTCATTCACTTACTTTACTTTCTAAGACAGTCTTAGATCAAATTGATTGAAGGAATATTTGATTATTTAAAAATAACTGATCATGTTAAACGAGTCATATCATCCGGGTTTAAGTGCAAAGATTATAGTGTGCAAATAATAGGCTATATTGTAGACAGAAATGGGAAAAAAAATGTATTCATAGTGTATTTGTCTGTCAGTAAGTAACTTGAGCAGCGTGTAGCTCTTCATTTAAATCTCACGACTCTGCTGACAGTCGCCTCGTTCAGATAATGTTGAACAATTAAAATGAAACACACAGGAAAGTAACTCTAAATAAACAGTTTTAAATATTGACGTTTATTGTCAAGTTCAAATATGTGACGCCGACCTGTGATTGCAGATATGACGGCTAGATTGCATTTACATTACACTGAGATCCACTCACAATGCGTTCTCAACTCCGGACAGGATGATATTTCGATCAGAAATGCATTTATGTTTGTCTTTTCGGTGTGTATGTGGACAGCATCTGGATACAGGTTACATGTTAATGCAAGGGTAGATCTTTGGCTCAGTTGAAATGAGCTGTCGTGCAGGGGTTTGAGCTTTAGAGATGAATATCACTAACATCATGAAGGTGTCAAGCCGTCAACACCTTCCTTACTGTTGGCATTACACATTGTGACAGCTTCCTGGGAAGTTTTCCTTAAGTTCATTAAGACATGAGATTATTTAGGATATAATGCCCAAGGATATTAATATTTTCATGTTTGTGATCCATCCATTCATCCATCCGCCAATGCCATTCTGTGGGGTTGGAGGATTGGAAAATCAGTCTGGAAATCCTTGTAAATGCTAATTCAAGACTTTCCGCTGGATTTTTAACCTCTGTCTTTGAATGTTAATGACATTCAGTGTGCATGTCTGCCAATGAACAAGAGCGTTCCAGATGAAACGTTATGGAGGCAAAAATAGTCCTCCCCGCACAGGGCTAAGAAGAGCAGAGCGATATTGAAAAATGATTACAAAACACCCATCCATAATTCATCAAGCATATTGTTGAGGGCGCGGGACTCTTATTATGGCTGCTCTTTAAATCAGATTTGTCGGTTTTGATCAATGTAAAGTCTTCTAGTGACACGACTGAAATATTTGGCAAATATTACTCTGTCTAATGGATAATGGATTAAGACAAGTGATGCCACTGGGGATGAATGTGTAATAGCTGAAGGTAAGAGTACAATCATGATTTGAAGTAGATTTTCTCACCTCATTTTTGCAAAAATTGTTGGATTTGACTTTGAAGAAATACACAGAGCAAACTATAATCATCAAAGATGATTATTAGAAGTTATTGTCATCATTAAGGAACAATGCTTTTAATTTATTTTGAAAGTAAGAGAAATGTATTTACATGGGTTAACAAATGGGTTTAACAATTATTAACCATACCATATTGATCCCAATCCTAAATTTGTGGTTACCAATAGCTATTTATCTTGACAAATCCTAAAGCACAGTGATTTTGGAATCACAAAGTGATTTATGGTATCACTCAGTGCACATTATAATTGAAATGTTAGTTTAATAACCCATGACTTCTCTCTTTCAAAACATGGAACATGCTTAGGTAGCTAATATCATTCAGTCGCCCACATTTCAGTCAACGTTCTTGTGCTGAATGTGTATGGCTGCAATTTACTTATAACAAAGTTGAACTCTCTGAGGCCAATGTAATTGTGAACATCTACAATACCGATTGAGACTGTAAGAGAAATGTACTTCTGTTTGCACTATTTCATCAAAATAATGATGTCCCTTTTAGTTCAAACTATTATTTTTAACTGGAAAAATGTCAAAGCATAAACCGAAAGTGCAACTTTATATTTTAACTTCTGACAATGGCTTATGTAAAACTAAGAATCATAAAGAGATCCAAATGTGATAAACATGGTGATATGATTAGAATGACCAATGTCCAAAACCCAACTTGTTGAATTTTGTGTCATGAAAATGTTGAAATACTGTGCTTTGTATAAAAACACTATGACAGACTAATATTCTTTAAGTGAGGCTGTCAGAGAAAAACGTCATACAATTTTCACTATTCAGGAGAATGAAAAGCTAAAATGGTGAGATCTGTCAGCCAACAAATGAAGCTCACTTATTGTTGATTGCATCTCTTTCCATTGTACGAAAACTTTTTGGTGTGTTGAAATTACACATTTAGCTACAAGCACGATTGCGTTTAGCTATTGATTTCTTTCACCTCTGCTCTTTAGGCTTTCACGATGCCTTGATCGCTCATTTTGACATTCATACAATCAATCAAATGGACTGCCTGTACTGTTCGCTGTTCAAGCATGAGGTTGAGCCTTAAACAAAACTCTTTCGACTTTCAGAAAAGCTTTGAAAAGAAGACGGCCATCTCAAAACATGTCGACCAATATTGAAGGGTCTTTTTTTTATAGACATTCAATATTGGAATACTGTACATGCAACAAAAACTGTCTTTGCGCTTTATTGGTTGCATACTTTAGGCTAGAAACTCTGACTTAAAGATGTCACAACCATTTCCCGAAACCGTATTGTCGCATATTGGTAGTTCAACCATGTTGATTAATGATGTCACGCACTTTGTGGAGTAATAACTCCTTTTAATGAATCTGTTTGAGATCGAATTAACGCTAGATGTTTTGCTATAAATTACGGACATGGCATCTGAGGACTATTTCTCATTTTTCTCAGTTATTTTGCTCTATTTCCAGATTCAATCATAGGCTCGTTCTTACTTAGTAACACGTTCGCACATGCACACTCTTCAAAAATGGTGCTTTAAATCTCTTGACAAACTAAAAGACATGAATGACATTTATATGTATTCTAAATAAAAGACACAGGAAATGGTATTGGAATGTCAGCTTGCTTATTTTGCTCAAGATAAGGACTTATTAAGTCCACATGTCATGCAAACAAGAAACTCTGCCCATAGTTGGCTAACGATGCTTTCGGGAAACGCACCCCAGATTGATACTTGGTTTGGTTCAAACCTTAAATGTTGATTTAATATGAATTATTAATAATATTTCTTTCCCCAAAGACAAAACCATTAATACAAAGTAACATAATAATTATATTAGAAAGATACTACTTTGTAGTATACATTAAATTGTCAGCCAATGTGAAATTTAGTTACTATGAATAAAAGCAACTTTGAAAGACCTTAATGTTTATTCTGATATCTTTTTAAAATCCTATTTGCATCGTATTTTCTGTTATGTATAAATAACACCAGAAAAATGAATTAAACCCACTATAATTTCTGCAGGTTAATATAGTGCTGCAGTGATTACTTATTTTTGTTGGTCAGCCCGTAAATTCACATCACCCTGGTTCCCTCGACAAAAACCCAACAGGATTTTTCCACTGGCTTTTGGATTGTTGCAGAAACTACACCACAGTCACATGACTTCAACGTCACCACCAACTTTTTCAGTCTTTAATTAAAAAAATATTCTCTGAAAGTTGGAGTTATAATAGTTTGCAAGAGCGCGATTATAAATACGAGGCTGTGGAAGTGAGCAGATGAGTGTATGAGTTTACCGGTTCGGTGTGATGATGTTTAATGTAGTGCCATTTAGACACTTGTTAGCAAACGCCCTTTTCAAGACAAGTAAAAACTGTATTAAAAAAATCACAAGGGGTCTATTGATCTGAATGAAGAATGAAACACACAAAAAAACTTGAGCTTGTGTTCACCACAGACCTTATTTCAAGCGTTTAATAAAAATAAAAAAAATAAAAAAGAACCCATTGACTTAACTTGTTTTGCCCTGCAAAAATATATGTCATCCCTGTGTCTGAATAATACGTTGGTCATTGTAAATCAAGGTATCTTACTAACAATAGTTTTTGCCCTCTGGTGATTGGGATACTCATGCAGGCATTCTAACAGTTCTGGTGGCCATTCAGTGGAAGATTACGAAACAATCACACACTCAAAACCCGTTTAACTTTCCATGCCCAAACCATAATCATACATTTAGCAAATACTAAGGCAAGTACATAGAAAGATGTGGAGAGAATTGTAAGACTAAGAGACAAAAGTGTGTCCCAGGGGCGCCTTTGTCAGCGGTTTTTGGGAAGAGGTGAATGAGACCCCCAGGTGCATGCTGGAATTGCCCTACTTCCAAAAGCTACATCTGCCTATTGTTCGTCCTGGATTTACTAAGAACTAAGCCAACAACACTCACAAATCTTTCTGTATTCTGTTGGTCTAACATGGTGGTATATAACTGGCAATGCAGCTATAGCTTCTAGATATTCATTTGTAGGGTCTTTTAGTCGTAGTCTACTGTAAATAAAACCATGCGTGAGGCATTCGAATATCCAGATAACACTGCATGCATGGTCTGTTTGGAAGCAGAGGAAGGTGCTGCCCGAGTCTTGCTCTGACCTATTTTCCCCAGCCCTGCCCAACACTTGAGGTATGGAGCTCTGAAATAGCTCAGTAAGAAAAGTGGTGCAAGCATTTCCATCTTGCATAACAGGCTGATGGTTCTTTTGGCCAGCTAAGGCACTGAGAAGCAGTGCAGTGTACACTGAGAGTAACACAAGCAGGCGGATAATTGCGTCAGGGAGTTTTCAGACTGTTGTAGTGCCACATTTTCGCAAAGTGCTGTGAGGTTGGCAGGCTTTTTCACCAAACGCTCTTTTCTTTTTCTTTTTTTCTTCTAAGCAATGCTTATGCAAGCAATGCTTGACACTACATGCGTGTGAAATCCAGCAGCACTGTTTAAGGGAGTGACTGGCAGGCTACTGTAGCTTTTTGTTGAGTCGCTTTGTAGAGTATAGCAAAGCGTTAAAAAATGTTAAACAGTCATTTAAGGTTCTGTGTTTATGCAACACGCTATCATGAGCAAATGCTGTTCTACCAAAACAACATCATGTATTAATGGCTATTTTTGGGGTAATCCGGTGAATTAAATACTTTAACGCATCTCAGTTCATTATTTTCTTTTTGTATTGGTAAATTAATGGATGAAAACCAAAATATGTCATATTTGAAGTCTTGTACATGGACTGGATGGAGAATGGCAGTGTGACAAAGCTGGTTCATATCCTGATAAATGTTCATTTCCATGTTTTCTCTCTTGCTCATAGATGAATCATTCATAAAGCTATCGCCAATGAGAGCATTCTGCATTAGGGCTGTTTTCTTACTCCTCCACTATTTTCTCTTTTATGTAACATGAGATAGCACTATTTGTACTGGATACAGTTTCTAAACACTGTCATTTTATGCCCTGATTGGGACATGATTGTACTCTGGTCATGTGTTCTGGATGAGTGCATCACCAAACCCACTGAAATAACCAAGACTGTGATTTAGTTGTATATAATGTATATGATTAAATTATGTATTCCTGTCTCCAGCAGTCAGTCAATAAGGACGACTAGATTTTTATATTTGTATTTTACGTCAAATGGGATGCCAGCAGCAGGAGAAGTTTAACCTTACTTTTGACCAACTAAAAATTTAATAAAAAATACAACCAAATGTATTATAGTTTTATTATATGTATGGCTTGGTTCAATGCTTACATTTTTATTGAATATTAATGAAAAATATTTCTCTTCCCAGTCAAAAACATTCATACAAAGTGAAAAATGTGTTTATTATAAAGATCATATACTTAATCAATATATTTTATTTAGACATACTCCAAATTGTTACTTAATTTAGGTAAATATAAAGAGGTTTTGGCTTTTTACAACTTAATTTCACCATGAACAAAAACTAAATTAGCTATGATATGAAAGAAGAATTTTCACTTGAGATAGAACCATCATTTTTTATTAGACTGATATAAATGACAAACTATAACTATAAATGACATAGTTGTTTCACTTTTATCGGCATATGTGAAGGACAAAATAAATGGGAATGACCACAATTGCAGATACAGATGGCTTTTTAATTGTAATTTATCACCCATGAGTAGGTAATCAAATTTTTACTACTGTTTTGTAAAAGAAATGAATAGGATTACTATCATAAAGTCTTTTAAACACAAATGTGCCTAAGTTCAGTGTACTTTTATTCGATATGTGGTTCTGATTGTCGTTATATCTGTACATTACACTTTAATGTTGTTGGTGGCGTTGTTGTTCGGCCACTGGCTTTTGGCTGAAGGGTTTGTTTTAAGCGTGAAGGGCACTGGAATCTGTCATGCCTGGCATGCCCTCTCTGGATACATCTGCCTGAGTGCTGCAGACCTCTCAGGATGTGTGCGAGAGACGCCGGCTGTTGTGGGCTAAATAATCTGAGTGAATGTGAACGTGCTTGAGACTCCATAGTCCCATAGAACCGGCGACATCAGGGGATTTCATTTCCAAATCTCTGACATTCACAAGCTTGCTAACCACTAATCCACATCTGTGCAAGGCAACCCATCACCCAGCTGCTGAGCATGCAGTGTAATTGTATGAGCGGCTGACTGAAAGAAAAATGTTTATCATCTAAAATATGAGAATATGAGAGGTAGAATGTGGGTTGGGAAGGAAGCCTGAGTATTTGTTTGCATGTCGCTATGCTGTTGCTAAGATGTTACTTGGTGGTTGCCCAGTGTCTGAAGAGAAAATACACCTTTTTGGTCTCTGGATTTGTCTCCGCAAGTGCTGTGAGTTTGGGTCGCTTATAATGCAAAATACTCATCTTACCAAATTCGTAATGAGAACTGTTTATAAATCTTTTGTCAAAAAAGAGAAGTGTTTATTAGCAATTAAGCAGCCAAGTAAGTGACTCTGTACTGCAGGTAAATACAATCTATATCTATTTTAATCATGACTCCTGAAGAGTTTTAGCATGCTCATGGATACCGTGTTAATGTATTTGGTCTTGGCGGACTGGAGCATGTACGTTTTGTTGCTTCTGCATGAATAGACATTCATAAATCCCTTAACAGATCTAGGCAGGTGGAGCTGGGGGAGGTGGAGGGTTTTAGAGGAGCTCTAACGCTCCAGCAACCAGCGAAAACAGATCCAGATTATATAAAGAGGACCTATTGCATGAGCCGAAGCATGAGCTGTAAAGGCTCCGCCCTCTTCTGGAAAGGGGGCCAGTAGCAGCAGCTCATTTACATTTAAAGGGACAAACAAAAACGCATGTTTTTGCTCACACTCAAATAGGGGCAAATTTGCAAGCCATAATACAGTACATGATCTGTGGGGTATTTTAAGCTAAAACTTCACAGACACATTCTGGGGACACCAGAGACTTATATTACAACTTGTGAAAAAGTGCATAATATGTCACCTTTAAATGTTGAGCAAGCAATCTCATTGGCTGCAGAATCACCAGTGGCCAATTAGCTTCTGCCGTGTAGTAACTTATGTGATTGCTAGCAGATTGCATGTAAAGGACCTACATCAGTCTGCTCTATCTAGAGTTTCATGACTTATCCTTAACAGTATAAAAAAATGTGTCAAAATATGGGAACACTATTT
Organism: Leuciscus waleckii; assembly: GCA_900092035.1. Lineage (NCBI taxonomy): Eukaryota > Metazoa > Chordata > Actinopteri > Cypriniformes > Leuciscidae > Leuciscus > Leuciscus waleckii. The sequence goes on from FLSR01000196.1 coordinate 222,753, forward strand.
GATGTGGTGCCAGTACTGATGAAAGGCTAGAAATTCCCCTGCAAACATTAGAAGTCCCAGTGCTGTTGGACTGTTATATCAGCACTGTTGAAACATTGCTTAACCAAAAAGATCCAAGGACCTATTATAAAAATAGTGTAAAGCATTTTTTCAGGTCACTAATCCTAAGTATGACCAATAGTAAGTTTGCTAAGTGCTTGCTTAGCAAAGACCACTAATGATCATACATAATATTTTAAACAAATAGTCAAGTCACATTTGTTTATAAAGTGCTTTATACAATACAGATTGTTTTAAAGCAGCTTCACAATAATAAACAGGAAAATAATAGTGTTAATGTTGTCAAATTAATCAATTATGAAATTAATTCAATTTCAGCCATAAGTAGCTCTACATAAGACAATAGTGTCATCGTTATCCAGCTCAAGTCAGTTCAATGTTTATTCAGTTCAGTTTTGCAAAGTATATCAGTTATGAAACAAAGTTCAATTCAGTTTTAAGCAGCTTTACAAAAGACAATAGTGTTGTCATCCAGCTCAAGTCAGTTAAAACTTTGCTCTCATCCGATGGCGTCAGTGCAGTTAAATCGATATTACTGAATATGAATTGTCTTTTAAACTAAAAATAATAAAATCTATCATGTTGTTGTTTTCAGAATGAGAAGTATCAGAAGCTGATTGTTTCATGTGCAGGTCATAGGCATGAAGGATGTTCCTGGAGTGCGGAGGCATGTCGTGTATTCTCTCTCATGCACAAATGTGTTAACATGGCTGGCTGCTCCCACTGTGACGGGGTGAGGTTTGTTGTGGCTCCGCCCCCAGTGCTGCTGGTGTTGGCTGGCTCTGGCCGTCAGTCAAACTGCAGGATGGTGTGCGGCTCTAGTTGCGTGACTGCTGGGCAACACCTGTCACACAGAGTGTTCCTGTCTGAGACAGATATGAACTGACAGCTCGAAGGCTCGCTCTCTCTCTCTCTCTTGCACTTCCTCTCAGGCCTTGATTGCCATCTCAGGGTTTGCTGGTGTATAAGATGAACAAAAGGACATACCTCCATCCATATATATACAGTATAGGCTAAGTGTGCCTGGATTATAGTATTATAATATTAATAAGTTATTGGCCTGTTGTTTCAGTGGCACCTGCAGCTGGCTATGTGAAATCAAAACTCAAAATGTATGGCCATAAGAAGTCTTAAATAACAAAAAGTGTGAATCTTAGTAATGTATTCAATTACATTTTTTTCATCATACTGTTCATTCATTTTTATGAACTGTTCCAAATACTGATTGTCAGTCACTCAACCCTGCATGACATTTACATACAATGTTTTTTTTTTGTTTTTTTAAGAGTCTAGCAATAGCATATCATCAGTGTAACAATGAAAACTAACGCCATGCTTTCTAATGACATCTCCCAAGTGTAGCATGTACAGGGTGAAAAGCAACGGTCCTAGTACTGAGCCTTGCGGTACTCCATAATGAACTTCCCTTTATTTATTGCCGCAAATTGGTAATGATCAGATAAGAAAGATTTGAACCATGTGAATGCAATTTTGGTTTGAAAAATAACTTGTTTGACAACACATTATTGATGTACTCTTGAAAATTCAACCAGCAGTTTGAGCTGCTGTTCATACATTTCAGGACCCCGGACAGCACCCCAGAGAGAAAGCCAATGACAAAGACTACAGTATATGTGCCATGCCTTGAACAAAAGCCAAATGGATCATACTCATTAGCTTTAGTACTAATCACCATCACCTTTAGGGACTTCCTAACGGCCTATCAGTGTTATTACCCTGACATTACCAGTCATGTTGTTTTGTTCCCTCCAAATGAGAGTATCAGTATAACCTCAGACTGATGATGTTTAGTCTCCCATGAGTAGTGCTTTTCTCAGATGATGGGGCCGGTGGCAATCTCCTTGTTTACAATCATATGGCTCCGGCTCAAAAGGTATCCCCTGATTTTCCATTTCCATTTTTTTCTCTCTCTACACGAGCTTCATAATTGGAGGTTGCCAGGGCAATGCTGGACTGAAAATAAAGAGGAAGACAGATGTGCATATGTGATAATTAACTCCGTCCCAATGAATAGTCATTGGCCTGTAAGGCACGATATATCGCGCTGCCAGCCCGAGCTAAAGGGCATGTGTTGGGAATCTCACAGTGGCCAGCAGCATGCTAATGTCACACTTTTGATGAGGAGACACACTTCCAAAGTGTGACAACAGCTTCACCCTTGGAGAAAAGCGAACAAGAGGCAGAAAAACAAACAAAGAGCGACACAGATTGAATCTTTAATAGCACACGCATGGGACGGATTTTTCAGTGAAACAAAGCAAGACCTCAAAGAAGACCTAAATGCATGAGCAGTATTTCTCTGCCGGGATTTTTCTGAAACGGGCTTTTGTTTATTGGGCGGCTGTCTTCAGCATTCAGCGAGAATCATGCACATACCCAATTATTACATTAGGAAACCTCTTAACAAAGGTAAACCAAGCTGCATCTGCAATTTAATTATTTATACATTGGAAGATTTGTAATTCTCATCGAAATATCTGTTTTGGTGCACTGTGCAGTTTTACTGAGAGTAACTTTTTTTTCTAAATTAAGCCTAACTCATTTCAGAGCAACAAAAACAATGCTTGTTATACCTCAATCTATCATAGGTTTTACATTAAAATGCAACCAATGGCAATCTCTATAGCTCTTTGTTGCATTTGCTCTCAGCGACTCTCTGAATGGTGGATTTTTTTTTTTTTTACAGCATCATGGGTAATGTCGTTTTTTTTTTTTACCAGTTTTTTCACTGTTAAACACAGTTCTTAAAAATAAGTTGAAATAATGTGAACTAATGGCTTCAACAAAAGCATATATCATCGATTAACAGCCTCAGTTTTATAAGTTATCGTTAAAAATCTATTTCCCTATAGAGAAAATTAATGGAGTTTTTACTTGCAAATTCTATTTAGATCACACACTCCCTCTTTTAGATGAATCCAGGTTCATCAACATAGGAACGAGAGTAAGAACTAGATCATATGTGGACATACCTATTGAGCAGAAATATTTCCTGAGAACCTTTTCTTTGCACATATGTAAGAACAACAATGTAAACACACAATGTTATATAAGGGCAGTCCTTGGAGTAACCAAATATGAACCATTGCCATTCTGTCATGCTTTGTTCCATGTAACGCATAATTTGACAGATCCTACTCGTAAATACAATGTGCACTTGTCTCTCTGCCCCGGCACGCTGCACGTCTTTTGTCCTGTAGCAATTAAAACGTCTTTGACAATGGCTGTTTCTTCAAGCACCGGCTTGAAATACACCCTGCTCTTTGACACGAAAACAGGAAAAATAATGATATTTCCTCTTTTACTGCAGCCCCATGCTGAGCAGAAACAAAAAAGGAAAGCAAACAGGAAGAGCTTGGAAGACAAAAACTTGTGAGGGATATTTTTAACTGCACGATAACAAAAAAATAATAGGAACCTAGGCACAAATAATAACATGGCAACACTTCCTTCAGCCTGCAGGACAGTGTATGTGAGGGGGTTGATAAAGAGACAGTAGCAGAGCGTGACTGAGATGAGATGTAACACAAGCTGAGGTTGTTTTGATGGGGCAGGGAAGTCAGTTTACTTCACCACTCCAAAAGAGAGAAAGGAGCATCGCATCTGGATTGAGTGCTTCTGTTACAGCTAATGTATATTTTCTTGCTAAAAACCCATTACATAAAAAAAAATAAGTCACACACACTTTACATTAGGTGTTTTTAAACTATGTATTTACATACGGCTCTGAATTTTCAAGGCCAACCTTCGGCCAAAAAAGTATAATTGTTAGGTTCAAAGTACTTAAAGTGCTCATGTTGATTTGCAAAAACAGTTTAGCTGCTATTGGTGTGTGATACGAGTAAGGTTAGGACAGGTTTGCTGGTACGGGTTGGTTTAAGGGTGGGGTGAGAAGACAATGTTGAGCAGGGATGAATCATGATTGACCTAGTTTTGTCACGTAACCAGACCTTCAGACTGATGGCAGAAGGTCCGGAGTTCATTGTAGCTTTCATTGACCAAGGACTGCCTAGAGGACATCTGACTAACATGTGAAGCAACCAATCATAGTTCGTTTTGTTCAGAGTCATGTTTAGGGGCGTGAAAATGTAAAGTCGATGGCCCTACAATGTTTCTGTGTAATACTCTTGGATGGCTTTTAAAGAGTTACTTACTTCACTTACTTCGCATACTTTTGAAAATCCAATGCTTAGTTGATCCTGATAAGTGTTCATTGTCACAGTTGTGAACACAACTGCTTCTTCCATGAAGGGATTTGGTGTCACCAATCAGATGCCAGCTTCGAAACTTCCCAAATGTTTCCCATTTTGTGTGCCAAGTGCATCAGATGTTCAGTCAGTCCGTGGGCATGACGTCTGAGGCTGAGACTATAGCTGTGTTTACATGGACCCTAATAATCTGTTTGTAATCGGACTAGTTGCACAGGCGGAATAAAAAAGTCACACATAACGATATCAATTGGAGTGAATTGGCTAAATCCAATTGGAATTTCATTTGGAAGCGGTGGTTTAAATCTTTTCTAAAGCATTCGATAGGACATGTAAATACTTGATCGGATGGAAAACTGAAACTGGAAAGTTCTGCACGCGTGTAATGACATATAAATGGTGTAATGATGTATGATGCACAGAACGGGCTGTTGTTGTTGAATATAGTGTCATAAATAACTGTCATGTCAATCTAAAATTCTCCCACAGACGCATTGTTTTGAATGTGGGAAGGGCGTTTGTACTCTTTGATCAATATAAGCGCACTGCACAAAGATTCATGCGCTCGTCGTCTCCTAATTAGAACCGTAAATAGATAAAGCCTGCTTTTTAAATCAAAGAAAAGCAATGGTTGGTTAGTTAGTATGTGCCAATAGTGGGAAACTCAATATATTTGTGCAGTGTGACATACAAACTTATGTAGCGTTCATGTAAACACTATGTTCAGAGTCATCAATCAGAATGATTTCATGTAAACGCTAATGATTGAACAGACTCCTCTAAAGAAAACATTTAATTCTCCATCAAAAATTTCCACCAGAATCCTGTCTACACCGGACGCAAGCGCTGCGTCAAAAGCAAATAGAGCCCATTATATAATTAGCGAAACAGTCTACAAATGCATCACATTGCCGACAGTAAATTAGCGAAATTTCACAAGCAAAAACATTACATTGTCCCATTTTAGTAGTGTAGCGATGTATGGTGCTTAGTTCACTGAGATCACTTTCAAAGCAGCTTTCTGTTGGTCAACACGGGGAATTCGCTTGACCAACTTGAACCCGATGTGGAAATCCTTTGCATTCACCATTGTTCAGTGAATTTTCATTGGCGAAATCCAGTCATTTCATTAGGACTCCATGTGTTTTGGAATTTTGCTTAGATTCCAGTTGAAATAACTGGATTTCGCCTGAGAAAATTCACTGGACAATGGCGAATGCCACTGCACACTTAAGTAGATGTCACTGTAAATTCTGATCTCTATAATTGTCTATTCTTGTAATGATTACTTAAAACTTCACTTTGTTTCTCAGTGAACTGATCCAAGAAGTTATTCCAGAAGTTATGGAACAGCAAGCTGATTGTATGGAAGTGATTGATGGATTTCGCCAGCTCTAGCTATTGTGGTGTGAAATACAGTATGCATCAGATGGCCTGTGAACTGAAGGATGAGGGTCAGGAGATCATCAATGAGCTGGACCTGTTTTAACATAATCTCCAAATGCTCCTTTAGCACACTTTATCCTTGGTTAACCCTCTACAGAAGTCTTAAATTCATCCCCTTGCACTTTGCCACTAGTAGCCTAGTTGTTGAGGAAAGCAACTGAGTAGTTAATTAAAAAAAATATGCAGTTTTATACATCCCTATTGCTAAAGAAGCAGTCCAGTTATATCCATATTAGGTAAGCGACATAATAACAACATTAATATGATATTGATATCACCAACAACTGATGAAATAACACGAAGAACTGAAGGCAGGTCATCTTTAATAAAGTGATATCTTCATGTCTTAAAAAAGATTCACAGTTAACTCTTTTCCCATCAGTGTTTTATTTTTAAGTCGCCAGCCAGCACCAGCATTTTTGATCATATTCACATCTTTCATGGCCCCCAGGATTTTTTATTGTATGAATATGTAAACAGTCTATAGGCTATATCAAAAGAAAGAACAAAGAAAAAAATCCAATATTCATTCTTTTTTATCAACGCTTGAATGTGGGTTTAAAAAACAACATTTCGAAGAAAAAGCTGAGAAAAGTGTTTTGTCAAAGAACAGAATCAGAACGCTGATCAAAACATAGAGGGAGTAGATCGAGTTCATCAACACCCCAAAGCTTCACAGTTTTTACCTCTTTGTGGTTTCAACATTTTCTCTGTAAGGTTAGACAGTTTTGATTGATATGCTGTTGAATGTTTGATTATCAGCGTAATAGTGTGTAAGCAATCTTGTATCCACTGCTCCTGGTTTACGCAGATCTTCTTCTTTGCTTGTCTTTAGGTCTGGAAATACTGTTCTCTTTCAGACGTGGCCCCTACTGTATAATAGAGAAAACACAGATTGCGGGAAAAACTTGTCAATTGGGAGGAAGCCTTGTGTCATTAATGCGGGAAAAACTGATCAATGGCAGGGAAATAGTTAAAGTCACTGATTTGAGGACAGATGACTAAATAATATCTGTATTAATGTATACAGTGACAAAGAGGAGCACAAGGAACTTCTATTGCTTGTTAATTTATAAATCCAGTCCTGAATAGGGAGTTCTTGTGATTGGAAATATATGAAGTCCAATGAAAAAGGCTGACTTAAAATCTGGATATTTACATATTTGGCAGATGGTTTTATCCAAAGTGACTTACATTGTATTCAAGGTTCAAGTTTGTTTCCTTGTTCTTGTTTTCCCTGGGGATTGAACCCTCATGACCTTGACATTGCTAGCGCCATGCTCTACTGTTTGAGCTACTGAACAAAGGAGAGACTGCGAAAGGGCAGGACCATTTGCTTTGCACATTCAACAGGGGCCATGAGAGGCATGTTGACATTTCGCGGGATTATTTTATCCCTTCAGTATGCAAGTAGTCAATAAAATGGATAAATATAGTATGTGAGCATGACTGAAATGGATACAAACGTTTTTCTGGCTCATCACTAGACTCAGATTGATGGGCGACTTGAATAAATATATTTGAAATGTTTGAAAAACTGACCAGAACAATGACTGAATATTTTCAGAGCAAAACAGAGACTCCTGGGTCTTTGTTGGGACAGCCCAGGGTTGTATTTTCTAAAAGCATCATAAGCCAAAGTAAATCACAGAAATAGCCATACAAATCTATTACAATATTTACAATATTTGGCAGTGTCCCAAAAGCATTATAACCTATTAAGAACTTGAAAATCAAACCTTAAGTGGTACAAATGTTACGTTTTGTACATCTCTTGTGCTAAAGTAGTCCAGTTCAAGAAGATTATCAAAGGTAGATAAGTCACTCAATGAAATTAAGATATTCCCTGATTTCAACAATTGTTGGTGATATTAATAAGAAGTTGAAAAACTCAAGGCCTGAAGAACTTGAAAATCGTTGTAGATCTAGTGCTCTGGTGTAATACATTTTTTCAATGACATTTGGGATATTTAAAGGGAAATTGTCTCATGCATTTAATGCATATGAATGAAAAGCAGCCATATATTTCACCTACTGTTTCAAAATAATGCAACAATTATAACAAGTACTGATGGACCATGGTGTGAGATAATTTGAATTTAATTTCATACATTTGTTTCATTAAGTTACTTAATCCATTGTTGGATGTTTATGGATTCCAGTAAATATCGTTTGATGCATCTTCATTAATTTTTTATCCATTTGTTAAAGATATCTTGCCACTCATTAAAGTGGTCCAAAAGTTTGAATGTGGCAGAACCCAGTTTTTTTTACATTCTTCATGAGACTCATGGCCAATATGATTTGTCTCCATGGCAACTGGGTAAATTGTAGGGATCCTCCGATCAGGATTTTTGCAGTCAATACTAACTATATCTTTTTGTTGTCATCATGATTGGCCGATACCAATCATTCAAGCTCTATAAGTGATGTAATCTCTTGGTTGATGGTTACTGTAACACTGTTTTACCCTGAAGGTATTTTTAATAATTTCACGTGATTTTTAAGTGACATACTTAAAAGTAATGGCTTACAACTTTACAAAAAACAAGGTGTCATCAAGTACATGGAAGAAAATAGATTTTGATCATTTTTGGAGACTTATGTTACAACACTGCTGAGAAACCCCCAGAAAAAGTGATGCAATTTATTGAGTTATTTCATTATTATCAGTCATGCTTGACATCATGACTATCTGAAAGTATATACGATAGGTCATAAAATCAAGTTTCATCTTATACACGATCATGTCAACTGCACCTGGGCCAAACTTTGTGTTGATATCTTAAAGCAATCAAAAGTTATAGCATTTGGAAAGATGGTAGCCTTTTTATCAAAAGTCCAAAAACCTGAGCGTTTTACTGAACATAAGAACTTCTTACGTGTGCAAATGCCACAACCATAAAATATATATATATAATTGCATAGAATAAGCAACAAGTAATAAGATCCTGGTAGATGAGTGATGATCTTCCAGCGCTGTTTGTGCACTCTAATATGGCACACAGTAAATCAAGACCTGTCAATCTGAGTGATCGATCCAACCCAAGCACGCTGTAAAACAGTGTCTGCTTGGTCTTTGCACATCGTCCCATCCCACTATACCCGAGATCCAGTTTCCTGATGTTGATCACAACGTATACGGATCCTGGATGTCTATAGCTTTAGCCAAGCAGCATGCATGTCACTCCATGAGGATTTTCTCAAGATCTCCGCATCATGTTATGTTTTATATGAGCTTGTTTGAATCGAGACAACCTGCTCTAAATAACGATGTGCAATTGACTATGGTTTACTTATGTTTCGCGAAGTTACAAAGCAGAATGGGGCACAAAAGCCTCCTCTGTATACTGTTTACATGCGCGTTTACGTAAACTTTTTACGGCTTTACGTAATCATATTGCAATCAATTCATGTGATTGGCCAAATTAAGTGACTACCGATCGAGGCATAGAATGTGATAATCGACCGGGATAGATCTGTGGCCGATCTATTGAAGCATCCCTAGTAAATCAGGATAAAACTGCTGATGTAAAGATGTTAGAATAACAGACAAATTGTGAGAAGGCCTTGCAGGGATGGATGCTCTAGCTTTCCTCTTTCACTGCCCATTTGAACCATCTGTAATCTGCCCTGAGGGGTTTGCCCTTCAATGCGCTTATGCAGCAGTTGCTTTGTTTCCTTGATGTACAAGTCAGGGCATTCTTCATTGCACTGGACTGTATATACACTATTGCTTTGTGTTTTGGTGTTAGATCCTTTGGGTGTAATAGTTCTAGTGTGCTGAAAGGTTTGAAATATATGGGGACATTGTGTTTGTTGAAAATCCTCTGGAGGTTTTCAGATTCTCCAGTCATTTACTGTGCGGAAGGATGAGATTGTTGTGTTTGTTTTGCTGTCCTCTTCTACAAGCTTATTGTGTGTGTTCACTGTTTGATTTTCTGATTAGTCTGGATATGGCATGTTTTATGATTATTTTCAAAGATATGATGGGGATCTCCAACACAAGGGAGGAAATATAAATATCATGAAAATACACCAGGGATCAAGTAATAGGCTTAGAAGAGGTACAGACTTTAAGTGGTGAATGTAAGATTAGGAGCAAGTTGCATGATGTTGAATTCCTGATCCTAATGCTGCAATTTAGGGTTTCAAATAGTGTACAGGAATCCTGGTCAATCACCATTAGCATAAAGCTTGTCACAATATTTTATAGATTATACAATCTACTGCAGGAGTCTCAGAGCACAGCTATAATGGGATCATGCTCAACCAATCTTTCATCCTCACTGCTACATCTAGTTATAGGCTTGCTACTCACAACTCACGGCCTAACTACAATCATTTTATTAAAACGTCTACCAAAGACCAAACGTAAAACTTGCTGATGCTGATGGCTAATGTCAAGGAAGTATGCAGCTCCACTCCAGTAGATGTGACCATGACATCGTTCACCTTTGGCCTCTATATAAGTGTCTAGTCCTGCAATAATTACTTTAAGTTTAAACTTTGTTTCTCTGTGGACTGATCCGAAAACTCTGATAAATTCCAGAAGTTTTGCAAAAGTAAGCTAGTTAGACCGGAAATTATGGATTTCGCCTCTTTCTTAATCGTCCATCTCAACTGTCCAGGTGAAGGCAGCAGACGTTGAAAGTGTCCAAATGTTGAAGGTCTTCATGAAGGTCTTGTACAGTGGTGCAGACTTCATATGATTAGATCTCCAGAGAGGCTTGTGGAAGCTTGGCACCCTCAGACCCTTTGGTCCTCTTCCAAGTCCACATTTTGGTGACGTAATGTCATTTATATTATTGGGTTGCAGTTCACCAGTGCAGGGTTTGCAAAATGGCACATTGGGGGCATATCACAGACACTTCTTTACCATTATATAAGTAACTTTTAACCACAGTTAGGAATGACATCACAATATAATAATTCTGCCTGGTATCAGACATGTTACTAATTGAATTGGAATTGAAAAATGCTTAACTCACATAAGACTCTTTGGCAACTGGCTATTTTTTCTCTTGAGACAACCAATCGTATCCTCACTGATGCTTTTGAGATATGTACACTCTCGCTTAGAACGAAAATGACCATTATTTAAATGGTCTAAATTATCTACATTTTGAATGTGCCCGAGCATCAGACTTTTCACCTGGTTAAATCTCTTAACCGACCAATATTTAAATTCCTCAACGGGAAAAAATTACTAATATTTAAACTCTTAATTGCTTTTGAGTGCTCAGTCACTGATATATGTGCTAGCCAATACAGTGCTATACAGTATAGCTGGATCTAAATCCTGAGGAACTCTTCTATCATTATATATTGTCATATCGCCCATCCCTGAAACGTGTCCCATGTTAAAGTACTAAGGCATTATAGCCTATATGAAGGTCTATACATATAAATTTGACTTGACTAGGGAGCACCCTTCTGAAGTACAGTCTAGGCCAAGTCTACATCAAGTGTGCAGCAGCATCCAGACGTGATGCCCAAAGACTCGGTCCCGCGGCTCAGCCTCGAACTCTCAGAGGTTGTGGTTGGGAAGAGAATGTTGGCAATTCTCTCGACCGTCATTGACAAGACCTGCCATCTGCTCCATTGGACTGTTATTACACAGAGGAACGCGTTTAGCATTTGGCTGCTCCCTTCACAGTGTGCTTTCATACTCACCGTTTTACTGCTCAAGTTTGACTCGAGACTTTTCTGCTGAACCTTCTACCTGCCATATTTGCTGCCGTAGTAATTGTGCATGTTTGATTTCATACATCTGTATGAACTTGTTATTGTTTGCATTTTTATTTATGGATGAGTCAAAGAGACTCGAGAGATAAAGCTTACTTTATTGAATTTGATACAAAAATGTCTAAATCGTCTAATGTACAATCAACATCAAAACTTCTACTACAGTCCTTCTGTCGTCTGATTGATTTGATTGATTTTTTTAGCAAGTAAAAGGTATTTTAGTATAATTGCACAAACGTCCCCCTTCAGCTCGTGCATCATGTCTTTTTTGCTGTGAAATCTGCACTGATTTTTATCAAGTAAATGTAGGAATAACTTTTATATTGTTAGTAATTTTCTAGATGAACACCTACTGGACTGAAGCAAATTAGGTTTAGTTGATTATTCATATATATATATATATTTTTTTTTTAAATGCCTCTTTTTTTCTCAGTACTTGCTTCCTTTTATGTCACAGCTAAGGACATTCATTAATACTTAAGAACTTAAGTGGCAATGTATTCATAATATATCTTTGTTTAGTTAGGTGTAGCCTACTGCCGGTTTTATTGCAACCAGGGTTTATTGGACATAGGTGACATTTCTGCAAAAATATACCTATACATTCACTGCAGTTTCTAGCTGAAATTAAGACTTGAGGATGTTAAAACACCAACATGTCGTATTCCTTTTCACACAAATAATGATTACAGGGGCAGATTATTGATTAATAAATGCTTATTTCGTGTGGATCCTTTACTATGTTATGACCTCAAAACACTTTTACTATAGTGCATCATTTGTTAACAAATTCATTTTGATGTTTGCATCACATAATCATCTCCATATGTTTGGCAAACTAACTCGGCATCTTAGCTGATACAGGACTGCACTTTTAATGTGAAGGAAACACATGTCCCGATAAAAGAGCTCAAAGTCTTCTAGAAGCAAGCAAAAATGGTTAATTCAGTAAAAGCATTTTCATATCACATTTGCTTTTGTTAACACTATCCGTTAGATTCAGTGCAAGTTTTAGTGTATGTGGTAAGTTAAATTCAAACGCACACTTTTTAAACTGTTTCAGAGAATATTTAACATGCTATTTAGTACCAGTAACTGTGAATTGTGCTACAAGCAATGCAATCTAATTTAGCAAAAATGTACTCAAAGGCATGTTTTTTGCATGACATCTGCAACGGAGAAAAAAACAATATTGCCTAAAGCACATGTGAACGTGTCACCTGAAAAGTGCAGCAAATTGTACCCGGAGCAACGGATTTCAGGAATTTTTCAGAAATGTCACATATTTCCAAAGAGCCTGGGTTGTTTTATTTATAGTTTTGTTCTTGTCACTTCTTTATTTAATTTCTTTAGGATCTTATGTGAGTACATTTAGTATAGAGTGGCACTGTTTGTTCATTCCGCACATGAACCGCTCGAACACTCTGGTTTCAGCTGTAATGAATAGAGGAGCACTGAGGAGATAAGGTGTGTGTGAGAGTGTGTTTGAGAGCTGCAGCTCCCCAGGGAGGCAGAAACTATAGAGACGTGATCCAGGACTGCCACCGTCTGAGCGTCTGGCTGCTGGTCTAGTCGAGCCTGGCAGAGTCACAGAGAGAAGATTTAAATACACTGTTGAGCAAGGGAAGGACGGGGCCAGTCACTGCTATATAGAGATATCGGGGAACATGCTGAAAGGGGTCACATGAGAAATCTGATTTTCTTTGATCTTTTGAGATAAAAGCTGCAAAAATTGCTTATTTTGAAATCCTCAAATAATGTCAGATACTCAAGACATTAACACGTTCACGAATGAAGAGGCCGTTTCTTAAAGGCACAGCAGCTAAAGAGAGAGAGAGAGAGAGAGAGAGAGAGAGAGAGAGAGAGAGAGAGAGAGAGAGAGAGATTGTTAATGGAAAAAACGAATTATGACAGATTTTAGCACAAAACGGTGACGGCATGGGAGAAAAAATAAAACAATTAATAAATTGGCCCTATTTACTTTGTTAATACTCAACACAATTCTGTGCTGCATGTTATTCCAAAGAATCATCTAAATAATTTTTCATCGAAATGTTATAACTTGCTTCACCTCTGAAATAACCATATACTGTTGCAATTTAAACAGTAAATAGGTATTTAAAATTGATATAATAAAAACATGTGAATATAATAGTAAATAGCAATAAATGGTAACACTTTACAATAAGGTTCAATAACATTTTCGATCATTTTCACAAAACTTTTATGGCCCCCAGAATATTTTGTTGACTGAATATGAACATGCAATATGAAAAGAAAGAACAGAGCCTCTGCTTTTAAAACAAACAAACAACAAAAAAGACAAAAGAAAAAAAATATTTGAGCTTTTTATCAAAACTTTAAATCATGTTTTAGTCAAAGACTTAATCCGGATCGGATTCAGAACGGTGATCAAAAGTAGATGGAGTCCATCACACCCCTAAAGCTTCACAGTCCTATAGCAGGATAGCAGTTTAGATTTTATTTGCTGTTTAATGTTGATAATTGTGTTATTTTAATGTGCATAATCAATGCTCTATCGCTTGTTTCTGCTTCATCTTTGCCTGTGTTTTGATCAGGAGATTCTGTACTCTTTCAGAAGATGTTTAATGTACAGTGAAAATGTACACTACCGTTTAAATGTACAATGTAAAATGTACTAACAATGAAAAATACTTATAAACCATTTATTAATCTTGTTGTATCGGTTAATATCTCATGCATTTGAGATAACATGAACTAGGGCTATTATCGTTAACTAAAACTAAAACTGAAGTTAAAATAAACCTAAATAGCAACAAAAAAATAAAAATAAAATAATAAAATGACAAAAGCACATAACAAAATTACTAAAAATAAACTGAAAATATAAAAATAAACTATTTGAAATGTTAATAAAACTATAAAAATACTGACATGAATTAAAGATTAAAAAATACTATAACAAATGTATTGATCATTGTTATTTAATTAGTTAATGTTGGTCAATGCTTTACTATCGGGACCATATTGCAAAGACCCCATGATGATCTGCTTCCATGTTCTGTTCAAAAAGCCTCTTCAAAATGGCAAACTCACATTCAGGTCTGACTCTATTTTGGTGTAAAACACCCACTTCTCATGATCCAATTAATGCAGTGTGTGAAACGACTGCCAGACCTTGATTCCTTATTGTATTACAGTGGTGGATTCAGTGTTTATGTGAGAATCTCAGCCTTTTCAAACACACAGCATGCAGACGTAGTTTTAGAGAGGGTCATCTCAGGTGAACGCTGGAGATGTGCGTGTCTCGCATGCGTGTGGGAGGCTAATGCTGCAGGCGCCGAGCTTCTCCAAACCTCCATCTGTTTACTTCAAACTGTCTGCGTCCCATTTCAGCCTGTAGTAGCACACACACTGAAAGATCTGCAGCACCTCACTCAAAGCTGATGCACATAATATACTGAATATTACAATTATGGTTAAAAATGAACTGATTAATAATAATAATGTATTCGATCAAAGATTTGGTGGTTTCGTTTTTTTTTATTATATTTTTTTATGTATTATTATTGAAGCTGCTGCAATGCTTTTTGAGTATAGTATTATTATTGAAGCTCTGCAATGCTTTTTGAGTATAGCTAATTGTTTTTTATTTTTTTATTTTTTTTTAAACATGTTCCCAAACACTTTTTTTGCTGAATGGCTTTTTTTTTCTCAGAACTATATTATCGCTCTTTATATAAGGTTGGATATGAAATATCCAACTTTATCTGCATAGTGTATACATACAGTGCACTCACATAAAGTGATATATAGTATATCTCAACTGCTTGATTGCATGTGTCATCGCTCAGCTCTAATCTTCTAAATGCGATTATAGGGTTTGACTTTTTCTCCTGTGTTCACATTCTAGCACTGTCACAGAGTCATGTTGGATTTCTCTGTTTTCATTAATATATGTCTAGTAGGACAAACATTTTATAAGTGTTATCTCCAGAAAAGAACTTGTGGCTAATATTATAATTAAGACATCTTGGTTATTAATAAATGTGTTCATCTCTATAGAAGCAGATAAGGGTATGTGGTGTGTGTGTGTGTGTGATTGTCTGAGTCACTGGGGTGTGTCCCGTCAGCGAGGTGCCCGTTTAGTTCCCTCAGACGATGGGCAGGACGCCAGCGGGAGGAGCTCAGGCTGTGCATGAAACTGATGCCATTATACCAGCAGCCCTTAAATGCCTGCTCATATTTAGCACATACACAAATGCAAGCTGTGCAAAGTCTCTGGGCATTTGTTTTTGTCTTTGAAATTATTTGTCAAGGCTCATATTGATCTTTTGCACTAAAGGCTTTTGAATGGTTTTCTTTTTTTAGATATTAATTTACACCTAAGGATATTGAATTCAAAACTGTAGGTCTGATTAATATTTAAACAAGTAAACAAAAAACACTATTACTTGAACATGTCTAGGGTACAAAGTAGGCCCCGAAATCTTATTTTATTAACAAATTAATTAACCAAAAAATTAACATATAGTACACAAGAGTAAACAAGCAAGAGTTGGTTGTTAGTCGCCAGGAGCACACACTTTAAACCAATGTTACTCACGTATGGAGCAGAAAAATGAAACTTGTTCATTTAAATTCTAATATTCACGCGGGTCCTAAAGCCTGATCATAACCTTTCTTGTTCCAGTGATATTCCTCTGAACTTTTCTCTTTTGTAATGTCTTTCAGTCATCTCTTTCTACAGTTTTTCTTCAAATCTCCCTCTTGCTTACTGTCTCATGAGTGGACACGCCCCCTACTGCTGATTGGCTAGAAGAGTGTGCTCAGTCCGATTTACTTTCAACAGCGTTTTTCAGTAATCGCTTGCTGCACCTTTAACCTATAAACAATACTTTGTTGCATAAACACTTTTTAAGCTAATTACTAAAACGTACTAATCTTATTTCAACATAGCTGAGTTGTGACGCCGGAACCAATCTGATCTATTTAAATTAAAATGAATGGCTAGCATTTAACATACTTAATGTAACAGCAAGGTACTCTTCAGCACAATGATGACCAAAAAAAACGTTTTAAATGTTAAACATAACGGCAATTAACACTAGCAGGTCTTTCTCAATCAGCTCTCTAGCTCCCGAGCTCTTGAATCAGTATATCGTGAGCATGAATTCGGGCAGTGGTAAGGACAGTAAAGAATGCTGGCTCACTACATGACCATGTCTTCACTGTACAACATCGATGCCCTCTGCTTTTCACGGTGCATTGTGGGACTTTTTTAGGGAGCAAACGTTTCAGTGACCTGGATGGATTTTTTGATTGAGAACCCTTAAAAGAGCCCTTAAAATGGCCGACTCCCTGATCAGTGCCCTGCCTACTGAACTAGGGAGCTGATTGAAAACGCACTCCAAAAGACAATTTCATTTACTCTTTCCTCGCCATTGCATATATTGCATATTCAGATATTCAAACAACTAAATATTCTGGGGGGTCATGAAAGTTTTGTGAAAATGATCAGAAATGCTGCCACTGGCCTGTGGGAAAAAGTTTCTGAAAAATAAATTTCAGTTTAAATTACACAGAATTTTAAGTTGTATGTAATGATCAACATTATGTCAACATAATACATCAAACAAATCTAATGCAACTTAAAAGCTTAATTAAATCAATAAATTAGAACGTTTAACTTGTAGCCATGCATTTATTTCAGTTGTGGTAAAAGATCCCATGAAATTCTTGTCGGAGTGATATTAAAAATGGCACAGTATTATGTGTCCCGTTCCATATTTTTTGTAACTGCTCCTTCTGAATGACAGCCGTCTGAAGGGGGTAACCGTGATCTTCGAGGGAACGCAGTTAAATCATAGACACATACACACAGCTTCTGCATCTCCAAACCTGTTCCGTGTTGGTCTCCGTGTTAAAGTTTGAGCTGATTTCAGGTGAATATGACGGACCCACTGTGTGCTTTCACAAGCATAAATCACCCTCACCACAGTCAAGTCTCTCTCTCTCTCTGTTATGACTCTCTCTTTGTCATGGTTCAAGCCTCCGTTTGCTCTATTCTCTGAGGATTATCTGAACGAAACTGAATTGAACGCAGCTCGGCGGAATAATAAGGCATTCAGCTGGCCGGCCTGACACTTGGCGTGTAATTAAGGGCCTGGTGCTGCCGTTTGATGCCAAATGAAAGAAAATGGCTTCGCTCTCTCCTGCTGATTGCTGCCTGGCATCTTTCACCTGAATTTCCCGGCCATCCCGGCATTGTGCAGCCGATTGCGAGTGCGTGGGTAATTGCACAGCGAGTGAATGACGGCTCCCGTAGACTGTGTGGCACCGCATCACTGCTCAGGAAAAGTAGCGCACCACACACAGGCTTCATGGTGTGCAAAATAAGGTGGGTCAGATGACTTAGAGAATCAGCATTAAAGTGGCTGATTATAAATGTCATTTAGGAAAAATTGCAAGAACAGAATGTGATCCCATGGATAGTGAGCAGCACAGATTTCCTGTTCTTTATGCTAACTTCATTGGGCTAAATTAAGGAAGTGTTCATGGAGAAGGCAATCCCATAATGCAAATACAAAAATTTGGGATAAGGTTTTCACTTAGAAATTGCTAGTAAATTTCAGAAATAATTGATAATAATAATGTCCAGTAAACACTGAATTAAACAGACATTTTGTAGTAGAAAGACTGGAATATTAATATAAAAGGTAGTCCAATAATCTTTATTTTATTTACAAAATCCTTTGTATAGTGTTTTTGAGTAAGAGTTGAACATTTCTACAAAAGCTTATATTACACTGTAAAAGTTGTAACCTTACCTTTAACAACAGTTTTTACCTGATTTAACCCCCAACAATTTGGCTTGTTGTATAAATTAATGCATTCAGTTATGTTAAGTGTTAGAAATTTACAGAACTTCTTAAGGTTTCATTAACTTCCTTGTCTTTTCCAGATCTGGAAATTATAATTTTGAAAACTGATATTTCGAGCTTTCATGACTGTGGGAACCCTGTTTAAAGTAATGTTTTAAATCTGAATGTTAGAGACCTTTAGAAGAAAATCAAACCTAGATTGTGAAAAATACACATGAATGCATTTCAGCAAAGGGATTTCCAAAATATTATCCGAAAACACCTTCTAATTAAGACAATCTCTACACTCTCTTTACGCAGACGTGATTTAGACAGACGATGCTTCCTCAGATCATCACATAAAAGAACCTCAGATGCATTCACAAATAAGACTCTCACATGCGGTTTCATTAAACACTTTACTTGTTTGTGTGCTTTCTCTGTGCTTGTTTTTTTTTATGGTTTTTTTTGTGTGTGTACCTGGAAAAACCTACATTTGTACAGTGTAAAAATCTTTACGTCTATGAAAAGTCCCCATAAAACATTAAAAAACAATGTGTGAGCGTGTGTGTGTGTGTGAGAGAGAGAGAGAGAGAGAGAGAGAGAGAGAGAGAGAGAGAGAGAGAGTTTTGATTGGGTTGTGATCAGCACAACACCTGCAGTTATGTACAGACACACTAAATAAGACATACACATAAACGAAGCAAGGAAAATGATTACATTGCTGAATTTTGCTGCAAAACTTTTTGCACACAATCTACTATGTGCCTTTTGTGTGATCATCACAGTTGGCCCACCTTTACGGTACTCTGCCCTGCCCATCTGTGAGCCAGTGGCATCGCTCTCTCCTCTACTTCTCTCCTCCTTTCAAGTACCGTCCTTCTCCCTGGGCCAGCTCAAGGCTTGGCTACATCTCTCAACAATACAAGAGTTTGGTGGCTACAGCCGGTCATCAGATGGGTTTCTTGTTGTTTTGTCGATTTAAGCCCATAACACCTTGGGAGGACTCGACAGCAGATCCAGCGTCCAGGATCTACCCCTGCTGACCACCACTATGCCGTTTCTAGTCCTTCAACAGGTTTGCTCTGCCACCGCACCTCCCGCTGTATCCAAATCCAATTAGATGCTGTTTCCGCCAGTTCAGTGACATTGCCTGTCAGCCGTTTCCTGGCCATCCCTTCAATCTCCAACAATCCAGTGGTTCTCCAGAGCGACCTCTACTGGTAGATTCCAGACCTTCCATTCTTTTTGCTGGCTCTCGAGGATAAGGCCTTGATATTTTTTAAGCTTACGCTCATGTGCCTCCTCCATCCTCTCTTCCCAGGGTACTGTTAACTCTATGAGCACCACCTGCTTGATACCTCTAGACCAGAGGAATATATCTGGTCTGAGGCTAGTGTGTGCTGTCTCCTCTGGGAATGTGAGCTGCTTCTTCTGGTCTGCCCCCATCTCCCAGTCATTTGCTGAGACCAGGGCCCCTCTGCTCCTCCGTCTTGTTGCCGTGCTCTCTCTTGTCCTGACGAAATGGATAAAGTGGTGCCCGTCGGAAATTTGTTTACCCTTCTTCCTTGCCTGTTCCACACTATCCGCCAACCGAGACAGGATCTTATCATGACACCACTGGAATTTACCGTCTGCCAAGCATGATGAAAGCCACTGGAATTTCCCATCTGCCGGCATGATGAAAGGACATGCTCAAGATTGGCTGGCTTTCCACACAGCGTGCAGCTGGGGCTCTCTGCCATCCCCCAAACATGGAGGTTTGATGGAGTAGGCAGGACATCGTAGACAGAACACATCAAGAACTTAATCCGACGTCCTTCGCAGGTTCCCGACTGAGTGGGTGTGATTGGAGAGGAGGGGTGCTGAAGAGGAGAATTGCCGGCGTGTGATGAGGCACACCTGAAGAATATGAAGCCTCATCACCGCCGCTGTTAAATGCTGTGCGCGCCTCTCCTCAAGAGAGACCGGTCTCTTCCCTGTGCATGCACGCTGGTGTCCTTGTGGGTCCAGGAAGGGAGCGCGGAGGGATTCCCGCGCCGTCCAATATGTGAGTCGCCGGACCCGCGGTCCAGAATGGAGAATCATGCGTGACGCCGCTGACGGGCTAGGATGCAGGGCCGCTATTTCCCAGTTGTCGGGGCCTAGAGAGGACAAGCCTTGATGCCGAAGCCGCCGCCCCTCATGCCTCAGACCGAAGAGAGAGAGAAGTGCGTGGGACCGCCAGACACCGCCCCCTTACCTGGACCCATCCCATCTCTTCACCATCCCATCCTTCACGATTACCTGGCACGATGAGGACACCAGATTCTCTTTTGTTTTCACATTTTATGTTTCCATTTTATGTTTATTTGCTTTAATAAATACCTCTCCGAGGCCTGACACCACTCCCACTGTGTCTGTCGTTTGCTCCTCCCACCACAATATATATATATTATTCAGACTATTAATTCATATGTCAGGCTTTACAGGGTTAATAATCATTTGACACTTAGCTAACTGGCAAGCTTCATTAATAATACAATTATTTTTCTTGAAAAATCTGTCATGGAAACTTGTATAAAGATAAATTCAATTCACATTTATTTGTATAGCGTTTTTCACAATACATATCATTTAAATGCAGCTTTACCGGAAATGCATGTGTCTACATTACATTTTAGAGTGATCTGTTATCAGAGGTGACTTAGTCCAAGTAATGTCCATATTTCAGAAATAAACATATACAAATCAGACAGATAGCTAACATCATGTATTTATTTAAACAATGTATTAATTTAAGGCAGAAACCATGAGCTCATTGAAGTAATGAATACATGTTGTTAACAGAATGATAAGGATATATAGAAAATGTAGCATTTGATTCAGAGTTGGCGTCATCTGAAGTCCTGTCAGGAGTTGGCGCTGTCTCTTCACAGGTGTTGGGCATCTGAAGTCTTCAAAAGAGGCTGGATCCAAACTGGAGCTAACGTACTCTCTAGTTACCTCAGGATGGGCATCCCAAGAAAAAACAGAAAAGCGAATGGAAAATAATTAGTGTAGCTTCTGTTCGTAACATTAAGCAGATAATCATGTGCATTTTATCTGATATAACTGGAGTATAAGGTTATAAGATGCATTATATGAATGCTTTAATCTAGATTTAAACTGAGAGAGTCTGAGCCCCGGACATTATCAGGAAGGCTATTCTAGAGTTTAGGAGCCAAATGCAAAAACGCTCTCCCTCCTATAGTGGACTTAGATATCCTAGGTACTACCAGAAGCCCAGAGTTGTGTGACCTTAAAGAGCGTGATGAATTATAAGACGATAGAAGATCAGTTAAATACACAGGCTGAACCATGTAGGGCCTTTTGATGTTCTAGTTGTTTTATTCCCTGACCGAGAGGACCCCCCGGGGCCTACGCAAGTATGCATTTCCCCCAGTGAGACTTCTTGCACAGACACTGGTCAGGGAGGACGAGGAGCAGGTCTTATTAGTTACGCTGTACTGGCCCAACCGGACCTGGTTCCCAGAACTGATGCTCCTCGCGACAGCTCCTCCCTGGCGAATTCCCCTGAGGAAGGATCTGCTTTTTCAGGGATGGGGCACCATATGGCATCCGCGTCCAGACCTCTGTGGTCTCCGGACGAAGGACTTAAATTACCTACCTCCAGTGGTAGTTGACACTATCACTTCAGCTAGAGCCGACTCTACGAGGCGCACTTATGCTTTGAAGGGAAGCCCCCTGGAAATGCAGATTGTCTCTTTGCTTTCCTTTCTTCAAGAGAGCTTGGAGCTGTCCCCCTCCACCTTGAAGGTGTTGCCGCCATCGCAGCTCATAATGATGCTGTTGATGGCAGGTCACTGGGAAAGCACGATCTGATCATTGGTTCCTGAGAGTTCCAGGAGGTTAAATCCTCCCAGAACATGCCTCATCCCCTCCTGGAACCTCTTTGTGGGTTTTTTTCCGGGTCTACAGAGAGCTCCCTACGAGCTGCTAGAGTTAGTTGAGCTTATAATCCTGAATCTAAAGGCAAAGCTCCTGACTGTGCTCGCTTCCTTCAAGAGGGTGGGGGGCCTGCAGGCATTTTCGATCAGTGAATCATGCCTTGAATTCGGCCTGGATACGTGCCCAATGTTCCCACCACTCCTTTCAGGGACCAGGTGGTGAACTTACAAGCACTGCCCCCAGAGGAGGCAGACACAGCCCTCGCATTTCTGTGTCTAATCCGCACACTGTGTGTTTACATGGACCGCACGCAGAGCTTCAGAATATCAGAGAAGCTCTTTGTCTGCTTTAGAGGTCAGCAGAAGGGAAAGGCTGTCTCCAAACAGAGGTTGGCCCACTGGATAGTGGATAACATCGCCTTGGCGTACCTTGCCTTCCTCCTGGGCATTGGCGCATGGCGCCTCTTTGGCAGACATCTGCAGAGCTGCGGGCTGGGCGACACCAAACACATTCTCAAGATTCTACAATCTCCGAGTGGAGCCAGTTTCTTCCCGTGTGTTGGGTTCAAACAGGTAATGTGCGGGAAGGCTGGCTCGGTGTCTCTCTTGCAGTGCCATTCCACTTTAATGGGGGGATACAAGCACCTACTTGCTCTTTGGGTGAGTTCCCCACTAGGCGAACCCTGAATTGAGTTCCTCTAGCATCCTTCGGTAGTCAGATGCTGCGGAGGCGTCTGACGCCAGTACCAATACTTGTGTTCATGCCCTGCCGGTCAGCCCTTGTACTGGGCTAGATGCCCATATGCCGTGTTTCCCCCTCAGTAATCCCATATGTAATCCGATACGGTTTCCCTGTTGGTAAACCCGTGTATTTCCCTGTATTTCTGCTCTGCCCTGTCTCTGTATCGGTACCCAGCAAGTGGTAGAAGCTCCTCCCTGGTTAGGTAGGGCCTACCAAAGAGTCTTCCAAATTAGTACTGCTCCACGGGTCAGTCCATATGTGTAGCCACCACACATTACCTCCCTGGCCTCAGTAGCGTCCCTCCCCATTGGACTTGGCATGTTTCCCCAGCATTAACAGCACTGGTCATGGCTGAAAATCTATGGGAATTGAGATCCGAATGACTCTTTCACATGAAATGTCATGATAAAGGAACAGCAGATTCGACCATCTCCAGAGTAGGCCCTGTCCCTTCCATCCCGTTTGGTATGGAGGACTACCCTTTGGACTTAATTGGGGCGCTGGGTAGGTTACGACATTGTGAGAGCAGTTGCCAAAAGGGCACGCCATAGCTTGCCAGCATCTGCATCTCCAATACTTGTAACACAGTTAGGGACCCATAGGGACCCCAATACATCGGTACTGACGTAACGTCGAACGTGACTGACTGAATGGGAACGTCTAGGTTGCAAATGTAACCCCCGTTCCTTGAAGGCAACAGAGACGTTACGTCCCCCTGCCACAGCCCTGAACCACCACTGAACGGTTGGAATCCCTGTCTCGGCTCCTCAGCAAAACTTGAATAAAGTGAGTGATGCCGGTTCTATTTATACCTGCATGTCTGGGTAGGTATGACTCGGGATCAGAAAAAAAATGCATGAGCGTCGTTTCTCGAGAGAGAAATCGCAGATCATAAGCTAACTTAAGATGCTGTGGAGAAATTACACATCACATCGATGACATGTGTCTTTACGGGATCTTTACGAGATGTGTGTGAACCCGCGCACAGATTCCGGAAAATCACTGGCAGTGTTAATGAACCAAAATCAAACGATCCCGGGACAAATACTCTGTGTATTTCGTGGAATCTCTGTGTGAAAACGTCTCTAGACATTTTTACACCCTGTTTGAAATTTTCATTAAGTTTTGTTCACAGATTCTTTTTTTACATGCTTTATGTGTTATTTCCTGGTTTATTCTTACTGAATTCTGCATTCCATGGTCTCGATTAGTTGTTTTCCCATTTGCCAAGTTCTTGATTAGTAGTGGACCCAACACCTCACTGGAATAAATGACATAATTATGTTAAGTCAGATTCAGATTGGAATCCCTAAAGGCGTTTGTTGTTTTGTAGCATGGAAACTATGCTCTCAGCTCATTCACAAGGGTGAGGTTGTCTGTGGATCGATTATAAGGGCAAAATCATGATGAATAAGTAGTATGACTGCTTGTTAATATGAATATGCTTTTATTGACTAAATGTGTTTTATTTTAATGTGACAGCGTTTGTTTCGTTATTTTAACCCTTTGATGCTCCTCGTGTGATAGAAAAAAAAGACCTTTTTTTATTTGAATGAAATTAATGTACTGTATTTTAGTTCAATGTTTTCATTTTTTACTTTTTTTAGGGGATTCTATGGCAATAAATTATATTTATGCAGTAGTTATAATCCATTTATTACCTATTAACCACTTTTTGAACATTCAGCTGCAAATTAAATTTCCAAATGAAACTGCCGTAAATCTTGAATGCTTTGGAGCACAGACTTAAGTTTTATCTCTTTTTAAAGGAGACACTTAGCAGATTATTGCTGAAGTGAAAAAGGAAAAGGTGAAATGAAAGAGAGCTATAGAAGTTTAAGTTTATTGTTATGAAAAATGCTCAAAAAACTATTTTCAAATTTTATATGAAATGTTTATTTTCCAAAACATGTTTTACTCAAAGAAAATCAAGCCATAAATCTAAACTATATAACTTAACAAACACATGTTCAAGATTAGTAATACATTTTTTAATTATTATATATATAAAAAATTAATGAATACCTTTTAATTTAGCATGAATTTATCAAAAGTGACAGTCATTTTTTCCCCCATAGTTTGTTAAAAATAAATAAATAATTTTCAGCTAATTGGTGTTCTTTTGAACTTTCTTTTCATCAAAAAATCCTGAAAAAAAAGTATCACAGTTTCCACAAAAGAAATATGAAGGTACACAACTTTTTTGAACATTGATAATAATCAGAAAAGTTTTTTTGAGCAGCAAATCAGCATATTAGAATGATCTGAAAATCAACTTTGATCACAGGAATAAATTACATTTTACATTATATTCACATCGAACAATTAAATTTAATATTTCACAATATTACTGTTTTTACTGCTTACTTTTGATCAAATAAATGCTGTCTTGAAGAGACTTCTTTCAAAACATTAAAAAATCTCATCGACCCTAAACTTTTGAACAGTAGTGTATATCAATATGTAAAGTGACATAGTTCTTGTTAGACTCTTGTTAGAACCGTGTGTTGAGTTTAAAACTTAAGTCCGCAAGCCAAACATTTTGTTACATTTAGCGCTCTCATAAAATCATGATCACATTCCACCCCAAAATATAAAGGAAACACTAGATTTTTTTAATTAATTATTTTATTTCAGATTATGAACATGTTTTTATACACATATGATGGGTTTAATAGTTTCATTTTCCAAATAAGTCCTGCTTCTGTATGTTTTTAAAGTGTTTTCACAAAGGAACACTGGCAGGGAGCCTTGCAGCTCTGATATTAAGCGTGCTATCAGGCTCCCGGAGGGGCTCTTCATTGTCCCACCACACTCCACTGCAGCACCACTAACACATCATTTGTTACCAACCGCTTCACTGGTTTTAATTAGTGTCTCTGAATGCTGCCGCACAACAGAGGCTCGACAAAAATCAAACGCAACTGCTCCAAATTTGTTTGTATCTGCTCCAGTTTCACCACACAAGATCCTCCCTTCATACAGCCAAATACACAAGAGCTGTTTGAGTTTCTC
Organism: Leuciscus waleckii; assembly: GCA_900092035.1. NCBI lineage: Eukaryota > Metazoa > Chordata > Actinopteri > Cypriniformes > Leuciscidae > Leuciscus > Leuciscus waleckii. The sequence goes on from FLSR01000196.1 coordinate 248,767, forward strand.
ATCTTCCTTCAAAATATTTTCTCTGTCAATATCATACTGTAGCTGAGCTGGCAAACGACATGTTTTTGTGGCAAACGCAGTGAGGAAGTTATGTGCCTAATCCCGCTGCTACGGAAAAGTTAACGTAAGACAACAATCGTTTGATTTGAGAAGTAATGGGATCTCATGACCTCATGGGGTCTGTAATCATGTCTATTATGTTTTGAACAAAAAGAAGAATCAATTGGAATATCTTTTTTTTTTTTATGGTTATTTTTTTTTAAAATAAATTATTTTAAAAACTATGGTTAGAAGAATCAATTGGAATATCTTTTTTTTTTTATGGTTATTTTTTTTTTAAATATAAATTATTTAAAACTGTAAACTCTCATCACGATCATCATTGGGAAAGCAGCATGAATAGTCATGATTTTTTGTGCAAAAAATGTGAAATAAAGGCAGTTCCTCTCTCAAAAACTGCAGTTTATTTCTCTCTAAAATAGAGCTGAAAAGGGTTAGTTGAATGATCTGTCATATTCTATAGGACGTGGGGTGATTTACTGTAGCTAATGAGCTGTAGAAAGATCCAAATTTACTATTGATTTCTCACTTATTTGCAGTAACTTAAGATATGTATGTGGGGAAGATATTAAAGCTGATACATCGCTGCATTCTTCTTTGCGTTTTGTATGTTCATTTATATCTATAATTACAAGTTTAAATCTTTTTTTGTTTCATGTTTCAGAAAATGAAATTGGAGGAGGTGTAGTGACCTCTTATCAGTCGTCTAACATAGAGGGCCGTGGGGCAAACAGAGGTCTGAACCAAAGAGCAATTAAACCGGCAATTACATCAGGTACCACTGCAAGCTGTCTGTCTGTCTGTCTGTCTGTCTGTCTGTCTGTCTTTCTGTCTGTCTGTCTGTCTTTCTATCTATCTATCTGTCTGTCTTTCTATCCTGTCTGTCTGTCTGTCTGTCTGTCTGTCTGTCTGTCTGTCTTTCTGTCTGTCTGTCTGTCTGTCTGTCTTTCTATCTGTATGTCTGTCTGTCTGTCTTTTAAGTCTGTCCGTCTGTCTGTCTGTCTGTCTGTATGTCTTTCTATTTGTCTGTCTGTCTTTCTTTCTTTCTGTCTGTCTGTCTGTCTGTCTGTCTGTCTGTCTGTCTGTCTGTCTGTCTGTCTGTCTGTCTGTCTGTCTGTCTGTCTGTCTGTCTGTCTGTCTGTCTGTCTGTCTGTCTTTCTATCTGTATGTCTGTCTGTCTGTCTTTTAAGTCTGTCCGTCTGTCTGTCTGTCTGTCTGTATGTCTTTCTATTTGTCTGTCTGTCTTTCTTTCTTTCTGTCTGTCTGTCTGTCTGTCTGTCTGTCTGTCTGTCTGTCTTTCTGTCTGTCTGTCTGTCTGTCTGTCTTTCTGTCTGTCTGTCTTTATGTCTGTCTTTCTATTTGTCTGTGTTTCTGTCTTTCTTTCTATCTGTCTTTCTCTCTTGGTGTCTGTCTGTCTTTCTATCTGTCTGTCTGTCTATCTGTCTGTCTTTCTATCTGTCTTTGTACCCATAGACTCCTGCACAATAAACAGAAGCAACACAACACGCCCCTCATCTGCCATTGGTCGGGCAAACAGATAGTCCCGCCCTAGACTCACGCCATTGGTTGAGTCTCTGCTGCTGTTTTGAGCTGGTCCGGATGCTTTGAACACATTCAGTTATGACTCTTACAAACTAACAAAATGATGTTCGACTAACAAACTCTATTTAGTTAAAGTAACTTAATTTCTAGTAGCATAAACACAAATTTCTAAGCCGACTATTCACAAAAGTTAAGTTGTTCCAACCAATTTCAACATTGATCCTTTCTATTCCAGATCAAATTATAGGCTAGTATAGCATAGGCTAAATGTAACATATTAGTTCATGAAATGTACAAGCTAAATAAGACATTATTTGTCACTGGCATAAGTGCAGCCATTGCTCACAGCAGTCAGTGAATACCTTCATGAAGACACAACCATGACAAGCACCAAGTCAAACATGACAACATTAAACATGAGCAGGTCTTTTCCTTTACTAAAACACTTAAAATAATACATAATTCCAAGACTTATTCTCCTTATCCGAAGCAAATATGCGGGAACTAGAAATCCCAATGGTGCCAAATTTTCAAAGTTATCAAGAGTACTACAACTTATAATAAAAAAATAAAATAAAATAAATCTGCTAATGCGGAAATTACAGTTTAAATTACACACAGTACAAAGTATTACACAATATTAACACTATTATGCAACAGAATGTTTGCAACTTAATAAATTAGAATTTTTAACTTACAACCCAGTCATTTATTTATGGTAATAGGTCACCTAAATATATTAGATTATGTATGCAAGTATCTCAGTTTCACATCAAAACACACACATCACTGTAATAAACATAGGCTCACATTAAAAAATGAAAGCATTAATTAAAATGTTGATGGTATCTGTGTCTCTCTGCAGATGGAGGTGGATGTAGCAGATGAGAAGCGCCATTGCACACGCTCAAAAGGTATTCTGCTCTCCGTCACGTACAAATAACACACAGATGTAATGTGGCGATATGCTCAGACCGGCCTTTTGTGTGAGTGATAATCTAATCTTCCCTTTCAACTGACCTCTCACGTCCTTCTGTCTCTCTGTGTGCTTCTTTCACAGTTCCCCTGGAGCCAGCCATACAAGAGTTGTTCAGGTCAGTGTTTTTACACACAGGCTGGCAAAGAGCTCTTCACCTGCGTAATGGGTGCCAGTAAGCAGTGTTGTGATCACGCTTTCCTGTCCTCCTATTTTCTTTCCATCTGTCATATCCTTATGGGTGATGATCAAATAGTGGCACTTTGCTAAGCTGCAACTATTTCTCCATAGGATGACATATGGCCAAATCCTTCAGGAGCCGAGAATCAAACAAGAATAAAATAAAAAAATTTAATAAAAATCACAATATATACTTTTTTTCAAACTCTGGTTTGAAGGTTGTTCTAAGCTGATCATATTCACGATATGATGTGAGAAATTTACACCTTTGGTTAACATAAATTAAGTCAATACGGTAGAGATTTAACTGACAGATATCACCATACTGCCACAGTTGAAGAAGCACAGTACATTAAGACATTTTTATATTAATTAAATAAAATTTGCACATATTTGCATATATTTCCATAACAGAAGTCTGAACATTAAAGCCAGGTTCAAATTCCTGTCACATGTTATAGTTAAAGGTTTTCATAAAGGGTAATTTGCATATCTTTTTTATCACTTCATCAATCAGAAAATACTGTGAACAGAAAAAAAAAATCACCATATTTTAAAAAATAAAATGTTAACTCTTTCCCCGCCAGCTTTTAAAAAAAATTGTTGGCACGTAAGCATTTTTGATCATTTTCACAAAACTTTTATGGCCTCCAGAATATTTTGTTGTATGAATATCTGAACACGCAATATTTCAAAAGAAAGAACAGAGCCTCTGCTTTAAAAAAAAGAAGAAAGTTTTATTCTAGCTTATTGCATTCTTTTTTTTACCATCACTTAAATGTTTCATAAAAAAATCAACATTTTGAGCAATTATAAATGACGGAAATTTCTGTCAATGGCGATGAAATATACATAAAGAGTTAAATATACACCAGTCGAATTATATGAACAAACCCCTATGTAAAATTCTTCTCAATATAGATAGGAATAGTAATAAAACTGTCAAGTTTTGTGTAATAAGTGCTGCTGAAGTGGAGATTTGTTTGTATGAATTGATGTGTAAATAGTTTGGTTCAGTGATGTTAAATAAAAATGTTTTTGACTTGAATAAAACCATTAATTTAGATGTTACACTGTCAGAAACAAAAATTGCAAAACTGATCAGCTTGTCACTGGCGCAGACCCTTAAAGGGACAACTTTGTACGTTATTTACCCCTAAAAGAGGCATTTTTGTAAACCTAGAATAGTAATATGTAAGGCACTACTATGAACTTTTACGGGTAAATAAGATTTCTGGAATTACAAAAAATGTGTAGGGTACGTGGGACTTGATTTCGTCCTTGGAATTGAGTGTCTCATAGGAAGATGCCAGTTTGCAGTCAGTTGTGGACAGAGCCGGACAGTAACGGAGTACATTTACTTGAGTACAGTACTTAAGTACATTTGAGGGATCTGTACTTTACTCGAGTATCATTTTTGAGGAGTACTCATGACTTTACTCAAGTACATTTGATAGGCAAATATTGTACTCTTTACTCCTCTACATTTCTATCCATAACCGTGAGTACACGTTACTTCTTCTAAAAAAAAAAATATATAAATCTCGGAAACCCTCAATTTGTTGTTTCCCTCTCAAATGTGATTGGATTGTGCAGGCGCCACTGATTGGGACAGCCTATCAGCAATCACCTTCAGCTTTCCGCCAAAGTCAACTCCATGGTCAGATTTAGATTAGAGACGAAACCATGGATGAAGACGCAGCAGGTCCATCCCGGGAATGTGCCAACCCGTGGCCCCACCTCGCCAGACTATTTCAATTTTCGGAACAATTTAATGATAGTTTTCGCTTCAAGTGTTTGCTGTGTTTACCAATGTAAGCACTGTGGCAGTAGTAATGCAATATTTAGAAAATATACTCTTGTACTCTTGATACTCAAGTACTTTTAAAAACAAGTACTTCAGTACTTTTACTTAAGTAGACATCTGACTGTAGTACTTTTACTTGTACTTGAGTAAAATTTAGCAAGGGGTATCTGTACTTTTACTCAAGTAATGAAGCTGTGTACTCTGTCCGCCTCTGGTTGTGGAGGATATTAACCTCCACCCTCCGTCGAGACATACGTCACTCACGAAGAGAACAGACGTCGTTTCCACGGGGAGGGTGGTTAACGTTTTGATTAAAGATTACTAGGGCATATGAATTTCAATGCTTTACCTAAAACCAATGTGGCTCAAACTTCAGTATCTGGACCAACAGTCACACATCAGCTAACAATAAAGAAACAAAACGAGTCCAAACTACAGTGAAGGCATCAAATGAAAGGTCACAGTGATTCATCTACTAATCTCTTAGAGAGCGTTAGCTGTGGTCCGAGTCCGAGTGCGACTGTTCCTGCTGGTCTACTTTCACTCTCACTTTATTAATCAAAGCCTGGTGCATTTGTGTTCATCTAACTTCTCCAAGCGTGATGGAAAACAGAACGCGGGTCAATATATTGTGTTTTTATTGATTTGGTGCTGTATCGCAGAGCAGAGTGAATGATACTGAATTCTTCTGTGAGGAGAGAGTGGATTGTGAGCCTTTCATTTGCTGCTCTGATCTCACTCAGCACCACTACACTCTCGCTCGCTCGTATCCCAGTTAAATCATCACCATTGTCATCCACTACATGTTGAACTAATGATCTCATCATTCAGTTAAAACGCATGTGCATGTTACTTTACTTCCTGAACAAGTGCTCGAGTCCGAGTTGCTTTCACATCCACACGAATCACGCCACAGTTCCAGTGGAACCGAACTCAGACCACTTCCTCCAGGTAGTCTCAAGCAGAGGCACTAATATTTCATGTAAAGGGAGGAATAATATTTGCGTTGTCATTTGCTTATCTGTGTTCACGCTCTGTAGTCTGAAGACCGTCAAAGGTTTCTATTTACAGTGTGATTTGCTGCGTTGAGCATTGTAGTCAGTCACGCTGAAACTGAAGGGACCGACAGCTTCTGTGATTAGAAATGAGCGCTCTTTACTCGCTTTAAATGTAATTAAATCTACATTTTAAATAAAAGTTTTATTTTTCATGCTGCTAAGAGGCCACATATACACTGCAGAGCTTCAGGAGAGACAACAGCAATTAAATGCGTGAGTGAATCCGCTAAAATATCCCAGATATTATATGACAGTTAAGGCTCATAATTGGCTATAATTTTAACTTATAACCTCTCTGTAGCTATGGTGTGATTTATGCACATTTCTTCTAAATAGCCAGTATGGGCAGATTGTTCACGTGATGTAGGCAAACGTTTGTATTGTTTATTCAAGGGATGCACGCTCTCATCTTTGTTTTTACTGTTAATTATTACCATGTTGGGCTGTGTGTCTATTATTATTATTTTTTTAAATGCATCAACTCAGAATGACTAATGTTGGTTTGATTGCTTGTGTTACATGAGAAATAAATAATTTGCATCTACCTGATGTAGTAATTAATGCAGGTGCGGTTCTGGTCAGGTGTTCTGTTAGATACTGCAGGTGCGGGGCAGGTACGGGTTTACCAAACAGGACCCGTGCAGGACTTGGGTTCGGTACCCCGGTGCGCTCCCGTGTCCACATGACAGCTTTCATATTACCAATTTTTCATGCAAACCATGTCCTGTTTCAAATTAAACTGCAAGTGTGAAAGCACCCTTTAAGAAAGTGACTTTTGGTCCAGGTTTTTGCCCTTTAGAGGCAATGTCTGGAGTGACTTCACTCTTTAGACTGCGCACACTCTGAACTCCTTAACCAGTTCATTTGTTCTAGTTATAGCTCAAACAGAGTAGAGCGCTGGTGATGGATTTGATTCTCAGGGAATGCATGAGCTGATAGAGTCCCTTTGGATAAAAGCGTAGCAGTGTTATTTTAGGATATCTGAGATACTATTATAGATATGATATCCATTTTCATTTTATTATAAGTTCAAGTTTTATTAATTTTGTCTTTTTTTTTTTATTTATGTAATGTCTATATAGTTTTTTTATATATTTTTTTAGATAAACTAAATGTAGATGAGAAATGTTTCCTTCCTAAGTTAACGTTTATTGTTTTTCAAGTAAAACCTTTTTTTAGTATGGTTTTAGTTTTAGTTACTGTGTACTGTACTATTATAAACCTGGTCTGTCAAATGCAGAAATGTAAAATTAGTAAACAGATTTAGACCTGTGACCGTAACCTCTGCTGGATAGCTGGAGAGTTCACAATCGTGTTATATCATAACATAGACTCGATCAACGTCAGTGTTTTAGATTGTAGTCAATGTAATATTCCAAGAAATGTGAGCTCATAAGAACCTCACGCATAAATACGTTTAGGTATTTAGGATTTCATGTCAATGGTTGGCATAAATGTGTTTCTCTATCTTCTTAGTGATACAAAGGGCATTTCACAGGAACTTTCTAGGCATTTAGTAAGCATATTTCTGTACATTTCAGAGCTATTTATTCTCCGTAATGTTCTTCAGACTCATAATACCAGTTGGAAGGATGGCATGCTTGTCTAACATTTCATGAGTATTTCTATCTAAGTGCCAAATGCATACATGGCCAGCAAACAATCTGTTGATGGATTGACAGCTTTATATTTGTGGCCAATTTTTTACTTAAAGCCATTCAGAACACCTGCATGGTCCTGGAAAAATATCTTCATTACTGGCAAAGAATCGGACCTTTTCATGCTGTATATTCAATGACCCTTGTCTGAATCCCGACCTGACTTCAGCATCTGACAGCTAGTTTGATAGTCTCTGGACTTTTGATGGACAGCTGGCTTCACCGCTGCATTGATTGGCATCTCTGAGAAGAAAGACTGAGAATGAGAGGTGGCTAAAGATGGAGGTGAAGATTGCATTACTGTGCACCTGCTCCCTCTCTTTGATGTCCCTCCACCAGCAGCTTTAACTAGATAATTAAAGATAAATAAAACAACGGTTCAATCATTACTATCAGCCTCTCTTCTCTCTCTCTCTCTCTGTTCCTCTATCTTTCTCTTTCACGCTTCAGATAATTTCTTCTTCAGCTGGTGGGTTCTCATTTGCATGCTTATCAAAGTGTTTTGACTATCCAACGGGAGCTGCAGTGCTAAGGTGGGATCATTAATATGTTAATTAGTCCTTTTGACACTTTGCTTAAGCATGTGTACAACGTGCTCCTCATCCGTGACTTCAGTCACATACTTGCTGAATGTATGCATACTCCCTAAATCCATTCGCATCTGTTTTATGGCCAGTATACAACACATGGTTACCCCCAGCTGTTATTAATAGATTCAATTGAGGTTTTGTAATTTTGCTGAGAAGAAAGCCAGTATGTTAATACTGAATCTAAATGCTGTTAAAAACAAAAACTAAAAAAACGTCTCAGGTTACGACTGTAACCCTAGTTCCCTGAGAAGGGAACGAGACGATGCGTCAATGACGCTTTGGGAACGCTCCTGCGTGATTGCGTCTGAAGCACCTATGTCAACTAGTCCAATGGCGAGAGTGGGCGTCACGGGCGGGTGACGTGACGACCAGGAAAGGATAAAGGACATCCGGTTTAGAACCGCGCTAGCTTCGAAAAGGGCCGAAGCAAGTCGATCACAGGGATGTAGGAAGTATGGCAAAGTGACGCATCGTCTCGTTCCCTTCTCAGGGAACTAGGGTTACAGTCGTAACCTGAGACGTTCCCTTTCGAGGGAACTCGCGATGCGTCAATGACGCTTTGGGAACGAGAATGCCCAACACGCCATACGAAACAGAACCTGTCTGTGTGAATACTGCACAACTAAGACAAGAGCACTTGAGAACCTGGGGAAGCGCCCAGGTCGAAGTTGCAAAACCTTACGAATGTGAGCGGAGAGGACCAGGCTGCCGCATACCACATCCTACAGGGATATCTACATATAATAAGGCTTCTAAGCCGCCATACTCCTGTCCTGGTCTAAAAGCACCACAGAGGAAACAACCAAAGGTTTCCCCCCCCCTCAGGGAAATACCAGCAAAAGGGACATGTAGGCACTAAGGCCGCTACGTACACCTTCAGTGTGGAAGGGGATAACCCTGCGGAAAAACAAACCAGCAGTAACTCCAGCACTGTACCAATCGGGCAGTAACTGGGCCCCACTGTCCAAGACCCGCAATATGAAGGGAAAACCCATCACTAAATACATAGAGTTTCCTCGTGGAGGGAGCTCTGGAGTGAAATATGGTCTCCACAACCTCAGTTGAGAGACCAAAGTCAATGAGTTGGGCCCCCTCAGAGGCCAAACCCACCGGTTCCAAATCTCTGGGCTGGGGTGAAGGGTCACCCCTCCCACTTAAAACCGAAGGTCCCTCCTGACTGGAATCTCCAAGGGAGAGCCATCGAGGAAAGAC
>FLSR01000196.1:258954-316878 GCA_900092035.1 Leuciscus waleckii
CAGAGCTAACTCTCGATAGTGCAAATGTTACACGTCGGGAATTTATGAATGAACACTGTCAGCCCCCTTTTACTAGAGCTGAACGTGCATGCTCCACTCCCAAACAAACAACACATGAATCGCGTGTGTCCCCACTCGTAATGAAGCGAGTGCAGGGAGGAACACACGATCCAAAGCTGTTTGCTCCCCATACTCCTGTCTAGATATATACTTGTGGTTGTGGACTACATCGATGCTCAGCACATCTACCTCCTCAGAGATAGACTGCTGAAACACCGGGCTCTCTAACCAGGGCGGAAGAAGCCGCGGCGCGGGCTTCCGATCCCAGAGAGAGAGCGCTGGATCCCCCGGGTAAAGGCAGAGAAAAGGCGGAGCCCGTCTCTAACCCCTCCGCGAGATCCATTTGCGAATCCCACAATACCAGCTTCCATGCTGCCTCGGCAACACAGGGCCAGTACTGCGAGGAACGCGAGCCTGAACACCCTCCTCAAAGAGTGACAAGCGGGAACGGAGCGAGTAAAGCGATAGTAACTCGCAATTAATGCTCGTAGTCAGCGCCCTCGAGCACTGACAGATCATGCTCCGTTCCAAACAAACACATACATCGTGTGTATCCCCACCCGTTAAGAAAGAGGGCAGGGAGGAACACACGATCTAAGGTTGTTTGTTCGCCATAATATCTATGCTTGTGACTGATATAGTGACAGACAACAATAAATATGACAGACAGTATAACACAGAGCGCTTGCTGAGGCACAGAAGCTAGCGCGGTTCTAAACCGGATGTCCTTTATCCTTTCCTGGTCGTCACGTCACCCGCCCGTGACGCCCACTCTCGCCATTGGACTAGTTGACATAGGTGCTTCAGACGCAATCACGCAGGAGCGTTCCCAAAGCGTCATTGACGCATCGCGAGTTCCCTCGAAAGGGAACATGTCAAAGAACCGTTTCCTGACTAAACTTTGATTATTTAAAGAACGTTCAAACATACACTGATTTAGAGCGATAAAACAACCAAAAGTCATTCATACATTTTCAGTGAGACATGAGTGACGGAAATATCATTGACATGCAATGTGGATATGAACACTGATGTGATGTTGAGAAAAGCTTAACTTTAAGGAAATGAGCAGCAAAACTTTAGCACTCATGTGATCAGTCTGCTGTGAGATACATACAAATGTGTAAAAGAAGTGCATGTATATATAGAGGCAAGCGTAAGGATTTGAGCGAGTTTGACAAGGGCCAAATTGTGATGGCTAGATGACTTGGTCAGAGCATCTCCAAAACTGCAGCTCTTGTGGGGTGTTCCCGGTCTGCAGTGGTCAGTCTATCTAATCTATCAAAAGTGGTCAAAAGAAGGATGGTGGTGAACCGGCGACAGGGTCATGGGCGGCCAAGGCTCAATGATGGATGTGGGGAGCGACGGCTGGCCCGTGTGTCCGACTCCGATCCCACAGACGAGCTGCTGTAGCTCAGATTGCTCCAGAAGTTAATGCTGGTTCTGATAGAAAGGTGTCAGGATACACAGTGCATCGCAGTTTGTTGCGTATGGAGTTGCAAAGCCGCAGACCAGTCCGGGTGCCCGTGCTGACCCCTGTCCACCGCCGAAAGTGCCAACAGTGTGAGCATCAGAACTGGACCACAGAGATATGAAAGAAGGTGGCCTGGTCTGATGAAGCACGTTTTCTTTTACATCACGTGGATGGCCGGGTGCGTGTGCGTCGCTTGCCTGGGGAACACATGGCACCAGGATGCACTATGGGAAGAAAGCAAGCCGGCGAAGGCAGTGTGATGCTTTGGGCAATGTTCTGCTGGAAACCTTGGGTCCTGCCATCCATGTGGATGTTACTTTGACACGTATAGGGGTGTAACAATACATCAACATGGATCGATGCATCGATCAAACGTCTAACGATACGATGCATCGATGCCACGCATAAAATATCGATATGAGGTACCTTTATTTTGACACTCTCCACATCCTCACGTAACGTCAGTCTGCGCATTTTCAATAGGTGTGCCTTTGTAACGTTAATCTTCTCTGCCTGACAAGATTGACTGAACCCTAAACAAGACATCGCGAGTTCATGTTTTACAACCCAGCTGCAGTTTGATCGATATTACTTGGAATGCACAATAAAAAAAAACATGATTTATGAAAATGAACAAGAACAGAGTGATCTGTTTTTGCAAATGAACTCTTCTGTTGTAAATGTCCCAATTGGGAGAGGGTGTGCAAAGAGTTTAATTAAACGTTCATGATATATATTTTGGTTGCATTTGTGAGTTAATAAAAATATAACTGGTTGTGTAAACTTGGCACTGTTACGTCAACGGGTGGATGAAGAAGACGAAGGTCAAATGAAGATACAAAATACTCATATTTATTTCCATAGGCAAAATCCAAATAAACTCGAAACAGTGTGCTAGTGCACAAACAATAACCTACCGAGACAGCTGAACAGAGGGAACTAAATACAGACACTAATGAACTATAACGAGGTGAGGACAGGTGACACGGATGATGAAGACGATGAACAGGTGGGTAATTGAGGGAGTGAGTGGAGTGTGTGGAGTGAATTGAGGGAGTGTGTGGAGACAAGGAGGATTCTGGGAAGTGTAGTGAAGACGAAGACAGAATGGTGCAGACGATGACTGTGACAGGCACATCATTTCTAAATATTGATAAATCAATTGATATAGCCCAGAATCGAATTGAATCGTAATCGTATCGCGGAATTTTTTGAGGTATAGGCAAATATCATATATCGTGATGAACTGTCCAGACCATGTACTCCCTTTCATGGAAACGGTGTTCCCTGGTTGCTGTGGCCTCTTTCAGCAGGATAATGCGCCCTTGCCACAAAGCAGGAATGGTTCAGGAATGGTTTGAGGAGCACAACAACGAGTTTGAGGTGTTGACTTGACCTCCAAATTCCCCAGATCTCAATCCAATCGAGGATCTGTGGGATGTGCTGAACAAACAAGTCCGATCCATGGATGCCCCACCTCGCAACTAACAGGACTTAAAGGATCTGCTGTTAACTTCTTGGTGCCAGAAACCACAGCACACCTTCAGGATCTAGTGGAGTCCATGCCCCGATGGGTCAGGGCTGTTTTAGCAGCAAAAGGGGGACCAACACAATATTTGGAAGGTGTTCATATATGCACCGATACCAAATTTCTCCGCCGATACCGATAGCCGATTATTCCGAATCATACTGGCCGATGCCAATACTGATAGTTCGATTTTTCTTAAGGAAAAAATAATGCTTCAAACTATACAGGGAACCTCTCATTTGGTACACTATAACATTAGCGGTTAAAATTAACAACAGAGCTATTATACTCAACTGTTATTTATTTCCAGGTATAATAGACTATTTACACTCAAATAAAAGCTGAATGTTTGTATAGACCTCAGTTGCACATAAGGCAGTTTTCATAAGCACAGAATTTATTCAAACATACATATATATTAAGCAAAAAAGCCATTTATTGTTTGAAATTGGTGATAAAATCGAGAGAATTTAAGAAGAGGAGACTTTGTTTCTTATCAGAAGTAACATAGCATAAAGCTCTTTGTGATTATTGGACGGGAGACGCTACAAATAATGTTTGGTGTAGGGGAGAACTAGATCTGGCAACCCTGGCTTGAACTACAGGTGATTCATAGGGTCAAATAAAGCCTGCATTAATGTCACTATTTTTTAACTGTTAAAGCGTTATTGTCGCGTTAACTTGCCTGAAATTCAACACGAGACATTTTCTTGAGTTGCATTCGGACATGTTTTTCCGCACCCTTTTGATTGACAGGATATAATCTGTTTTTAAACTATCTTTGAAAATAAGAGCTTTGATTGGCCGATACCGATTGTTGGCCGATACATTGGTGCATCTCTGTTATATGTATATATATATACTGTATGTACATGGCGGAAGGATGGTCAATCAGCAACCAACAAAAACTATTTGATATGACATGCTCTTAGATGTAGCTAATGGTCAACATTTTGTATCTTATACAGTTGTGCCATTCTTCATTGGCGCTATTAGAAAAAAGGAGCTATTAGAAGCACGTAACACAAAAGCTTGCAATGATCTAAACTCTCGGGTCTCTACTCTGATTCACAGCCCGCCTACTCAGATTCCAGATTACTAGTTTCTGCTCAGTTTACACGCGGCTGAATGACTGACACGGCTCTGCTCTTGTACCAGGCGTTCAGCACAGCCCTGGAATTACAGGAGCCTCGTCTGGCAGACCTTTGGCTCTGTGAGAAGAACGGAGAGAAGATGAATGAGAAAACGATCTGCACTGGGAGGAGGGGTTGGTGACAGGAACAGGTAGTGATCATGAGGGAGATTAGTTACACCCTCCTGTCAGCCCCGACCCCCAAAACCGACCTCATGTACCCCATGAGAGCAACATGCAATTATACAGGCGGCGTGTAACCATGGCGACAAAAAAAATTGATTGGCCTTCCTTCCCAACCACATTCAATCTACATGCAAGAATAGATTCTGAAGAAAAAACACAAAATATATACAATGCTTTCATTTATAGGTGATGCCAGGTAATATTTCACCCCCAAATTAAAAATCAGCAGAAAGAAATTATATTTTGATTAAAGAAAATTGTAATGGTTTTGATTTTGTGTTTTGCATTTGCATTGTTATCATAAAGCCAACATATATATAAATATATTTTAAGTTATTTATTGGAGAGAAAACTTGCTTAATTGTCATAAAAATAATGTCACAATGAAAAAAAAATTATATATATATATATATACCAACATCTTAATGGTGCTAAAATTGGCTTTAGTTAGTAAGTAAGTAAGTAGTTAGTTAGTTAGTTAGTTAGTTAGTGTAAAATACTGTATTACATCGATGAGAATATATAGTGATAGCTACAAAAAAAATAAAAAATAAAAAGACATCTGGATGAATTAATCCGGGGTTTGGGGGTGAAATGTGACCTTTACATGTTTACAGTTTCCCTGGCTGAAGGACAGGGATTGGGATTAGGTTTGGGATTTGAACTGAGCAGCGCTCAAGCAAGAGGGTTTTTTCTTTCCGCCGAAATGAGGAGATTACGAACTGTTTCTGTCTGGAGTTTCTGATCGAGAAGGTGCGAGATGACATGTGATGCACACACCAACACACAAGAGTGACACACATTATTCAGCGCTGATGCTGAAGACACACTCTCTCTCACACACACACACACACACATGCAAACGACAGCAGCAGTGTGTGACATCAATGTTTTGAGTGACATTTAGTATCTGGGTTGCTCAAGATGCTCCATAAAAGAGTCATGGGCGATTCTGTGAAAAGCTGAATAATTCATGTGGCGGAGGTAAAAACAAAGCACTGCTGTTATTATTTGTTAATAAGAAAACACAGCTAATGAGGGATCGACTATTTACGCCTGCCTTTGCTATTTTTTAAGCATTCTCTCAGGCAAACTGTGCCGTCTTTACAGGATTAGACTTTAAAACAGTCTTCTAAGGCATCATGAACAGTTCAAAGTTGGATGTGAGGTTTTCCTACTTGCTATCTCTGACTACTTATCAACATTCAGCCATGTCCAGATGCTTGTACATGTTTAAAAAACTAAATAGAAAAATATTACAGAAATAATACACTTTAGAAATTAAGAATATACTGTTAATTGCAATTAAATGAATATTTAGGTCACAATGTATTTTGTGTTCTTGTTACAGTGTAATTACACTAGCACTTACTAAGTAATATTAACTAACAACTACTTACTATAGTTGTAAGATAGGTAATGCTTGTAATTAAGATTGTAAATAAATAAGGACACATTAAAATAAAGTGTGTTTCCAAAATATATTTATTTTAAGGCATCCTTGTTACACTGTAGTTACATATAATTAAGTACTGAATAATAATAATTAACAATATTAACACACTTATGTGGTTTAGGGTTAGTTGATTGTAACATTTATAACAAGAAAAACTGAATAATAAAGTGTTACCTAAATAAATTTGTTTAAATTTATATTAAATGCAATTATCTGAACTTTAGAATGTTTTTGACCCACTTAATTACTTCTTCATAGGTGATTTCATAATGACTTCTCTTGTCTTTGAAATATGCTAAATGTACTGACAAGTTTTTACGGTAAACTAAAAGGTAAAGTAAAGTATTTTACGGTAAAGTAAAATATACTTGAATGCCATTTCTATTGTAACTTGCATGTCATGTACTGTATTTAAATATATTTACAATTACACATGTGCAGTGTCCACGTTGCAATTTAATAGATTTAAAATATATTAAGTTTAAATGTAATTTACATTTAAATGTAATATCAAACAATAGACTTCAGTTAAAGTCGTCACATTTATTATATAGCGCTTTTTACAATTCCGATTGTTTCAAAGCAGCTTTACAGAGATAACAGGAAGATAATGCAAATTTGTAAAAATTATAATCAAGTACTTTATGTGCTTTAGTATGTTAGTCAACACATCAAAAACAAGTGAACTTATTTAAAGCACGACAAACTATTATTAAAAAAAATATTTAAAATGTACTTTAAAGTAAAACTTTTAATTTGACTCTTAAAAAAAGAAAAAAGAAAAATATATCTAAGTATACTTTTATTTCATTAATATTATGTTATCTGCAAGATTTGAAGTACACTACAAGTGCACATTTAGTACAGTAAGGTGCATAATTTGATAAATGCAATGCTATTCAGTGCATTTGTTTCAACATTTGTTTACAGGCGTATTGGTTTAACACACTTGTCTCTGCAAACTTTTTTTACTATCATCTACTGTAAAAACGGTCATTTACTAATGCATTTTATTTGCCTAAAAGTGAGTGTTCACCAGTAAATATGTACATCTCCCTGAGTGACGCCATGTTTGCGTGACATATACGCCCAAATCTTGGCAAAATCACTAGCTTCCAGTCAGAACTATCATCAAGTGTCCTTTTACTGCACTTATTAAACAGACTGCAGAATTAGGAGTTCCCTTTCGTTTAAGATGCCTTATAAGACATGCAGACAGTGGACTCACTAGGCTTTGTAACAGAGCGGAGGTGTTTTGTTATACCAAACTGGAACCAATCTAATATTTACATATTTAGCCATGGCTCTTTGCATAACGGAATCTCACCCCATATTACAAATAGCCCACGATACTGTCATTTATGGTTCATCTGTATAAACTCATATGTAAACTAGCCAATGATGGATTGATACTCTACCCAACTGCCTGAACGCAAGGTAATTACGGGAACAGTAAATAGATTATTGATATTACTTATATAGTGTGTGCTAGCAAAGCGCTGGTGAAGGGGATAAGCAGAGCAAAACCAGATTACGGCATGAATAATGTGCATAGCTGAATAACTGCATAGTACTCTGTCGCAGTATTGATGTAAAGCAGATGTGGGTGTGAGAGATCAGGATCCTAATGCACAGCTTTCGAGCAGATTGTATTGGTCAGGGGATTGAATGCTGTTGGAAAGGTCACTCATGCTGAATAAAGGCCCGTTCACACCAAGGACGATAATGATAAAGATAACTCAATATAAAAGAATAGCAGAGTCCACATCACAACTAACAATAACGGTACAAAGCAACAATACAGAGTAACTTTCACATCAAACATTGACAGCCAATCAGAATCCAACAGACTTTAATGAGCATTTAAAGTGGCAGACGACAAAACTGCAGCATGCGCTAATAACAAACTGAACGCTATGATGCGCTGGTGTGGATGTTAATATAGTTATCATTATAGTCATCGTTCTTGTGAATAGTGTGAACAGGGCTTAACACCATATTCAGTGAATTTTTTATAAAATGGTAATAACATTTTACTACAATAGTATGCAAAGAAGCACTTTATGGTACTTTGTAATTAAAAATAAACAGTTTGAAAAGTACTTTGGTAGCGCTTTTTGCAGTTCTGTAGCGAAACCATATTACTGTACGTACTTAAGGCTCATACTTCAAGTTATGTAATTTCAAAACAAAATCAGGCCAAAACGAAATTGGTTTAACCTTCATTTTGGGAGTTCAAAACAGCTTGCCAAAGCAAACTTTTTGGAAAAATTCACTCCGGCTGGTAGACACCGTCGTAGTAACATTAGATGTGTTGGACATCGGCTGCGGCTGGACGTAACCGATCGGCGAGAGTAGCCGCGTGCAGGCGGGGAGGAGCTGCAAACGGAGACGTGAAGTCGGACACTTTGTGGTTGGCGTAGTGACCGCTCACGTGGTGTTTGCATACTTTACCACAGCTGAAGTGAAATAAATGCAATATTTGCCAAATAATACACAGATGTTTCAGAGACATTTCCATTCAATACTTTATGTACTGCTTCATACAGCGTCTGTTTAAGCTACTATCAATGAAGTGGAGTCTACATTTTTAATCAGTTTTAATTTGACACAATATAACATCGCAACTACATGAAAAGAGTGTTTACTGTTAAAACACTGTTTGTGAGCTTTAGAGGAACTAAAGATGTTCGAATAAACACGAAACACACGTGATCATTGTCATGCGGTGAATCCGGCCAATCGTGGAACAGCTGTGTCGTCATCAGAGCTCATGCAGCCGCTCTTAAGAAGCTGCGCTGGCTGAGTTCTCCGGCTATTCTAGAATCGCTCTCTCGATGTACTTTGATGGCATACGTCACAGTCACGTGGCGTCGGCGCTGTATCAAGTCGGACAAAATTTCTAACCGGCGTGCACTGCTTCAAGTCAGCCGCCGATCGGTCTGTGCAGGGCTGCATGAAGTCGAACAAGCCTTTCGGTTTATGGTGATGATGTAATAGGTAGGTGTGGCTCTGAGGCTCCGCCTTCTTTGACATGTAAATCTTCTCCAGTTCATTTCTCCAGTTCAGTCCGTCGAGGTCAGACGCGAGCGAAAACATGAACACACTGGAGAGCCGCTTTGAAGTTGTAATTCTAATTGAAAGATACACTGACACTTTTTCATGTTTAATACTGTAAAGCTTCAAAAGAAAAAATCACCCCTAAGCGAAAAATGTAAAAGAACTTTTCCATGTGTATATCAGGACCATTACTAAAAGAATTACAATATCAAGGTAATACCTACCTAACCTCAACCCATGTTAAGTCCAATTAGTACCTTATATTACTCAGTACTGTCTTGGGTAAATACATGCAGTAAAATATAGTTTTCTGACAACTTTGTCTTTTTAACATTCCCTGTGAATTTTCAGACTAGCCATCAAAACTGCATGATTTCATTTACAAGAGTTTTCCTGAACCTCTCTCTCTTCATTCATTTAAAGCAGTGTTATTTCATATAGTTATATCGTTTTTATTAATAGTTTGAATCAGTTTTTATTTTTATACTTTACATGAATTATAATTTTTTACATATTAGTAATTTTGTTGTGTTTTTGTCATTTTTATTAGATATGTGTCTATGTTGTTTTTAAAACATTCAAATAAATTTTCTTTCAAGCTACAATTCTTTCTTTTTTTTCATGTTTTTAACTGGCCCTTTTTAACAATCGTTGCTTCTATTTTTTTTCAGATGATCAATAGTTGTTTCATTGTAGGTTGTTCTTTTTGAGCAGTTATTTAATTTTCGGTGTTGGTTTTTGTTATTTATTTCTTTATGTACCCAGTAGTTGTGTTGCTATCTTTTCTTTTTTCCTACAGGGCATGAATACCGGTCCTTCTCATTTCCATAGCTTCAACCGGCTCCAATAATTGCCTTTTGTTGGCGTGAGTGTGTAAGTAGAGCGCTTTGGTCCTGATGTAGCTATACCTCATTTGGATTCCGCGGACAGTCTGCGGGTTGTATTATTCATACCTTGACAGATAGCGCTCGCTAAAAGCTTTGGCACGTGGCCATGCTGGCAGGGCGGGAATTCAGGCGGACAAAGTGGCGCGATAGCCGAGTGCTGGACCTCTCTAGCTGTGGCAGAAAAGCAGAATAAGAGTGAAAGAGAGAGGCGGGATTTCCGAATAAACGCTGGGAGCAAGTTGGACTGACAAGCCGGCACATCCTCAGCACAACCCTTCAGTCCTCACTCCTCTATCAGCAGAGCTAGTCAAGCATCCCTGTGTGCTCTGGTCCATTAATCACTGCACACCCCTCCCGCGCTATCACAGCCCACCACTGCAACACACATTTACATATTTAATGGAGGCTTAATGTGATTGAATGACTGCATAGAGGAAACCAAATTGCATAGGGAGGTCTACCAACAATAGGCAGTGTGTGGCGTCTAATCAAGTGCTATTGTTAGAGACCTGTAATGGGGTCCGCGTGATGCCGAGGTATTCCATACTTTCAAAAGAAAGGCTACGTACCTACACTTCATTTTTCATTCTGGGTTCATTTTGAAAATCTATCCATTTATCTTACCTCTGGTATAGAGGAAGTGATTATGCTGAGCGTTTCCTGCGTCTTGACTGTTTATAGCTCTTATGCTTATGTAAGATATGTATAGCTTATGTAAGATTTTCTGCACTCAAAGAATCAAGGCATATTTTATTTTAACTATTTGCATCTGTTTGATTTTATTTAGATTATCATCTTTTCAAAATTCTTTTACATTTACATTTACATTTACGCATTTTGCAGACACTTTTATCCAAAGCGACTTAAATTGCATTTAAATTTTTATTTAAATTGCTTAAAACCAGCATAA
The DNA here is from genome assembly GCA_900092035.1 of Leuciscus waleckii. NCBI lineage: Eukaryota > Metazoa > Chordata > Actinopteri > Cypriniformes > Leuciscidae > Leuciscus > Leuciscus waleckii. The sequence goes on from FLSR01000196.1 coordinate 269,648, forward strand.
ATCTGATCATTGTAAAAACAATTAGATATATTCAGTTAAAAAGTTTGAAGCGTTAAAACATGATTAGCTGTGGAACAAGCAATATTCATGTATGAGATTGAAGCAAATCGGATACATTGAGGATAAATATAGAAACCTGGTTATTGTGGATTTAAAACACTCAGGGCCCTATTTTAACGATCTGAAACGCAAGTATCAAGCGCGAAACACAAGTAACTTTGTGGGCGGGTCTTGGGCGCTGTTGCTATTATACCGGGGGGATAAATGACTCTTGCGCCCGAGGCAAATCTAAAATGTGTTGGTCTGAAGTAGCTTCATTATTCATAGGTGTGGTTTGGGGCGTAACGTGAAATAAACCAATCAGAGCATCATCTCACATTCCCTTTAAGAGCAGACACGCTTGTTCCATGGCGGATTGCTATTATAACGGCGGATTTGCCAGACGCACGCCAGGAGCGGTTCACAGCCGAGGAGACCAACGTTCTCGTCAGGGCCGTAAAACACAGAGAAGTGACATTGGGGATGGAGAAACACACCCAAATTAGCTTTGGTTAAACAGGCGAATGATAATTTGGGTAAATGTGTAAGCTAGATTTATGCCTATTTTTTCACATCTTCATGGACACAACAATGATTTCCCTCGTGTGTTAATATTTCGTCTGTGTGTAGATGAGATAAGCAAAGTGTATGCGCGTTGTACACACGCTACATTGGTTATGGCCAAGCATGCGCCCTTAAAATAGCATTTGAATAACATGCGCCACTGACTTTAGACTAGGTTTTTACTGGTCAGTGGCGGATTGTTTTCTAAATTGTTTTTGCTAGTTTACCGACGTGCCTCTGTGGAGGGAAAAGGCCGCTGTGCGCGGTGCAAAATAGGAATGATACATGCGTCGGTGTACAAAGTCAATTGCGCTGGATTCAAGATAGGGCCCTCAGTGTATTAGTACTATAACAGAAATCTTACTTTTTGTTTGTTAGTTTCATTTATGTATGACTTAAAAAAAAATTACATGACAATAAGTTTATTAGCTTGTTAAAGCTGTGTAAATTTTAAATGCATTTCAAATAATTTAGAGCTAAGCATTTTATTAAGTGCAGCAAAATTGTGCTCCCTTTTTAGATGCATTATTTTGGGCTAACTCTAAAGATGCATGTATTCTTCAGGGATTAGACCAGGGTTTACTACGGAGCCCCTAAAGGGACCTTTGCAAAAAAAATATAAATACAGACTTTCACGTGCTCACGAGAAACTATCGGGTGCGCTCGAGAAACCATATCTCCTGCGCACAAGATACATTTCTCGTGCGCACGTGATAGTCAGTGAGCCAATAAGCATGCAGAATTATTGGCTGTTGCGAGATATCAAGGAAAAACACTGGTTTACACCGGTTACGTCCAGAGACGTGGCTCACACGTGAGGCTGTAGTGTGTAAGAGTCCCAACACCCATAGATGGAAAAGATGTGGAAAAGATCAAAAGTGTGGCTACATTTCACCAGGCAATATTTGCGACAAGATAATTGCTGCCAAGAGCGGCAACACGACAAATCTGGATTTCATTATATTTTGTATCTGAAAAAGTATCGTTCAGGAACTGGTATCAAAGTCAAGGTATCAGTATCGATTATCGAAAATTATTGAAGGATACCCAGCCCTACTCTAGAGGGCTCAGATTGATCACATGATCACATTATTTGCATGGCACAAGCTGATTGGCCTCTGCTGGTTCTACAGCCAATGAGATTACTTGCTCAGCATTTAAATAGTCTGGTTCAGTGTTCGCTGTAAGCTGGTCGTACAGTACACTATCAGAATACGTCGAAACCCTTCACCTTCCCCAGCTCCACCTGTCAAAATCTGCAGCTTATCTTACATGCTCACAGCGGGTGTCTGTGTATCTACTGGCCCTTTGCCATTTTTTCAGTGGTCTGGTGCATAGTGATGGAAATTATTTGGTTGTGACCACATGATGTGAACACACTTGGTGCTCATATACACCAGACAATATAGAGACACATGTGTTTGCATTGCTTTTGATGCCACGTGTACACTAATGCATTACACCACATGAGATGTTTCCAGTGTGCAAATGCTTTCCAGAGCTGTTACCCAAACAAGTGCCTGTCAGATGCACTTTCGCCAGGTTGGTTGCTGAAAGCACGTCTTTGACCTTCATTGCCCTTAACCATCCTCTGCACGCTCTTTTTAATGGTGTAGAAGCACAGATATGTATGATCGAATGAGAACACTAAAGCTCTTCTGTTTGGCTTTTCTGTTCGAGTCATTTTGAAGCAGAATTTGGTTAGATCTAATGTTGTGCTTATATCTCTCAGCTTCTCTCCGTCCTCCTGTACTCCAGTCACTCCTGCTGGCTTCCTCGTTGTCTGCCTGCCAAGATGGCAAATCCCACTTGGATTTGAGCCGGAGATCACCATGGTGACGGCACTCTAGCTGCTCGCGCATATAGATCGCAGTGTAGTGGCCCAGCGAGAGATGCTTTTACACCAGCAGTCAGAGCATGCACACATTTCACAGATCTTTCATTCTAATGTCCTGTCTCCATTCTCATCAAACACGCAGAGATGCGCGTATAATGTCGATGACAAGCCACCTGCAGTTAATTATAGCATATGAATTCATGAATGTTCATGGTTAGTCATATTCTAGTTCTTCATGTACAGTATTTGATGTGTTTTCATTTTATATCTTGTGGTCTTTATTTGAGCTTTTCCCTGAAAATTAAATGAATCAGATGATTTTGGTGCTCTTCGCGTGTCGGTCAAAAATGACAGATTTTATTTAATTTTTTTCAATGAAATGAATGTACTATATTTTAGATATTTTATTTCATATTTTGTATTTTTAGGGGATTTTATGGTACTAACTTATATTTACGCTGTATTTATATCCATTTATTCACTTCTTGAGCATAGACCTGAAAATTACATTTCAAACTTAAACATTTCAAAGACGACACTTGCCGAAGTTAAAAACGTTTTAAAAAGTGAACTTAAAAAAAGTTACAGAATTTTACGTTTATTTTTATGAAAAATGTGCAAAAATACTATTTAAATTTTTTATATTAAATATATATTTTCAAAAAACATGTTTTACTCTAAAACTGTGAGAAAATCAAAGCCATAAATCTAAACAAGTTGAGTTAATTTTTTTTAGCCTTATATCTCAAAAAATGAGCTTTCAGTAAGATTTAGTTTGGCTGGAGTACCAAAAGTTTCCACTAGATAAAATTTGTCTCCCATTCATTGCCAATGCGCTCATTTTTGACCGCAAGGAGCACAAGTGTGACTATTTTTTTCTGAACCATGTAACCTGTTCGAATCATGTCCATGATTTTTTTTTTGTGTGTGTTCACATAGCAAGTCCCAAAACCTTTACCTAGTCTAGTACCATTCCGATGAATAAAAAAATAAAATAAAATAAATGACCGAAGAGCACCAGAGGATAGTCATTTTTAAGAAATTATATAGATTATGGAGAAATAAACTCTAGAGTGACCAAAACTGATAAATGTACTAAACTCTGATTTTCACGCTAGATTTGACTGATTAGTCTGAATTCATTTTCAGTTTCATCCTCTGTCCATATACACACAGAAAAAAAATTGGTAACCCGCAGTTGTTACCTTAAAGAGACATTTTTACCTGATTTAACCCATAAAATTAGTTTTCTTGGTATAAAATAATGTATTTAGGTTGATTCAGTGATGCAAAATAATATAATTTTTTTCAGTGTACTTGGTTCCGAACTGTAGGTATGTGTACAGAGTGTGAGCACCAGTGACAGTGTTTAGGTTGGTAAGGACCTAACCCTAACCCTAACCCATGCCAAAACGGAAGAGAGAGATTGCAAAATGCAAAGGCATTCCTGTGAAGATAAACAGCGATGTGAAATGCAATGTATTATAATAACAAATAATTAAGGGTGTAACAATGCATCGACTAAAAATCTTGAAACAGATTTTTCAATCGTGAATTGTTTGTCTCCATTAAGAATCAATTTTAAATGCTATGATAGAATCAGGATTCGGTAAAGGATTTTCACCTCGGATCACGATATGCAGGAATACACAGAGAGGGATGACCCTTACCATACATAATTACAGTAAAACTCTTCTTATAGAAAGCTATGATGAGTACAGTCTCATCTCAGGTGGGACTACGCCTTTCAGAGAACTTCACAAAACACAAAACCTTTTTCAAAAAAGCCCCAAACTTCTGAAGGTCCTCTACCCGCTCTATCTCACCACTGTGTAAGGAAGAATGTACAGTCAGCCATCATTATTGCTAAATAAACTGCAACAGGGTTATTAGGTTTCCAATGCAACATAGAAAGGTTTATTTTTCAATAATAACCAGCTGACCATACATTATGTCTTACATATTTGACCACAGACCGACAGGATTGGCCAACCAGAGTCAAGTATTCCTGACAGCCGTGTAATAAGAAAAATGACATTTCATCCCACATTGACCGCATTTGTAAGAAATCATGCATACTATACTGCAACATTCATTATAACTATGTCAGTTTAGTTCTCAGTCTGTTTCTTTGGAAAGCGTGTGTGCAGCAAGACCCACTCCTCATTTGACTGACATGAATGCGATAGGACAGACGGGGTATAACCCGTACACCACCAGTGCTCTCTGTGTCCTCTTCCCCTCTCACCGCCTGTCGGACCGCTCACACCAGGCCTGAGGGGAACGCCACCTGATTTATTTGGAAGGCCGTCAGACAGGATGAGTGGCATTTTAATGTGCTTTTGCTGTGTTTGGGCACAAGCACTATTGATCACTGCACGGAGGATCATCCCGGGAGAGCCGAGGGTGCCGTGCGGGATGTCAGGCCTGGAATGAGGTGCCGGTCGTGGTCTCACAAATGAAAGAGTGCCCTGTTGGAAGGGTCAGAGCAATAAACTCACATTCTAGTGAGATGGAACCTGCCAATCGGGTAGACGGTGAGTCATTGAATCATTCAGTCAATCAATTTGCGATGGAGTCTTTCACAAAACAAATTTTTTAAAAAAAAAAAAAAAAAAAAAAAAGTGTATAATTCAGAAACCAAACACCTCCACTAAAACAACTCTGCTGTGGCTCTGTTTGAATTATTGTCAGTGGTGGAGTAAAAGGTAACTTGCAATATTGTGTCTAAAATGTACCTTAACTTCTTGTTTATGTAACAGTATCATGCTGATTCTTGTTACTCCAGTAATATCTGACCCAAGCCATTGTCTCTAGTTGGGATATGATGTTTTGAATAAGTAATGGAAGCTTGGTCACATCTTTTACACTAGCTATGGCAAATCCTGAATCTGTGGTGTCAGGAAGTAAGACAAGAGAGATTTCCTTGGTTTTTCCTTTATTTACATACTTTTTAGTTGAACTGTTGTAGAATTATTATACATTTTTTCTAAATATGAGATTGAAGACAGATTGAAGACAACATTTGATGAGATTGTTATCATTAGCAAATAAAAAAAAAATGGGTTAGACATGGAACATTGGTAATGCTATATGTTTTTAGGCATGTCCACAACAGTGCCATGCTGTTCCTTGAAGTACCTTCCAATAATCATGAATACATTAATTAATCATTCATTAACATATATTATGTGTGTGTGTGTGTGTGTGTGTGTGTGTGTGTGTGTGTGTGTGTGTCAGAGCACCATGGTATTACCATTTCAAATGTGACTGTACAAGACTGTTAGCTTTATTACAGTTTTTCTGAATTGCTAAAACACATTTCTTGAAACCATCACTCACTTTCTCAAAACCTTAAACACAAAAAATATTTTCAAACCACATTCAGAGAACCTCTGACTCTTCTGGCAAAATCAAACAATTGCCTCAAAACCATTTTATCTGTGCGCAAAATCAAACAATGCTTTCAGATCATACACACATGAGTCAGACTCAAAATTATAAACACTACAGATCATTATTAGACACTACAGAGTAAAATGGAGAACAGAATCATGAGCATGCAGTTACAGGAAAAAAGTATAGTAATGACAACGCACAGTAGTACGGTGAATAAATGGTATACTGTATGCACTGCAAGTGTAGTATTGTAATGCATATTGTATAGTAGGCCCATTGAATGTCTATATATTCAGCTCTTGCACACTGTGAAAATACAGTGACCGAACTGCAGAAGACAAAAAGGTTACAGTAAAAAGCTCTAAATGAAAAGCATGTTATAGTCACTCAGAGGAGTGTGCAACTGCAGAATCAAGGTCAGTGAGAGATTGATTCTGCATCATGTCTTCATGTTCGTCGGCCAAAGGAGTTTCTCCACATCACAGACATAAAAAACAAGTTAGCAAATGTCCAGTTAGCCGGCTGTGTGCTAGGCTAGACTGTTGAGGGGAAAGGGTTGTTATTCACTCTCTCTGGCTCAAATGAAAAGAGCTCATGATGTCCGCTGGTCTGAACACTGGATCAATACACTGATTATTGGATGATACAATCACCCGCTCCCGCTCCTGCTCCTGCTCCTGCTGGGAGGATCTGTAAGATATATATTTGCTGAAGGTATAAAATGCAATTAATCACCTCTTAATCTCACAGCTGCAAGGTATTGTGCGTGTGCATGCGTACGTGCGTGCGTGTGTGTGTGTGTGTGTGTTTACATGACTGCTAAAGTTACCAGGGCATTAGTGATTTAACGCATTCAATTCTAACAGGACAGGAATTTAACACAAGCTTTTTCATTGTATGGTTGGTCATCCAAATATTGGATTATTAATCAGGATTATTTTGTTGTCATCATGAATTGAATTGCTGCTTATTACATTTCAGATTTATTCAAATTAAATCTCATAAATATATAAAATAGCATTACTTTATGAAACATGCGAACTGCATGTTAAAATTATTGTTTATGGACCCAGTTAGGATATTTAAATGTAATGTTTAATTTAAAACAAAACATATAAAAAGACTAACACAGTAAAACAAAAAATGTTTAGGTGTAAGAAAAAAACAAGTTTATTGGAGTATGTTTTACTTTTTACTAGAAAATACTATTTAAGTATTTCTACTTAAACATTTCATTTTTATTTGTTACTTGGCATTTCTTTGTAATTTTCTGTGAAATTTACCTGCAAAGTGAAAATTGTTTCTGCACCAGTTTTTTGTTCCAGCGCAGTTGTTGCCAGTATGTATCAGTTCAGCAGGTTCTGCTGTTGTGCAAAATTTCTGCACACAAACTCCAATACAAATCTGAAAATACAATAGTATTAATGAACGCCTATGATGCCGTTTTGATTTGACCTTTCCTATACTGTGTAATGTGGCTGTTTGTGCATTTAAACAATCTGCAGCTTTACAAAGCACAAAGAGGGGATTTCTCCAAAAGAAAACTCCAAAAGTGGATTTTCTCCAAAGACACGCCTCAATTGTAGTTCTGCCATTATTTTCTTGACCTTGCAATGTCACCATGTTACAAAATTTCCAAACACATTCCCATTTGCAATGTTATACTATAGTTTTTGCTTCTTTTTTTTTTTTTTTTTGGGGGGCAAAAAAAAATTTTTTGGGCTTTTAATGCGAGAGCAAAAACACATTGTTTGGACTTCAATACTGACACCATAGATATCATAGATTTAAAACTGTTTACAGCTGCTCATGACGCTCAATATTTCTCATATCTGTGAGACAAGTAGCCGATATGCTAAGTTTCGGTTCATTTTTGTGACGCGCTCCAGTTCACGAAGACCGAGACGGCAGAAAGCACATTCTGTTGGTTTTCTTTATTTTACAAAAGTACAAAATTTTGTTGTTATTGTGAGTTTACACAAATAAAAGTAGACATTTACAGTTTTGATTGATGTCTTACTCTTATCTGTATGTATGACAAAAAATGACAGAGTATTTTAAGTTGTATCCACTGTTGTTAGGAAAGAATCGCGCTGGCGTCTCCATGTCAGTCAGCGCTAATACTTTAGCTTTCACACTCCACACAGACACTTGGATATTCTCCTAATAATAGAGCACATTTATCTAGGTTAACTTTAGAATGATCGGCCAAGTTACTTACATGTTTCAATTGATAAGCCATATTTAAGGTTGATGGATGATTGACGAAAGTTTGGATTTCCTGCCTGTCTTACTGTAATTACCACAAATAACTGTCGTTTGTTTTCTTTCTGCGACTAACCGACTAATAGAATTTTGGTCAAATAAGCCTCTCCTCATTGAATAATGTTCAGTTTGACTATTAGAGGGCATCCCTAGCTATATCATATTTCACTCTTAATAGTCTATTTATAAATGCTTTCTATCTCTTTAACCAGAACTATTGTTACAATCATGATGGAAAGCAAAAACAGCTTTTCATCTTCGTCACTCTCTCAGCCCCTAAGCTAAAATGACGAGTGACTCATTGAATAGTTGAGTCAAACGATTCCTTCAAATCAGCTGATTTGTTCATTCAATTGTCTACTGTCTTTATGAGTAGGTCGTTGAGTCGAACAGACCGAGTCGTTCAAAAACGCGGATTCATTCAGTAACGAAACTGAAAGTGTTGCTCTGACTGAGACATGCAATGGCTCTACTGTTTGGAACTATTTTCACTGGCAAATTAGAGCAAAAACAGTCACTATGGACAATTCTGGCCTGGTTTCACAAACAGGGCTTAGATTAAGCATGTGGTATTGCTTATAAATATTAAAAACAAGAACTTATACAGAGAGATTTTTTTTGCACCATATCTTGGATTTTTGGGGTATTTTTTCCCCAAGCCCCTTTTATGTTCAGATGTGTGTGTGTGGTGTGATGGGATGGGGCTCTATTTTAAGTGAGGCCAGTTTCAAGTGAAACGGGTGAAAGGCACTCTCAGGAAAAAGGTACAAAAGCTACATATTAGTACCTAAAAGGAACAAAAGTGCACCTTTTGCAAAGGTACTGCCCCAGTGACAGCTTTTGTAGCTGTGTGCTACAAAGGCCGCTACTGACAATGTGGGCACTTTAAATATATTGTCTCACGGTTTTGTTGTCATTCATTGCAAATTGAATTTGGCGTCTACCCTGACTAAGGTCTATTGATTGTTCCACTTGTGTAACCCCTAAATGATTTGGCATGCAGCCTGCTATATTTGTCCCAATTCAAAACTCCTTCAGCCTGTGTGCTGTAAATGATGTACCTTGGTCTTAAGTGAGCTGGACTGTATTAAAGCCCAGCAATTCACAAGCCAGCATGCTAATTGCCTTTTTCTTATCTCTCCATGTCCAGTGTGTATGGCTGTCCGGTCGCCAAGAAGAGAAAACCCCTGGAGACTCACGCCCTGGAGCCCTCGGCCAAGAGGAAGGTCTTTCTAACAGTCGTAGACCAGCAGTCAATGGAGAAATGCTACGGAACACACAAAATGGAGGAGATGGATGAAAAAGAGGAAGAGGAGGAGGAGGAGGAGGAGGAGGAAGAGGAAAGGGAAGAAGAAGAAGAAGAAGAAGAGGAAGCGGATGAGGAATATACAGACAACGAGGAACAATATGATCAGGAAGAGGTAGAAGTGATTAATGGAGAAGAGGAAGAGGTGGAGCAGGAAGAAGAGGAAGTGGTGCAGGAGGAAGAGGAAGTGGAGTAGAAAGAGAGGGGGAAGATGATGAAGAAGTGGATGAGATAGAGGAAGATGAGAAGAGAATGAGGAGCAAATTCAAGAAATAGGTGAGGGCACACATAAATCCATAAAAGGTGGACAGAGAATGAGTTATTATGCAGTAATTTGGCTCTCAGTTTTAACCCTGTGAAGCATTGATCATTTGAGTGGAAATGTGTGTATCACATCTAATACAATAGGCTTTATAGGGTTAATCTGGCATTAGAATGCTTTATTTTTGGGTTCAGAAACAAAACCAGACCTGAATGTGAAGCGAGTATTTCAGCCTCCAGAGGGGTAGAGGAGGTGATTTGGCAGTTAGGCATCTTTAGAAGAAGGTCACCGTAATTTGAGGTGCAGTTGGATGATTTTGCGATGACCTTCAATACGGTCTCAGTATCAGGCTAAAAACAGCCCTCTCAAAACAGAGGTGCTCAGTTCCGAATGAAGGTGAGCTTTGAAGTGCAGCGCTCTGGCAGGGCCGATGCCCTCAAATATGAGCAACATTCAGATTGATCAAAAAAATGATTGGAAAGGTTCAATAGCGCCTGTGGTGAAAATAATGTTTTTAATGTTGTTTATTTTTATTTTATGTTGTTTAGTTGGTGTTTTTAATATGCTTTAAGACAAACCATGTGTAAATTCATAAGTCGACAGCATTGCTGAGTATTTTCTCCTTAAAACTGCAGTGAACCAAAGACAGTCTCAAAAACACGCTTTGAAATCGCTGGTGTTTCTGACGTCACAAACTACCTTGTAACCAATCAGATCAACGTGTGATCATCAACCAGTGGATCTCTGAGCTGTGTGAGTGAGTGGAGGCGGGGCTCATTTGCATATTCATAGAACCGCGTATACTAAATGAGGCAAGGGTGTAGAGTTACATTCAAGCTATTTTAAGGCATGAATAATTTTTTTTCAAGGAAAAAACTTTTAAATGTCATTTTGGTGATCAAAGTTGAGTTTTAAGGGATACAATTATTCACTACAGGGGGACATTAAGAAACATTTCAGACAATATATATTTTTCCATAATTTAATTTGAACAACTAATACTATGGTTCTACAGTTACTTCTAATATGAAATACTGTGTAAGGTTACAGTCTTGCAGAGAGCATCACGATATTTATTGCTACTAATCATAACATGAACTCGGGTCGCCTTGTGCACAGCTGCGGCATTTGACATTACGCTGCCCACAAGGCTATCGCTCCGTCATGACAGGAAATTTTTATCATTTATTTTGTCTATGGGTCTTTATTTTCTCACAGTCTTCTGCTCGGTCTAAATAAGATACAGATAAAGTAGCACAGTAAAGATTACATTTATTTGAATGATTAGTGAGAGAGTGATTGCATGTGTGAATTAATCCTACCGGTGCAGCGTCTCTCTAATAGTGCAGCTGTGGGTTTTAGTTACTTCAAAAACAGAAAGCAATAGGCTATATGATAGCACTGTTCAGTTTATAAGCTATTTTATTGATAAATCACAGAAAAGCGCTGACAGCAATTTTCTGCGTTACTGAATGTTTCTGTGTGGACTTGATCTGCACATAATGTGTGCACTACTCTCTGTCTGTGTTACAATGTTGCAGCACATTGGTTTAGAACGGCGATTAACTTACCTGTACAATAAACTGATTAAAACCTGCATTCACCTGATCAATATTGAGTATCCAGATTATATAAACAAATATAACTTGTGGAGCACTCTCTGAGTTTGCATTTATTTGTCATTTTGGAAACAGGATGTAAAAGAGAACTTTAAAGATTACTTATCCTGTGCCCCCCTCTATAGGACAGTATTCGTATTACAGCCAATGTAAATCTATCCATTATTAATTTTGAACAATAAATACGTAAAGGATAATGTACATTCAGCCGGTTGCTATCTCAGAATAAACCCCTGACAGGGTGATCAGGATCTTACATCAGCCTGAAGGGGTTATTCTGAGATAACAGAATAACCTGTACTGGATGTACAGTATCCTGATTATTACACGGCTACATGCCACATAAGTGAAAATTAGACACAAAATATTGTTCTGAGTCTAAATATTTTGTTAGCTCTTTAAATGCAAGCTTCCGCGGAAAGAGCAGTTGCTAGCAAGCGGCATGTTCAAACTAGACGGACATTTAAGAGATACGTTATACAGTCATACCACTTATTACACAGTATTTCGCCACATAAATAATTATGGGGAAAAGAGATATTGATCTGAGATGAAACTTTTAAAATCGTACCAGTTTGTTATCTTATAATGCAACAGTGTTCAAAACAATCGTCGCAAAATGGCAGCGGCTGCGTTTGTATGAAACAAGAGAGAGCGAGTCCTCGATACTGGATGGCATAATTAAATAACTGTACACAAAATATTGATTTGACTGAGTATCTATCTATCTATCTATATTAGTATGAATAGCTACAGGTTGTTTGCTAAACAAAGCCAACTTAACTTAATAGTACACAAGATGCCAATGGTTTCAGTATTTGTCTGAGCTGGTGGCTCAGTTCTGGTGGTCTGTGAATGTCTGCTTAATAACGGAGTAGGCGTGAGATGTGTCTCAGACACACACACACACACACACACACACACACACACACACACACACACATACTCCCTCCACTCATTCTCCAATCAGACCTGACAGAGCCTTCTAGTCTAATTAACAATCAAACGCCCACATGTATTGGCATTAACCCTGTTTCCTGTGCTGTTTTCTTACCTAAGATATTGGCTTTGTCTCAAAACCTAGTGAGCTGACTACATGAACAGTTGTCGACAGCATGTTAATTCAATTAGAACCTTATAAGTTACTGATTTTGCTCTTCATAGGCACAGCCTATAATTGTCCCCATCAATTTCTAAGGCCAGGTCTACATTAATCTGGATACAAACGTTATTGTTTTCAATACCTCATATTTCACAGTCCACACTACAACTTGTTTTCAAAATTATCCACTTTGATCTTCAAAAAACAAGTGTTAGGCTCTCAGTTTAACTGCTACTGTAGTATGAAAACATTTGCTTGTCTTTCACAGAGAGTGACCATATGAATTGCAGTCCCAGCAGATCAAGCCCCTCCATGGAGAAGGACAACAACAACAACGAAGAATATGAGAACTATGATGAACTGGTGGCCAAATCTCTGCTCAACCTGGGCAAGATCGCAGAGGATGCTGCTTACCGGGCCATGACCGAGTCCGAGATGAACAGCAACTCCTCAAACAGTGCAGAAGAGGAAGAGGAGGAGGATGAAGATGAAGAGGACGATGAAGATGACGAAGATGAGGAGGGCTCAAGGAAAGGTGAGCTGAGTCTGGATGTGAACAGTGATGTGGTAAGAGAGACTGTGGACTCTCTAAAGCTCCTGGCTCAGGGTCACGGGGTCACGCTCTCAGAAAACCTCCATGAGGAGCCGTACCAGGACGACGGGGGCGAGAACATCAACGGCAGAGCCACCATTACAGGTCAGCTGGGGGAGAAGAGTGACGAGGAAGTTTGTCTGAGCAGTTTGGAGTGTCTTCGCAACCAGTGCTTTGACTTGGCGCGCAAGCTAAGCGAGACCAAGCCATCCGAGCGGCTCAACAATAACCAGCAGGTATGCATGTTCATTTCGAGTTTTTTCCCGAACCTATGATAACGAAACGCATGCTAACCGACAATTAACCATTAACTGACAAGATTAGATTAGAATTGTATAGAATTAAGAATGAATTAATGATTTAGAAATTAGAATGAAATCAAATTAGAATGGACGTAGAGATAGAATGACACATTAAAAATACTAACAAAAAAAATTCATAAGAAGGGGTTTATTTTTATACATAGCAGCATAAACAACAAAAAAACATTTAGGATTGTTACATCATCACTTACCAGCAGCGCTGCTGTGAACGGAGAAAAACAAAAGGAATAGAATAAATACACAAAGATATTTCATTTAAATCACTAACATTAGCAAAACAAAATCTGAATCCGGCGCCGTTGTGCTGTGAATATTGCCAGGGTTGCCAAGTTCACAGTTTTCCTGCAGAATTTGACTACTTTTAAACTGTTTCCCTAGGTCAAAAAAAAAATCCCTCAGCTTAAAGGTTTAAAATATTGCAAAAATTGTATCCCTCAGCTTAAAGGTTTGACATATTGCAAAAATTGTATTTGACTGAATTAAATATTTGACATTCTACTAAAACACTGGGCTAGATGAGGAGTTTCATAAGGTTGAGCTCCTTTATGAAACTACTGAATAGTAAAAACTCAGACAAGCTGAGCAAAATGAGCTGAATGAAGGAAACAAAACGAAGACTGCCTTCTAAGGATCCTTTAAATTAAGACGACGTTCAGCGCTCGATGACGTGGCAGCCGAGAAATGCAGCCTTCTGTTTGAGAAGCAATCCATATGTGCAAATGAGTAAAGATTCATAGCTCTTTCCCTGGGATTGTCTTGCAACGTTCAAATACATCATTAACAACTAGTTGTTAGTTCAGATTCGTACACAGTGTGTAGAAATTGGGCAAATGCGGGTGTCACTATCTACATTTTTCGAGAGTTAATTGGGATTGGTAAAATGGGGTTTTCACTCCTGTGGGTGTACAGAAAAGGATTAAAGGGGCCATATATCTTTTTTATTATTATTACAGTTTTTCTCAGTCGCTTTGGTGCATTTCTCACATCACTATTTACATTTGCACAACAGTTAATGCAGTTCTCAAAACAATTAGTACAAACTGCAAAACCTAGTTGATAACCTGCAAAAGCGTGTCACTTGCTCAAAATGGAGATAGCTCATTCCTCAAAAGCAAGTATTCATGTCAATGAAAGTGTCAGTGTCATCAAGATGAAAAGTCCTGACACCATTGTTTATGAACAAGATAGTCAAATGGCTTTGTCATGTTTTCATTATGACAGTTTACTCTGTAAATGTTTTCCAATGCAAAAAAGTCAGATCTTGGTGACACTACCTGAAAATGCTCAAGACAGCACTATATACTATTGCACAGCCATTTGAAAAATACAGTAAAGTTACACATTACTGTATTTAGTGAGTAACTGAGTACAAGACACTGAATATGTATGTTTCACATTTTTACTGCATATGCTCTTTGCAATTCTAATTTGTTCACAGCATTGTGCAAAAGAACAAATACACCCTTATTTACAACAAACATAAACTCCCTTTGGGTAGAGCTGTGCACAACTGGAAACAATATTGCAGTACATATTGGAGCTGAACATTGGTTGCAACTAATGCTTCACACACCCCTTCTCATCAGTGAAAGCTGAGATTCACCTGAGAGAAATTGTTCAATTTAGGAGACATAAAAAAAATAAAAAATAAAGATTTAAAACTTTTTGTAAAATTTGCTTGACAGATTTTGACAACTAGTTCAACATTGTTGTATGTAATGACTCAAGCAATGAAATGAGGACTATTAGTTTTATGTGGAATGACTATTCAGCATTCACAAGTATAGTTAATTTTGACTGACATGACATAAGCAAATGATAATGTTATAAAACAGCAGAGAGTTGTATGAAAGCAATTGATGCATGTCCAAAAGCATTTGCAATTTGTTGGAAGGAATGAGAAACTGCTACATACATAAACATACATGATGTGCACAAATGACTAAATGTTGTGGAGGTTGAACTAACTGTTGTGCACATGTAAATAGTGATGTGAGAAATGCACCAAAGCGACTGAGAAAAACTGTAACTTTTTGTGTAATATAGCAGTTTGTGCATGTAAACAATCTGCAAAGTTACAAAGCACAAAGTCCACGCCTAAGCGAATGAGTCTCTCCAACAATAAAAACACTTGCCTTGAAGTCGGCATGAAACAGACATTGCGATAGTCTTTTCTTCGATATTGTGACTTATATATCAATGGTGGAACATTGCTGTCACATACATATTGTATTTTCCACTCAATTATGTATTAATAACTAGATGTAATGGCGTTAAAACTATATATTTAATCATAATAATGAGATACTATGTAATTAAAACAATGTATTACTCATTATAATGAAATATTATATTGCTAAAACTACATATATTGTATGTGCGTAACAAGGTGGGAAATAGGTCTTTATCACAGTCCGCGTTCGAAAAGAGGAAGCCTCAATAATATTGTAAAATAACTTTTGCTGTAGCCTTTATCAAATTGCAGTGCCCATAGCATGGGATTATTATGATCTATTGATGTTATAACGTGAAAAGCATATAATTTTTAATGACATAATATGTTGTGATTACGAGAAAAAATATAGTTTTAACAACACATTATTTTGTTATTACGAAAATACATATAGTTTTAACAATATAGCAGCTCATTATTACGAGAAAACATTGTTTAAACTTCATGACATCTTGTTATAAAGGCATAATAGAGTGGAAAAAAAGAATATGTATAATATGCAATGCACCTCTGTATATATCTGAGTGAAAGAGCTTCTCCATCAAGAAGAAATGTAGTGGGAGGCTTGATTTTGTCCATGAGAATGAAATGGATGTTTGGATGGTTGTGGTTTGCTATTGGTGGATCTCATGTGAGTGACAGGTTGACCCGCCCTCACGCCAGTAAACACATCATCAGAGAAGAGAAGTGATGATTAAAGAGTACAAGGCACATGGATTATAAAAAAATTATGATGTGCACACATTTATGATAAATACTGCAATGTTCCATGAAACAATAGGAATTTTCAATTTTGATTTTATGGTGACAACAAAATTTCTCTGCAGTGTATACATGGCCATATACTTCCTTTTAAAATTGGTATCATTACTTTTTATGTTGGTCTAGATAGATAGATAGATAATGGTAATTATCTGCATCCCCACCAGCAGGCTCATCATCTTTATCAAGAGGCTCAACAGCAGCAGCATCATCAGACTCATGAGGAGTGCCGTGTCCTCGAGCGAAACTACTCCGACATGGTCAACCTGATGAAGCTTGAGGAGCAGCTCAGCCCGAGATCCAAGGCTTTCTCCAGCTGCGCCGCAGAGCACAAGTGCTTCCAGGACTGCGATGAAACACCACCTCTGTCACGTCCGACCGCTCGGAGGACGTTTTCGACATGACCAGGGCAACCTGTCACTGCTGGAGAAGGCCATAGCGCTGGAAACAGAGCGGACTAAAGCTTTGCGGGACAAAATGGCGTCGGAAGCAGTCAGGAGAGATAGACTGCGTTTGCATGAGGACGGTTTGAGGCACAGCTGTGCCGAGGAGCGGAAGGCACGTCTGCACCACGATGGCCTAAAGAAGCCTTACTACCTTAAAGGTAATCTCATATTACAAAACACGACCAGTACTGGAACTAATTGTCTTAAGGGATAAGTTCCCAATATTCTTAAGGCAAAGTATTGTTTTTTGCTTGGGAGTAAAAAGAAGTTCAAAATACCTGAGCAGAAGCTTACTGAGAGTGTCTTTTAGATGCATATGTAATGTGTGTGCTGTGTTCTTTCCTCTCAAAAACAAAATTAACGCCACAAAAATGAGAAAACAGCCGTTAAGAAAGCATCTGATCATAGCGAAGTCAACATGTTTGCACCAGCTCTGCAATTCGGCTCTCCAGTCAAGTCCCGGTACGTTCATTTGTATGGAACTTTATACAACAGATTGCTTTAAAGCAGCAGCTTTACAATATTAAACATTGTTCAACGAAACGATGTTTCCCGAAAGCATAGTTCTAACGAACAGCATCGCAAAGTTGTGTGTTTGGAGCGACAGCTCTCGTCCTGTGTTAGAAGCAGAGTTTCTTGTTTGCATGACATGTGGACTCAATAAATACTTATCTTGAGCCAAATAAGCAAGCTGACATCCAGGACAATCTGTATCTTTTAGTTAGAATACATACAAATGTTATTTATGTGAGATTTAAAGCGTTGTTTCTGAAGAGTGCGCATGTGCGAACGTGCTCTAGTAAAATAAAGCAAAATAACTGAGAAAACCGAGGAACAGTCCTCAGAAGACATGTCCGTCATTTATAGCAAAACATTTAGCATTAATTCGATCTCAAACAGATTCATTAAAAGTAGTCCACCACCTGTGTGACTCATTAACCAACGAGGACAACCCCCTTTCATTGTTCTGCTTCATCGAAGACAAAATAAATGTTGAAAAGGTGGAGGCTCTGCTTTGGGGTCAAGTTAATCAAGTCAGTGATATGACTAACTAATGAATGCAAATAATACCCTCTCCAATTATATTTAGACCCACATTTATTCATGCAATACACAATTTTAACCTTGATTTTCCACTCACCGACAATTAAGGGAGCTCACCGACAAAAGTAAAAAATCACAGGCAAATTGTTTTCATGAGTGACAATTGCTACACTGAAAAAAATATTTGGTGTAGGATTATTGCACTTTGTAACATTGAATTAAACATGGAATTTTTAAATACAAAATCTTTTATTTTAATTTTTTTATATATATACTCCAATAATCTTTGTTTTATTTACAATAAATAATGTGTGAGTTTTCAAAGACGTGATCTGAGAGAAGCGCCTCCACCCAAGAGATATTTACCAGGTTAAATATCTAAACCTGTCTACGATCCAAGTCCTGCAGTGTGAAATGTGTTTTGAGTGGAACTGACATCGGCAATGACAGGCAGTTGTGAATAATCCACAGTTACGTATAAGAGTAGCTGATTAGTTATCAGAGGACTTTAAAGTCATTTAGTGCATTACTCAAAAAAAAAAAAGTTAAAAAAATAACCATTTTATTCCATAAAATTGTTGCTTATGTGTGTTTTGCATTTTTTGTCTTAGTAAGACTAACAGTATGTTAGTGCACATGCTACCAATTTACACTCACATTTTCCTTCTTTTTCCAAATTGTTCTCTGGCACTCTCCACTGCACTGTCCCATAAACACCCCAAATGTTAAAAAAGACTAGGAATAATTGCATGCGATTATAACATTACTGTATGTAAGGGGAAATGAATGTATTACAATGAAACCTGAGAGTTTCAAGAATATTTAGAAAATTAGTATCATCACCTTCAACAATGTATGTAATTACAGTTATTTTCTTCTACTCACCCTCATTCGTTCCAAACTGCGTGACTTCCTTTCTTCCATGGAACACAAAATAAACATTTTAAGCACTTCTTTCCATGCAATGACAAAATACATTTGCAGAGGCCGTCAAGCTCCAAAAAGAAAAAGAAAAAAGACAGAAGCCATATGCTTTGTGTGAGGAACAGACCACGATAACTTCATTCACAGCTCATGCAACTTGGCATGTTGCATGTGGTTAATAGACAGGTGAGAAGCAATAGTATTTCAAACCGGGCAAGTTTGAAAATATGCATGCAAATGTTTAATAAATACAGTGCACATATTTTAGAGATCTGTGGAAAATGTACAACCAACGGACATTATTTCATTGTATTAGGCAATCTGAGCACCAACAGTGCTTCCTCCGCCTGTCATATCTTTATAATTAAATGAACAGAAGTTTGTAAACTTATGTCGGGGCTTATCTTTAAATAATTTTCTTCTTGTTTAGCAATGGAAATTTTCAACTATTCAATCAATCAAAAAATAAATAAAATTAACAGTGTTTTTATGATTTGGGTCTCATTTTTTCTTCTTCTTTTTTTTTTTTTTGGAACAGTTTGAGTTGTCTCTTGAGTAATGCTAACAAGAACAGATTGAGTTGACTCATGAGTAATGCTAACAAGTACACCAATGAGCTATATAGTAATAAACAACCTAAATGAAAGTTATTATATGGCTTCAGAAGACTTGATTTCTGTGTGAGCTGCTCCTTTAAAAATAAAATGATATCACCGTACTTTTTTAACATCGCCAGAGCAGATAGGTCAGTTTAAGTGGACAAGTTCAGCGCTTTTCTGCGTTCCTTTGCCCTGAGAGAGGATCCCATACTGACCCCGGGACAAGCTTTCTCAAACATCCCCATGCCTGCAGTGCAAACAGCAGTGGTTTAATGCTGTTCAAACAGGCCAGCATGGCCACATCACAGGCTAAGCTTGTCAGGCATAAGTAATGGCGATCTGCACGGCCGGGAGAACAGCAAATCTCATCCCAGGGACACAGCCTGTGCTCATGCTGCCTATTTATAAACCTCTGCATGGAAATAAGCTCTGGCACTGGAGATCACTGCATGGAGAAACATACTGGGAAATTGACAGTGCTGCTTATTTTGAGGAAGTTTCAGTAGGATTCCTGGTTTATTCCTGTTTCTCCAGGGATAGAGGAGCAAGACTGAAGGATTATTGTATCCATATTTTGTTTATTGGGTGTTATAGAATAGGCTAACATGCTTTAATGTTCAATAAACAAATTATTTGTCACATACTGTACATTATTGCAGCACCTCTATTCCCAGTCTGTCTGAAACGCTCTGATTTCTACAAAGCCCCTCCTTCCGAAAAGTCCAGAGTGCTCTGATTGGCCAGCTGACCCAGTGCGTTGTGATTGGCCAAACAGCTTTCCAAAAGTTTTTCACAGTTTGTGTGCTTTTTCTGGGCGAATCGGAATGAACTGCGGTGCTAATAGAGACTCATGAACACTCAGGCCGTGCAGCCGTGCGCAGAAGACCAACGGCCAAGGTCAAGAATTTCGTGAAATAATACATTAAATTTTGCAAACCCCCAGAGCAATTGGAATATATGGTGCGTTCAAGTCATCTCGTATAGATCGTATTTACGAGTTGAACGCACATGAACGCCACCACAATGTCGTAAATACCAGTGGAGAGCTCGGGATTTTCTTTAAGCTCCGATCTTTACGAGTTGTGGGCGTGTCAGTGAGAAACACAGTGGAATACCACAATACTGAAAGGTATTCAGCAGTGATATTGTCAGGCTTTTCTATTTACAGCGAAGTAAGCTAATTACCTGCACGGAATATGATGGAATTATAATATAACAATGTAATATGTAACGATAAAGTTTGCTGTGGCTTCATCAATTAATTAAAAACATAAAAAAGCAGAGCACACGATGCACATTTCTTTGTTCTTCATTTTCTAGAACTAGAGTAGAACCTTGCTGTATCTTTGTTTAATTAATTAAGAGAAAGTACACACCACCATCTTACTCCGACGAAAATGACTTGAACGCACATGCCGTCGTAAACACGACTTCCCACCTCGTAAGTCGAACTTCCCAGGAGGACTTGAACGCACCATTACACCACGGGTTACTGGGATCATTCTGTGATACTTTTGGTTCTTTTCTAAAAAGCTTGATGCTGGTCGCTATTCACTGCCATTATATGGACGAATGCGAGCGGGACATTTAAAAAAAAAATTATCCTTTTGTGGTCCATAAAGATGGGCATATGGCATTAGAACAACACTAGGGTGAGTAAATTATGACTTAGTTCACCCTAAAATGAAAATGATCCCTTTTAGACCTAATGCATGGATCGCATGCATTACATGTTACATAAGCGGTTTTATTTCCCAACTGTTTATTTCCCAACTGGGATTTTGACATATTTCATGTATACATTAACATGTATTTGACCGATTAGGTTTGAACCCGAAGTCCAAAGTTCACTTCGCTTGTCTGTTTTCTACTCTGTCTCAGAATGTGCGCACAGAAAGTAGGGTTACTGTAGGATTGTTGTCGTTGCAATGTCTGTGCAATGACTTTGCAGATTTAATGTCCGTTTCAGACACCTTGTGAACTGCCAGACCTGTGAATGTACTGAAGAAATTTTAGCAGCGCATAGAAAAATTGTCTCGAAAGTTTTGCTTCATCTGATAGGCTCTTCTGATCGGCCTTTATAGAGACCACCGATCAAACTATATCAAATGATTATCAGCCAATAACGATCAGACGCCTCAATCAGAGCACCCTTAATAACTATATAATAACCCTGGTTCAAAATGACGGCACGTTTGGTCACTATATGATTTCGTTGTATTGAAAACTCTGACTTAAAAATGTCTCCTTTGTATACAAAAAAAAAGGTCATGCAGTTTAAAATGATATGAGGGTGAGTAAATGATGTCAGAATTGTCTTTTTTGGGTGAACAAACCCTTAAAAACACATGCAAACTTTCATCTGCCGTTCTCCAGATGAGGAAGGGCTGACAGCACGCATGAAAGGACGTTCGGCCGGCATGCACGGCAGACACTATCTTTCTAATGGCAGAATAATGAGGGATGCTTGCTTTTACACTGCGATAGCATCTCGCTATGGCAGAAATAGCAGCAACGCTGCCTAACCAGGGGGCATTATGATTTATAAAAAGTGTGGAGGCCTGACAGTTATGGAAGGAGCTCTTCCTTAAAGAAGGCATGAGGCGGAGATGGAAATTGAACAGTATCAGTATGACCGATAACAAACGACAGGACCACTGACTGCACATTAATTATCCACAGACGCTATGGTAATGGGGGCCATTTGGTATGCAAAGCATGGCTTGTCCGGAGCCACAATCAATATCCAGCACTTTCTAATATGTATTCCGCTCAGCTTGGCTTTGCTATCTCTCCCTCGCTCATTTGTTTTCTCTCTCTTTGAAATGGCTGCAGAATAGTCTGAGGATTCAGGGCTTATTATCTTAAAGTGGCCCTATTAGGCTTTTTCTGACATTATCTTTCATGTAGTGTGTAATGTGTAGCTGTTTGTGAATGTAAAAGGTCTGAAAAGTAAAAAAAAAAAAATCAAAGTGCAGATAAACTTACGTAGGTTTATAACAAATTTGCACAAAGCCAGCCTGTGGTCTTCATTGACTGCCAGTGAACAACATCTACTTTTCCTCGCTCAAACTCTGTAGTTGTAGCTGAGACTGGAATAATTTGGTCCGTGTTGTTGACATGTCGAGAATACGCTGTTTCCTACTCTGCGAAAGTAAGTCCTCTTTACATGTACTTCCAGAGGATGAGATTGACACAGTAAAACCGACACCACATTCTGCAAGCAGTCGACCAATCACAACAGATTGGGCTATCTGGCCAAAACAGCAGAGTAGACCAATCACAACAGACTGGGCCGTCTGACCAATCAGAGCAGAATAGACCAATTACAACAGACTTGGTCGTCTGACCAATCAGAGCAAATCAGAGCAGAGTAGACCAATCACAACAGACTGGGCCATCTGAACAATCGGAACAGAGTAGACCAATCACAACAGACTGGGCCATCTGACCAATTAGAGCAAATCAGAGCAGAGTAGACCAATCACAACGACTGGGCCATCTGACCAATCAGAGCATATCAGAGCAGAGTAGACAATCACAAAAGACTGGGCCAGCTGACCAATCAGAGCAGAGTAGAAAGGTGCAGTTTAGAGAGACCGGATCCTTTATCAAACTCAATGTTAAACTCAAAGAATTGAGGAAATCAATTACATGAATTGTTTAAGTTAACAAACTCAAAGATGAAGTTAGTATTCATTGATTTTGCACTACAAAAAAAAAAAAATAAAAAAAATGTAATGCAATTTTATTGAAATATCAACTAAGCTAACTCATACAGTTTAATTGCATAAATATCATATTAACTCAAATATTTAGCAGTTAACAGCTAGCTAGCAATAGCTGTGCCAAAGTTGGCCTGAAATTGATTTTGTATATTGTCATTATTTTCATTACAATTAAGCATATCTCTGTCAGGTCTCAGGTAAAGGATGAGGCAAGACCTCAGTGCAGAGTTGATGGGCTTTTATTGAATTTACCGAACATACAGGGAGAAGGGATAGGGAAGGAAATCAGGAGGGTAACAAGGGAGAGCAGGTGGGGCAAATAAACCAATAATCAGGAAACAAGGAGGAGTGGTTAAGACAATAGGCAGGACTGAGCACATGGCACATAGAAACAAACATGACAAAACCACAGCACATGGCCAGTGAACACAATCACAAGCCCGAATTAGACAGAAGTGTCGGGATCCGAACCCCGCGCTCAGCACGTATAACGTCTCACACATGTGGTAGGACATTTTTAGAGTTTTGTTGCTCATTATTCTCAATAACGATTCTAATTAGTTATCTTTATTGTAATAAAGTAAAACTATAGTAAATTACTACAATCCAGTGCATTCAGTAGTTCTACAGTACCAACACTGTCGACCACAATGGTGTTTGACGCTGCACTGCCATCTATGGACGTGGATTAGAGTTTCATGTACATTTTTCATTGTTCAATGAAAAAGAAGCATCACTCCTCATGATTTTCCTCATGTTTCCTCCTCTGTAAGCTGTATGTCTATCAACAAAAATGTGTGTTCTGTTTTCTGCCTTTTCTCCTTTTTTGAGAATTTGGGAGAACATGTGAATGAAAGAACATAGAAGACATTTTCTTTATACAAAACAGAATGACTTTTTTCACTTGATTTTGAAATACTGTATGACCTGAACATTTCATGATATTCACCCAGATTCATGTGTGTTTGTGACCAATATTGCAATACTTTAGTGGATGTTGTTTCAAGCTCATATTCCAAAAGTTTGAGTTGCACTGCATTCTATTTTCAGTCTCAGTCTAAAACTCTAAAACTGAGCCCACGTCTTCCACATGCTCTCATGCTATTCCTGTCTGTTTTGAGATTACTTTGATACAGAAGGCAACATGATGCCTTTTACTAGGTTACTCCATCCTTAAAATTTTAATCAGTGGTAACTGTAGCATACTCACTGTCTCACTCACTCACTCTCCTGTGCTCTCTCTATTGGAAACACAGCCAGTAGCCCTGGACAGCACATGAGGAAGCGATGTCCTCTGCAGATCTAGGTCCAGGATACACTAACAAGAGATACACTAACAAGGACAAAAGGTTGAAACTACATCACTGTTCACAAGTTTGGAGTCAGTATTACAAAAAAGAAAAAAAAAAGTATCTTCTGCTCACCAAGGCTGCATTTATTTGATCAAAAATACAGTAAAAGCTTTAATAATGTGAAATATATTTACAATTTAAAAGACCTGAATATTTAGAGTAAAATGTAATTTATTCCTGTGATCAAAGCTGTATTTTCAGCATCATTACTCCAGTCTTCAGTGTCACATGATCCTTCAGAATCAGTTTCATATTTTTGTGGAAACTGTGATTTTTCCAGGAATCTTTGATAAATAGAAAGTTCAAAAGAACAGCCTTTATTTGAAATAGAAATATTTTGAAACATTATAAATGTCTTTACTGTCACTTTTGATCAGTTTAAAGGGATAGTTCACTTTGAAATTAAATTTTGGTATGTTTTAGCTTACCTCAAGGGCATCCAAGATGTAGGTGTCTTGTTTCCGCTGTAGTTTCAATTTTGATATTTTTAGGTCAAACGTTCTTGTCTGTCAGTCATATAATGCAGGTCTATGGTCACTATCTCAAAGAGTATGCACAGAGAAGTCCAAATTAAACAATTCCCCATCGTAAGTACACATTGATGGCCTAAGACACGAAACGAGTGGTTTGTGTGAGAAAACAAACAGTATTTATATCGTTTTTACCTCTACACAACCACGTCCAAGTGATCTGAGGGCGCGCGCGCTTCCTGGTGTGTGACGTTTGCGTGCGTTCTGGCTCAGCGTTCAAGTCTGCGCAAGCGCCGGAAAGTGTACAAAAGGTAAAAACAATATAAATACTGTTCGTTTTCTCACACAAACCCCTCGTTTCGTGTCTTAGGCCATCAATGTGTACTTACGATGGGGAATTGTTTAATTTGGACGACGGGGAATTGTTTTAATTTGGACTCTGTGCTTGTGTTTTGAGACAGTGACCATCGACCTGCATTATATGACTGACAGACAGGAACGGTTTGACCTAAAAATATCAAAATTGAAACTACTGCGGAAACAAAGACACCTACATCTTGGATGCCCTTGAGGTAAGCTAAAACATACCAACATTTTATTTCAAAGTGAACTATCCCTTTAATGTGTACTTGCTGAATCAGAGAATTTAAAAAAAATGATATACTGTATATTACTGGCCCCAAACTTTAGAGCGGTAGTGTATATCCAAAATGTATGCAACACAGATTTCCATGGTACATGCTGAATAGTAGTGAGGAAAAATATTTTAATAAAAAATAATAATAATTGTTTTAAGAAGAGTTGCAAAAAAAATGCAATGTGCTTATACTTTTTAGCTGGTCAGATCGAAATAGATCTAAATATTGTACATTTGCGGTAATATTACATTTTTTAAAAATGTTTTTTTCCCATGCTGGTCGACCATTGTGGTGTCATTGATTTTAGATTTATTCACCCTTACCTGTTGCAAAAACAACTGCGGTGTCATGTTTCAGTCCAATGATGATGAAGAAGATTCAAATAGAAGTGTTTTTATTAACACAAAGATGATGCGAGAAGCGTTCAAGCACAAACACTCGAACAATACCGCAATGAATGGAACTAAACAGGAATTTAAATACACAGTGGTGATGAACCAAATACAGACAGGTGTTCTTATAAATGAATATCCACGGTAACTACAGTAACTAGTGGTGGGAAACAGAGAACAAAGAAGACATGTGAGTGATGATAAACAAAGGTCCGGTTTTTAAGATAATAATAATTTTTAGTCGATCAGATATATAAAAGAACACTTTCAGACCTGGTATTAAGATGCGTTTTGGTCGATCGGATCACAAGTTGATGACGCTAAGTACAGGTGTAAACGGGGTCTAAAAAAGGTTTTGAGCTTGTCCACTTTAAACCACTTCCAGAGGTCATCGAGAACACATTCGACCGGATTGCTTTCGCAGTGTAAACGCTCATGTGGTCGAGTGTGTTCAAACCGGCAAAAAAGACCGACTTCTCTCCGTCTACTGATCTAATGCATGAACATTTTGGGAAGAGCTCTAGCCAGACGGGGTTTAAACTTTGGTTTGAAGTCGAAAACATGTCAAGCACAATGTTCTTTCACCATTCCTGATTTCTAACACACACTCACAGCGTTCGGCTGGTCTTGTGTCTGTCAGAGCAGAAACGAGAGCTGATGCTCTGTGTGTTTTTCCGTCATCTCCAGTCGTGTTCATATGTAAATTGTGTGATCTTATTTCATCCTTTACATCTAAAGATCTGAAAAAGCCCATACATTTACCCGCCCATAGACCCTCCCCTTGAAGAAATCAGGACAGAAGTGGTCGGAAGTGGACAAAAGACACGGATTAAAACACCAGGTGTAAATGGGAATGTGTCTCCCTCGTCTACTTGTGATCCGATCGACCAAAACGCATCTTAATACCAGGAGTAAACAGAGCCCTTGAGTCCATGAAAGTGAAACTAAAGCTAAACTGAACATAATGTTGACGTGTGGTTGTTTTGCATGTCAGTCAGACAGTATCTTTCTGTCTGAGGCAATTCTTGGACCAGACTTTATCAGTCCTCTGCATATTTATTTCTAAACAAATGAGTCAATAATAATCCTTGTGTGTGTGTGTGTGTGTGTGTGTGTGTGTGTGTATTCAGATTCTTCACGGTCGGGGAAAAAAGAAAGCCGCTGTCCAACGCCTGGCTGTGACGGCACAGGTCATGTGACGGGGTTGTACCCGCATCATCGCAGCCTGTCTGGATGCCCGCATAAGGACAGAGTCCCACCAGAAAGTAAGCACACTACAAGCTCTTTCTAAACTTCAGTGCCACGTTTGCTTGCTTCTTCCTTTAAATCTTTGCTTTTTTTCATGCCAGCATAAATGAAAAGAGGTCATAATCATTGGATGACTGTGTGTCTGTATGTGTTTGTCTGTGGGAACCAGTCTTCAGTTCTTTCTGCATGCCGTCCTCCTCCACACTTACAACATCTGCTCATTCCTGTGCAATACCTCTTACCTTTTAGCACGTCCAGTTCCATCGTCCAAGTCAATGAGATTTTAGAATGGGATTTAGGTAAAAGCCTGAAATAAGATCTGTGGTGAACACAAGCTCAAGATGCGTCATTCCCGCAGCACTTTATACTTACTGATGTTTTGCTTTTCCTGCCAAAAATATTAGCACTTCCTGGATGATGATGATGTCATTATAGAACAGGCTTTCTTTGTTGTTTTAAAGATGACTAACCAAAATAAAAGTGATTGAGGACATTTGATTGCTCATCAGTTGCCATAACATTAACCATATATATATATGGGGGGGGGGGGAAATTTTTTCTTTTTTTTTTTAGAAATGGAAGCCCTTCTGCCGGCGGAGTTCTCGCCATATTTCGAGGGTTTTTCCGATGTAAATTCGGGACTTTGCGCGTTCCTTATCCTTGTCCCTCTTCTTTACAATTTGTTCATCAGAATGTCGTCTCTTTAGTCGTGTGTCGGCCATAATTCAAACTTCCCTCTTCATGCTTCTCTCTCGTCTCTCCTCCACACCCCCTTCATGTCCACGCGCACTAACCCCCAAACCACACCCCTCAAATACTTCTTGTCGGTGATTGGCTGGAGCACTGTTTGTTGTGTTTCGTGGTGCGGGTGAGCCCAGTTTGTTTTTGTTGCCGTTTGTTGAGCCTGTGGTGTCTACAGATACCGCGTTTTTTTACAGTGTGTTCAGGGGACAGGCAGCTAGCGGATAGTGAGGAGATGTTTGCTGTATGTGACAAAAAATGTTTTGGCCTAAAAAACGCGTGACATCACTTAGAGCACCTTTAAAATTCACCCCTGTTCTCTTCATTGAGATATTGTGATGAAAAAAATTATAAACAATAATAATAAATCATATAATTTACATCATTCCGATGGACGTCATCTTTCTCTTTAGCTCTATCTGTCTAACAATGGAATTCAAAATCAGTAATTTAATTATATTTTTGGACAATTTTACACCTGAATGCACGAAGATTTTGTATTAACTTAAACTTTATTTTAAGTTTTCTTGAAATCATTTACAAGAACTTCATACACTATTTATACCTATATGAATGTTGCTATTGTTGAAGGAAATCTCTGGCGATGTAAAGACCCGGCGTTGAGGAGCAGCCGTCGCAATATCTCAGACATGCATGAATGCGTTGATTGTTTCTGTTGGTAATTACGACGCTATCTTAATGGAGGCCAGTTTAATAAGTTGGTTAGATTTCTCATTTTGTTTTAGATGCTCAATTAAATCCAGTTGAATAAACTGTAATAATTATAATCTGATGAAAGAGTTACAGACAGGAAGAACGAGTGAGATTTCCTTCCATTCACCTTGAGCAAATCTCCCGTTAAAACATCTTTTACGTGATTCATTAAAATACATTAAAATGGGTGGGAAATTTTTTATTCACAAATGAACCAGATGGCAATCAAACTGATGGCTTTGACTACAGACTGAAATCAGTTAACAAAAAGATTTGCTTTTAAAGTGTCCAGATGGCAAGGCAGTTTGTGAGCTGGTGCTGGGGTGGCAAAGCAGGGGCGTTTTTAGATGACCATCACATGACGTGTGTGACACACAGTTACTGAAAGACTGTTTCGTTACGCTGGGTCACTTAGTGGCTGTTATTATCTTCAGCCAGCTTTTTGCTGTTAAAAAGTAAAATGTACAGTTTTGTAAAAGTTTTTTGTAGACAGTTTTTTTTTAAAGTAAATTTCACATATGGAATTAAGTAAACTCTACTTAACTATGTTAAGTAAAATTAGCAAAGAAAATAAGTAACTTAAACTTGGCCAGTAAAAGTTTTTTGAGTGATTTCTACTCAGTTGAAATATACTTTGCAGTACTTTTTACTCCAACAATATAACACTGAATTGTACCATGCACTTTTACAGTGTTTGTTTTATTTAAAAACATGTAAGTAAATAATACAAAGATATTGTATAGACACCATGTTTACATTATAGACGTAAGTAGTAACCATCTGAACACTGAAACCTCAATACTTGGAGCACAATACACAATGATGGTAACATTTGATGAATCGTTTTTGAATATGAATGTGTCATTTTGAGTAGAAAATGAACTTTAGATGTCACAAAATGTCAAGTTACTAAACCTAACAACAAATGCAATGACACAACAGTGTAAAAAGAGCTGGAAGACATCGAAAAATCAACCTCAGACCGTAGAGTTTGTTCCCATTCATGCCCCAGTGCATGATGGGAACATCAGTATCAGAAAAGTTGAGTAGGTCCATCTGACCAATCAGATCACATTGTGCTTTTCAGAAGGAGGGGCTTCATAGAGACAGGAACTAAACAGTGTTACCGACAGACTGGGAAGAGAGGAGCTGCAACAATGGAGAATATGAGAAAGAAAAAAATGTTTTATCAAGCATGAAAACTTATTCTAGTGCCCAAAAGAGCCCCAAAACAAAATCAAGACTTTGTAAAAGGGCATAATAGGTCTTCATTAAATGAAGCGGTCAGACACACAAAGACATGCATCTCTGTCGGTGGAGGTGAGCGGATCCCTCCTGCTCTTCAGTAATGAACATGTCAGAGTGTGTTGAAGATGAGGGTGAGGGATTAAGGAGCTGATAATGATGAAGATGAGCACCGGAAGAGTGCCGTTCTGCTCGCCCCGGCCCACACTCTCTGCCCCCAATCCAGCGTCCTAATGAACAGTAATCTAATTCCTGTCGGTCATGGGGAGAGAAGACAGAGACACGTACAGATGAATAATAGAGTCTGGGATCAGAGAGAGGGAGAGTTTGGGCAGGGATTTCATTGATTGCTGACGTGTGTTTAATGCAAATGAAAGACAAATGCAGAGCTGAAACAATCAAGAGCAGCAACACCTCACACCGAATGACTGGATGCATGAGCTAAGTTTAGCTGACAGCTTCAGCTGCTGATGAGAATATAATCAGGGATAGAGCTCTCCGTCAAACTCTGTCTGCATCACTCACAACTGAACGCACTGGAGTTGTTTTACTTACAGCAAGCAGCAAGGGAATCTGATGAAAAAGAGGAACTAGAATAGAACAGAATGGAATGGAATGCAAGTATACTTGTAAGTGTACTATTTCAGTACTTCTTCTTGTAACTAAAAGACGCACACTTTTTAGTTGATAAAAGTTTACTTTTAAGTGTACTTTAAGTGTAACAGATGTAGTCTTACTCTTTATTCTGTCAAGTATACTACAAGTGAACATATGTATACTGTTAGTTTATTAGCTGTATACTTCTAGCCCACTTTGTAGGTTATGGAATACAAGTACACTTTGAAGTTACTCAGTAAACTCTCAGTAAAAATAATGTTTATACTTGTAAGTTTTGACCTAAATATCATACTGTACTTATAGTTTACTATTTAATGTTTTGCACACAGTATATTATAATTGGTTCATATTTAGGTATAGATTGTTTAGACTTAAAATATACATTTGACTGTAGAATAGAATAGAATAGAATAGAATAGAATAGAATAGAATAGAATAGAATAGAATAGAACAGAATAGAATAGAATAGAATAGAATAGAACAGAATAGAATAGAATAGAATAGAATAGAATAGAATAGAACAGAACAGAACAGAATAGAATAGAATAGAACAGAATAGAACAGAACAGAACAGAACAGAACAGAACAGAACAGAACAGAACAGAATAGAACACTCGTGTGATTTGTACCCTGACTCACGCTGCATGGTTCATGTGCATGCCAGTGTTCTTCCATTAGCAGTGCCTTGCATGCCGCTGTTTGATGTCTCTCGTTCTGAGCGTGCTGGTGATAATGACGAGTGTTTCACACTAATGCTGATGACTAACTGTGGGCCTCTAACTCCTAATCTTTCACCCTATTTCTCTCGCCTGCTGTCAAGTTCTTGCAATGTATGAAAATGTTCTTAAGTGCCCTACGCCTGGCTGCACGGGCCGGGGTCACGTCAACAGCAACAGGAACTCTCACAGGAGTGAGTTCCTCTCCGTCTGGATGAGAGAACCGCTCAATGTTCTTATTATCATCTTTATTCTGCAGTGTCTACGTTTAGAAAATCACAGCGTTGCCTATTTTTTCCCTGTTCTCTCAGCATATTTTTCAGTTGTACCTTTGATTTCTGGAGGTCCAAAGCATTAGTTTCTAATTTAATATATGCAGTTTCAAAGTCACCGTTCTTGGATAATAAATGATAAGTATGTATTCAATTTTAATATATAGGTGTAATATATATACTTACACATTACGGCAGGGTAAAAATTGTGTCAATGTCAATGTAAATAGAAATGTAAATAGAAAAAAAAAGAATTCAATTAATTATGATTAATTTACTGTCTGAATAATATGTTATCATGTAATTAATAAAAAGTAACTGTAATCTGATTATGATCTTAATATAATATAATATAATATAATTAATATAATAAAAGTACTTATTTTTTGTAATCTGATAGCATAAATAACATAAATTATTAACCAGCACTGTGTGGGAATACGTGTTTTTCTCAAAAAGTGGCGGACATGTGTGTGTTTGGGAAACCAGGTCAAAACTTTTTTTTTTGTCTGCAAGAAGACATTCAATAGAAATCCCTTCTCACACAATAAGTCATAAGCAAACAAATATAAATCCATGGATCAAAAGATGAATGAGGATACACTGATTATGGATGAGAACGTTCGTTCCCAGAAGGAGAGAATGGAGACGTCGTCGATGTGTCGACTGATTGAGATCACGCCAGGGAGCCTGTCATCTTCAAGTATTGTAAAAATGAGCCAATGGACATTGGTGTGCGTGAATTGCATCACACGCCCCGCCCTGCAGCGCGGGTATAAATACGGAAGTGGATGCACGCACCAGTTGTTTTGCGGAACCCGGTCAGTGGTGGTACAGCAATAGTGGCTAGGGGCCTACGTCTCTGTTCCCTCCTTCAAGGAACGAGGGTTACATACGTAACCGAGACGTTCCCTTTCAGTTGCTCACGTTCAACGTAGTCGACGTGTCGACTGATTGGGATCCTATTTAAACGCCACTAGTGCTGTCACCTTCCAGTGCCTAGACAAAAGCCTCCTGGTCCTCCCGCATATTGAGGCAGATATAGTACAGGGGTTAGGCCAGGAAAGTCACTGCTGTTCCACAGGACCACTGGGAAAGCGTACCTTTTGTTGGAAGGCATACACTGCGGAAGCCACATCCTGCCCGAAGGAGGTAACATGAAGAATACACATATGGACTGAGCGAACTTAGCGGGCAGTACAACATATGCCATGTCACTGAGGTGGCCGATAACAGGGGGGAGACGCAACCAGTCAGTGACGGCAGGCTCTGCCGAGGAAGACACGGGCTTGCCGCAGGGAGTCAACCCCTGAAGAATACACATATGGGATCGCCTTAGGGATCACAACATATGGACCCCACCTAACACAAGTTACCAAGCATACAAGGGATAGGTCTAGCATCGGACGCTCCGCCACGTTCAACGACCGAAGGGGTGAGGAGGAAGTCAACAGGGTTTGGAAGAGGGAACTCAACTGGAGCAAAGAGGCACACTTATCCAATCCATAGGAGGGGAATGGCGCAGCAAGCCGACACTACAAACCGGGCTAAGGTGAAGCTGGCTTCGTGTGAAGGGAGCCCACGGAAAGCGACCGGCTCGACACATAGGCTATTTTCCTAGCGAATGTGCTGGTGTCGCCCAGCGCACAGCTCTAATTCTGTCAGTGAGGCACTCTTGTCAGCACCCAGGAATGAGCAACACTCTCTTTTTGGAGGAGCTCACTACCCAGGTGGGCACGGTGCATTTTGGGAAAAACTCACCAAGATGATGGCAAGCACAAATTTTTAAGTGGGCCAACCTCTTCATGAAAACTGCCTTCCCTTCTGCTGGTTTCTGAAACAGACGAGAGCTGGAGAGGTCCTAAGACTTTGCATTCTGTTCTGAATTACCGCAAGGGGGGAGGAACAGAGAAAAGTCAGAGCTGGGTCTGCCTCCTCCGGGGCAGCGCTTGCAGGCTCACCACCTGGTCCCGTCTTAAGAGAGAGGTTGGAACCTTGGGCACATATCCAGGCCGGGGTCTCATATTAATGAGAGTTAGCCGGCCCAAATCCAGGCACGATTCGTTGACCGAAAATGTGTGCAGGTCCCTTACCTTCTTGATAGAGCAAGGGGAGGTCTCAGAGTGCAATAGCACTGGAGATAGGTCCCGAGAAGGTATAGAGGGGGCGCAAGGAAGATTCATCTCCTTGCACCGTTCAGGAACCTGACGATCAAGTCGTACTTCGTATAGCTCTACTGCATCATGATGTGCGTTTTATGGGTGGAACGGAAAAGCCACGCTCCGACCCATCTTCTGCAGAAGGAAGCACAGAAGAGATCGAACACTCTCGGGGTCTTCCTGTGAGAAGAACACCAACAACTAACAGGTTTTTCAGCTCTCGCAGAAGTGATACTATCTACATTCCTTTTAGAGGTAGATAGCTGATCCACCGCAACGGAACCTGTATATCTCAGGTTCAGTGCGGGTGCCAATGGTGCCCCACCCCTGAGAAGTCTCTAGAGGAATGAGTCAGGAAGGCTGTCTGAGGAACGAGGTCCTAGTTGGGCCATTACGGGGCAACTAAGAGAACCTGCCCCTCTCTACCTGACTTAACACAGTGATGCGCAGGAGGGCTCACTGGGGAATTAACGCATCTTGCGTTAGCCCCAGCGTCAGCTGTATGCCAGTCTCTCCGTGTTTCAGGGAGTAAACAACTGGAAAGGGGACGAGATCAGAACATCTGCAACAGATGTAACTGTGCGGCCCCGAAGAATCCCTGACAGCTGGACCGCCTGGAGATGGAGTCTCCACTTTCTTCAGCAACAGGCTGTCGTGAGGCTACCTGGGCGGCACGATTGAGCAGGCCGGAACAAGTGGAAGAAGCGACCTCAGAAGCTTCTGACTCAATAGGAGGAGGTGGCAGGCGAGTTGTGAAATGCGAGGGAAATGAGCAACGGTCGCTGTACTGGGCAGTCCAATCTTGCTGAGCAGCGGCATCAAGCAAGGAAACTGCTAACAACTCGAGGCAATTGAATGCCAATGCAGTGTGATGTTCACTCAAACCCTTTTTTACTGCATGCCCGTTATACATGGCCCCTGAGCTAGTGTTTAGTAGACACTTGTTCTTTGAGCATTTAACCCGGAGAAACAAAAGGTCTGAACACTGCTGAGAGTTTATACCTTTCGTTGGAAGGCTGGAGCCACCTCAGTGACATGCCATATGTTGTACTGCCCGCTAAGTTCGCTCAGTCCATATGTGTATTCTCCATGTTACCTCCTTCGGGCAGGATATGGCTTCCACAGCATATGCCTTCCAACGAAATCACTATAGTCTGGGTACATGAAAAACAAGGCATTTTTTCCATATAACCATATCGGCTGGAGGAACGGCTCGATCACAACCTTCGCCAGTAGGAAGCGATGACCGCACACACGACAGGCACAATTCGGAACACTGAGGTGTAACAAATAGCGCTGAACATGGGCGGGTGTCAGACGAACTGAATCATCAAGCCGAGTCTGATGATACAAGGAACCGGCTGAGTCGGTCGGGAGCACCTTTCAGTGCTACAACGGCAATTGCCAGCTAGTGAAGCCGAGTCTGTTGGTACGGAGGAACTGACTAGATCAGCCAGGAGCACCGTGTAGTGCTACAACTGAGCGATGCAGGGGAACCACGGATACCACAGACTTCTAGGCAAAAAATAGGGAGCTCACTCATGAGCGCACGGTCTAGGCTATCCTCGTGCATGTCCATGAGTGTCTTGGCCTGATAGACCTGTAACATCAACATGGCATGCAGAGAGAAAGCAGCTTGCCCGCAAGCTCTATAAGCTCCATCTGTAAGGACATACGAAAACTTGCTGGCCCGCGAGGAGAAACGAGGCTCCCCCAACCAAGATGCAGCGCCCCCGGGACAGACCGCTCCACTAGAGGGAAAGCCACGTAACCTCTCACTGCTCCTCCTTTCAGCCCGTTTCAGCATAGCTGATAACTATGAATCCGGCTCAGGCAACGTTGTACTCCCCGAAGGGGACAATTACATTACATTCTGTAATGGACAGGCCAGCGCACTCAGCAAGGGATTCCACCGGTAGCGGTGTGATGAAATCGTGAGGAGTCCACAGGGAATGGTTACCGGGCGGAACTCCATCACTATCCTACGATCACCCAACCACACGGCACCCGAATGTCCATTGGCTCGTTTTTACAATACACAAAGATGACAGGCTCCCTAGCGTGATCCCAATCAGTCGACACTTCGACTACGTCGAACGTGAGCGTCTAAAAGGGAACTGTCCGTCTCTTCTGTCATTAATTACTTACCCTCATGTCGTTCCAAACCCATAAGACTTCCGTTCATCTTCTGAACACAAATGAAGGTCTTTTTGATGAAATCTGAGAGTTTTCAGTCCCTCCATTGATAGCTACACAACTAACACTTTGACGCTTCAAAAAGTTCATAAAGAGAATGTAAACTTATTCCAGTCCAAATTTTCTGATGAGACTTGATCGCTTAATATGATGAAAAGATTGAATTTAGGCTTTTATTCACATGTAAACATTGATCAGCGAACATAAACCGAACCTGCTTGATGCGCGAGAACAAACCTCATTGGTTGCTGAAGCTCAAACGTGCTGCGTAACACGAGAATGAACCTCATTGATTCTTGCCTGAAGTTCAAACGTGCTGCGTAACACGAGAATTAACCTCATTGGTTCTTGATGAAGCTCAAACGTGCTGTTTAACACAAGAATGAACCTAATTGGCAGATCTGAGAAGCAGAAGATTTCAATTCTTTCTTTATAATCTTTATGGATTATCGAATCTTACTTCTGATTTTAATTTCAATACAGCATAAACAAGATTATGGTATATCAGTGATGTGTCTAAGCTGCATAATTTTGCTGTTTGAAATGAGCATTTGTCACATATTGACGACGTGTCTTTGTAAAGCCATGTCCCTCACATTACTTTCTGTTCATCCAGCCTGTCGGGTTGGCCAATAGCGGCTGCAGAGAAACTGGCCAAAGCCCACGAGAAACATCAGCCTTGTGATGGAGGAAAATCCAACCAGGCTTCAGATCGTGTGCTCAGGTAACAGACATTCTCCTTGATGCTCTACCCTAGTGGGAAAAAAAGCTATAACAAAATGTATTTAAAGTAATAATATTTCGTACTAAGTATACTACAATATCATAAACATATTTACTGACATATCGCTTGAGACTGATATAAATATTATAATTGAACTTTATTTGGAGTACTTTATTACACAATGCATGTTTCTTAATATTAAGCCTAAAATGTGTTTTAATATCACTATTATTAATGATAGTAAGATATCTGTCTTTAAATGCAAGATATTTAAAGCGTACCTGAAGTATACTAGCAATAGTTCCACTTCCACAATCAATTATACTTAAGTACATCTTTAGTTGAACTTCAGCACTACTTCTGGATAACTAAAGTACATTAAGTACAAAATTAGTTGCTCCAATTTAGCAGACTTTAAGTATATACATTTTGTATACCGAAAGTACAATTGCAGGGTATTTATTTTAAGTACATAAATATATAAATGTATTCGCAGTATACTTAGCATATAATGAATGTATTTCAAATATATTTGAGTAAATTTTATCATATGCTGTAAAAAAAAAAAAAAAAAAAAAAAAAACTTTTTTTTAAAAAAAAAAAACCAAAAGTGATGAGGGTAAGACGTCTGCTCTATGACGTCAATATGTGCAGCTGTTCAAAAGTCTAGGGTCGTGAGATTTTTGGGATGTTTGAAAAAATTCTTCTGCTCACTAAGTTTATTTGATCAAAAATACAGTAAAAACAGTAATATTGTGAAATATTATTACAATTTAAAATAACTTTTTTCTATGTGAATATATATAGTAAACTGTATTTTCAGCATCATTACTCCAGTCTTCAGTGTCACATGATCCTCCAGAAATCATTCTAATATGCTGATTTGCTGCTCAACAAATATTTCTGATTATTATCAATGTTGAAAACAGTTTTTACTGGTTATATTGTTATGGAAATGTTTTCAAAAGAACAGCATTTATTTGAAATTTAATCTTTTGTAACATTATAAATGTCACTTTTTACTGTCACTTTTGATCAATTTAATACGTTATTTTCATCTACACCCAAATGCCAGTGCTTTTCTCAGATTTAACTTTCGGAGCCATTTTTTGTAATTACTTTTAACCAAAAGAACCCAAGAAACAGCTCTACAGTGACACATTTATTTAATGTCTATTTAGTTTTTATTACACTTTTTATTTAAGATTTATGTTTCTAGTGTGCTAGCTGAACAAAAAATAAGTTTAAGTTTAAGTTGTGGGTTTTTATTTTATTTTATTTTTTATAGTTTTTGTTTATAGAGTGCTGCAGGGATGAAGTCAAAACCTGGAAGGCTAACTCAACTCTTGTTCCTTAAAAATGTTCCTATGGGGTTTTATAATGGGGTTTTTCAATTTCTGAATAAGAGGTCTTTGGTAATGTTATGAACTGCTCGAGAACTTGGGTTGAAGGCAGAAGGTCAAACACACAGGAAAACAATCCAAATGAGCCAGAGGGCAGAAAACACAAGCAAAAGGATCATCCAGAAAATAGGCAGAGAATAAAAAAAAAAAAACAAGACACCAGGATAACGCTCAGAAAGGCAGTGTAATAATATACAAGACTTTGAAAAGAATGACTGAAAACACAGGGCTTATATAGGCAGAGTTTACAAGGTAATGAGACAGCTAAAACCATTAAAGCATAATGATTCCAGGCAAAGGGTTATGGGAAACTTGATACAATTAGACATTTTGTTCTACAATGTAACCTCACACCCTCAGACCCCAAAAATTATTATCTATTTACATATTAGAAACGTTTTATAAAATAAACATAACAGGT
This sequence comes from Leuciscus waleckii, assembly GCA_900092035.1. Lineage (NCBI taxonomy): Eukaryota > Metazoa > Chordata > Actinopteri > Cypriniformes > Leuciscidae > Leuciscus > Leuciscus waleckii. Next base: position 308,001 of record FLSR01000196.1, read on the forward strand.
TGAAAATCTGTGTTTCCAATATGGGTGTGTTTTGTAGAGCAATACGTTCAAGTATCATCAAGTCATGTTTACCACAGACCTTTTGTTACTCATAAATTAAAAAACCCCATTATAAAACTCCATAGGGAAATCTCGAGGGAACCAGTTTTCCGGGTTTTGACGTCAGACCTGCAGCTCTATAACCCTGGACTCTAGTGGGTTTTTGTGAAAGAATGAACTCAGTTCTCTTCTTGAGAAATCTCTATGTCTTCTTTTTCAATGCTAGATCTATTTAATTTACATATACTGTATGTCACTTGGTTTGATATTTTGTTGTCCAATGAATATGGACATTTTAAGCCTGTCTTAAGTGTACTTTTGGGTGGCTGCTTTATGATCATTATCATCACTATGACCCTTGAACATTTGACTGCTAAGGTCTGAGAAAGCTAGTTGCATTTCATGAACGTTGGGTGAGGAACTGAACCCCATTAGAAAAGCCTCTGAGATCTTCCTTCACTGTATTTCGGAGGTATGGAAATGTATGGAAATGATCTCGAGGCAGATGCATAATGAATGAGGCGGTTTAGGCAAATCACAGTCTGGATTTAGGGCTGCTGCTAATTGCAATTCTGTGCGCAAGACTGTGAGATCCCCGGCCATGCTTTAATGACCAGACTGGAGGGAGAAGATAGAGGAAAAGGAACTCAAAAGAGAGAGAGAGAGAGAGAGAGAGAGAGAGAGAGAGAGAGAGAGAGAGAGAGAGATAGGGATGGCAGCAGGACGCCCGGTGGGAGATGCCACTTTGATGCCCAGCTGGTGTTGTGGCTCATTGTGTCTTTTGTCAGACTATAGAGAGAGAGAGAGAGAGAGAGAGAGAGAGAGAGAGAGAGAGAGAGAGAGAGAGGGATGGCAGCAGGACGCCCGGTGGGAGATGCCACTTTGATGCCCAGCTGGTGTTGTGGCTCATTGTGTCTTTGTCAGACTATAGAGTGTCTCTCCGCTCTCACTTACATCCCAACACCCCCCTCATCATTTAAAATCTCCTCATAATCATCAAAATCATCATAATAAACAAGCCATTTCCTCCTAAAGGGATTTGACTACAGACACTAAAACGTGAGGTTCTATGCACTTTATTTTACAGTACATGAACGTAGGGTGTTCTTACACAAGAAAGAACTGAGTAATAGAAGTGATAACACTTTATGGTAACACTTTATTTGACAGTGTCCTTGTTACATATGTTACATGTACTTACATTAGTATTAACAGTTAATTATGCATAATTACATGCAACTAACCCTCAACCAAACCCTAATCCTACCCTAACTCTGAGTACATGCACTTAATTAATATTACTCAGTACTTAAATATATAATTATACTGTAACAATGACACCGTAAAATAGTGTAACCCACTTTATTTTACAGTATCCGTTACACATCTTAGTAATAAAAGTAAATTATGCATAATTACAACCCTAAACCTAATTACTAAGTTAATGTTGTTAGTTAATATTACTTATTAATTATTTGATAATTACACTGTAGGACAACTTAAAATAAAGTGTAACCATATAAGGTAAGTACATCAACTTAGCATGGTTTATTATTAGGTTTAGGGATCAATTCTGAGTTAGTAGTTGCTAGCCAGATATTGTAATTACTATAGTAAGGACATAGTAATTACATGCAGAACAAGACTGTGACACATTATTTTAACCTTTTTAAGTCTGACATATAAAAATAATAGCGAGTGGAACAGTTTATTGAAATTTTAAGCACAATATAAAAAATAAATCTTTAAAAAAGTTTTGCATGTGTGTTTTTGTTGAGTTTCATATTTGATACATCAGTCTTTTATGGCTCATATAGTCTGATATAGCGAGAACATGGAGCTCAAACTCAAAGAGGAAAACAACACATTTCAGAGGCCCAAACTGAGCAACAATGTACAATTTAGTGCAGCTGCTGATATTTATATGGGCAAAAAGAAGATTCTGAAAATCTGATGCTTGTGATTAAATCAGTGAGATCTTTATAACAGTTTACTTAAAGGTGCTCTAAGCGATGTCACACGTTTTTTAGGCCAAAAGCTTTTTTGTCACATTCAGCAATTATCTCCTCACTATCCGCTAGCTGCCTGTCCCCTGAACACACTGTAACAAAACGCGGTCTCTGTAGACAGCCCAGGCTCCACAAACGGCAAGAAAAACAAACTGGCCCAGCCTGGACCACGAAACATAACAAACAGTGTTCCAGCCAATAACCGACAAGAATGATTTGGGGGTTGGGGGTTGGGTGGTTAGTGCGCATGCACTTGAAGGCGGGTGTGGGGTGTGGCTTGAGAATTTTGATATGGCAGACACACGACCAAAGAGACAACATTCTGATGAACAAATAACAAAGAATAGGGAAAAGGAGAATGTCCCGTCAGCGAAGCGCTACTGCAAGAGCTGGAGTTCGGCGAGCAGCACCTCGAGCAGCTTCGGGCCCAGCAGCAGCAGCAGCCTGAGCTGTGGAGGAGGAGGAGGAGGAGGAGGAGGAGCAGGAGGAGGAGGAGGAGGAGAGAGCAGCGCCAGCAGCACCTGCAGCAAGAGCAGCTTCGACTACACACACGACATGGAGGCGGCGCACATGGCGGCCACTGCCATCCTCAACCTCTCCACCCGCTGCAGGGAGATGCCACAGACCCTGAGCGGGAAACCCCTGGACATCTGCACACAGGTACACACACGTGTGTGTGACGTCACAATATAAAGCCATTTTATTTGCTCAGGTTATTTTACATTACCATTATTATAATTATATTACTTATGTTACCTTATTATATATTAATTATTAATCTGAAGACCAACTATGTAGTGGAGCTCATCTCTAAGATGTCAAAACTGAAATAACAATTTAGATACTGTAATATTATATTATATTAATTATATTAATTATATTAATTATATTATATTATATTATATTATATTATATTATATTATATTATATCATATTATATTATATTATATTATATTATATTATATTATTTAGCCAATTAAAATTGGTTGTGGTATGGGTAGATTTCTTTATGGGTAGATACCTTTGGTATCTATATGTGCACCTTCAGTGCAATTAATTAATTTAAATAATATATAAATAATTATGTTTGATAATTATTAGTAAAATATTTGTATAAATATTGCTAGTAAATATAGTACAAAACATTGCTAAGATAAATTAAAGTAGATTTTGACATGTAATCAGTGTTTCAAGTTTGTTTGTGTTTTCTTCATGATCATTGTTTTCATGATAACCGAATCATATAGTCTACATTTACAGAGACGGGGTCATTTATTTAACTAAATCTAAAACCATGAAAACAGTTACTGGAAATAAAAGAAAAAAGAAAAAGAAAAAAACGTTGTATTCATTGGTTAATTCAGCTTGTTGGCAGCTAGTCTTATTTATTGTTGTCTGTCCTGATATATTTCACATTGATGGCGAACCAAACATTCAGGCAGTGTGCTTCTCCCTGAGTGTTATGTGTTTGGGAGCAGATCATGTACTGTCAGCCTTGAGAGGGCTGACTGCTAGCATTGTGAGAGGCTGCTGCCTGTCACTTTTTGAGGAAGATGTTCAGGCTAGCTTTCCTTATGGTTCTGGCGCCACAAACTAGTTTTGGACTAGTTTTCACGGAAGCTGAAATCATGGGGTTCGCAAATGGATCTCTCGGAGGGGTTAGAGACGAGCGCTGCTCTTTCTCTGCCTTTCCCCGCGGGATCCAGCGTACTCAGTGTACAGTGCCCGCACCACTTTGGTGCCTTTAGGAGGTTCTGCCAACCCCACCACCCTCGGTGCCTCAGGGTGCAGCGGTTTCCATCGAGCTCATGATTCAACGTCACCACAAGTTAGCTTTCCTGTAGCTCAAACAGTAGAGCGTGGGCGCTTGCAACGCCAAGGTCATGGGTTCGATTCCCAGGGAAAACAAGAACTCATAAGAATGTAAAAATGTGTACCTTGAAATGCAATGTAAGTCGCTTTGGATAAAAGCGTCTACCAAATGCATAAAAATTTAAAATGTAAAAAAAATGCCTGTATGCTTTAGGTTTCCGAACTGCTCCAACTACACTATGAGGCCAGCGTGGAGAGGCTTAGTTCCCTTAGTAGATTATCTGGCAGAATGGAGGTTTCTGCCGAACATATCTCGATGGGTCCTGCAGATTGTAGAGTAAGGTTACAGAATCCAGTTTGGCTCTCATCCACCACGATACAACGGGATGCTACTCACGTTAGTGCATCCCTAGCAGGCTCTGGTAATGGAACAAGAAGTGAAATCTCTATTAGCAAAGGAAGCTATAGAGCTTGTTCCTCCACCGACACAGAATCAGGGTTGTACGCCGTTACTTCATTGTTCCAAAGAAGGTTGCGTCTATATTAGATCTTCGTCAGCTGAATCAGTCAGTCAAGAGGCTCAAGTTCAAAATGTTGACATTAAAGCAGATCGTGACTCAAATCATATCCGAGGACTGGTTTGTCACAATAGATCTAAAAGACGCATACTACCATGTCTCCATCCTTCCACAACACAGGAAATTCCTGAGGTTTGATATCGGGGGCAAAGCATACAAATATCAGGTACTCCCTTTCGGTCTAGCTCTGTAACCCCGCTCAGGGTGCAGGGAATACGCATGTTGAACTACATAGATGACTGGCTTTTTCTAGCAGAGTCGGAGCAGATGGCGGTTTCATTGAGATGTCGTTCTTAATGCCAAGAAGAACTGCTTTCTCCATTACAGAAGATCTTGGTGAGGTATGGGACTCAGTGATGATGCGGACAGTCCTATCACCCGCTCTTGTGACTGCTATCCTTACAGCCTTTCAGAAGATAAAGCTAGGCCAGTCACTCACTGTGAAACATTTTCAGAGACTGTTGGTCCTGATGGCAGCCGTGTCGAACGTGATTCCTTTTGGCTTGCTGTACATGAGAACCTTGCAGTGGTGGCTCAGGACCAAAGGGTTTTCCCCGAGGGGGAACCCACTTCGTATGATCAAGATCACGCGGCGGTGTGTCCATGCCTTGGTTATATGGAGGAAACTTGGTTCTTGTCCCAGGGTCCTGTGTTAGGAGTTCATTTTCATCGAATCACTCTCACGACAGACGCCTCTCTCAGACTCGGATCAGCTGTTTGTCTGTTTTGGATCACCAAAGAAAGGTCTTCCTGCTTTTAAGCAGCTCTCTCGCTTATGAGGTCTCTGGTCACCGTTAACTTTGGCTGTCAGACTCATTCTACCAGGAGTATGCCGGCCTCCAAGGCCTTAATTTCGGGTGAATTTACGTGAATTTTTGAAAATAGTGGCATCATGCGTGTGTGTATTATGTGTTTAGTCTTCAAACACACTCGAAGTGCTCGACCAATCACAACACACTGGTTCAGTCGACCAATCAGAGCACATTGTTCTTTTCAGAAGGAGGAGCTTCATAGAGACAGGAACTAAACAGAGCGTTACTGACAGACTGGGAAGAGAGGAGCTGCAACAATGGAGAATATGGGGAAAACAGGGAAGCGGGAAGATGTTTTAGGTTGGGGGTGCTGTGTGGTTTTTTTTCACAATATGACATCACACCATTTTAAAGAAAACAATTCAACATATAAATAACACTTTATTTAATAGCCCACTTAAAGTGTTTATTACAAATAAAATACTAAATGCTAAAAATTAATAAATGTAAATGAACAAAAATTTGCATTGCATTTACAATCCTGTGAAAACTAACAATTGTACAAGCAGACAAAGGGAGTTTTACCAAACATCATATGACCTCCTGCTAACGCTCGGGCGGAAGATGGATTTGAGAAAAAGTGGTGCTGAACACACCATGAATGTTATTTGTGTGGGATATAGGAATTATATCCTCAGATTAACACACACTCATCCAACACTGATGCAGAGCATGAAATAGGAGGCAAGTAGAGTTGATATTATGTGGTGTGTGTGAAACATGGAGGCACCTTCTCTCTCTCTCTCTCTCTCTCTCTCTCTCTCTTTGATCTGCTGTCATTCTGATCTGCCTGCAGCAGTTCTCTTCCTGCAGCAGTGCTCTTCTCTCGCTGTCATGGGTTTAGTGTGTGATGCTTCCTCTCCATCTGCACCTCAGCTCAACACATTTATTTCAGTAGTGCAGTATTCATGCAGTCCCTCGTCTCGCAGAGGAGCCGGAGCGCTTGTTAAGCATGACTTCTCTGCTGCTTTAGCTTCAGGACTCTGATTTTACGTTGGGCACAAATAGTGACTTAAAAATACACCAGAACAACATTACACTTTAAATCAAATATTACCTTGAACTGCATAGGCTCAACATTATGCAAAGTGATTAATATGACAGGTTGAACAGGAGAATCAATGTTTTAGCTTTGCATTGTATATATATATATATATATATATATATATTGATGGCATGTCAATTTTCTTTGGGAAAGAGTAGAGTCCATCAAAACAGCCAATTCTTGTTCTTTATGGAATATTGCAGCATTTACTATAAATGATTTATTAAATGCACATCTTTTTTTAATTAATGTGGCTGGTAATCTTGAATCAGAATATCTTCCCCTCCCTCTTGCAGCATCTCTTCTCTTCTCTGATGACGAGGGCGGGGCACCTCTTCCTGCAGCAGTGCTCTTCTCTCGCTGTCATGGGTTTAGTGTGTGATGCTTCCTCTCCATCTGCACCTCAGCTCAACACATTTATTTCAGTAGTGCAGTATTCATGCAGTCCCTCGTCTCGCAGAGGAGCCGGAGCGCTTGTTAAGCATGACTTCTCTGCTGCTTTAGCTTCAGGACTCTGATTTTACGTTGGGCATCAAATAGTGACTTAAAAATAGCACCAGAACAACATTACACTTTAAATCAAATATTACCTTGAACTGCATAGGCTCAACATTATGCAAAGTGATTAATATGACAGGTTGAACAGGAGAATCAATGTTTTAGCTTTGCATTGTATATATATATATATATATATATATATATTGATGGCATGTCAATTTTCTTTGGGAAAGAGTAGAGTCCATCAAAACAGCCAATTCTTGTTCTTTATGGAATATTGCAGCATTTACTATAAATGATTTATTAAATGCACATCTTTTTTTAATTAATGTGGCTGGTAATCTTGAATCAGAATATCTTCCCCTCCCTCTTGCAGCATCTCTTCTCTTCTCTGATGACGAGGGCGGGGCAACCTGTCACTCACATGAGATCAGCCAATAGCGAACCACAACCATCCAATCAATTCCCCACAGACAAAATAAGCCCCGGCCACATTCGTCTTGTTCCAGAAGTCGTTTCACTCGGATATACATCACAATAGGGAAGACTATTTCAATTTCCAGTTCATCTTGACTTTAAAACAAGAAAAAAAAAAATATCTGCCATTGGGGTCAGAAAAATAAACTTATTTTAATGGGGTCATGACATGAGTCAAATTTTGTGCCATTTAAAAAATCTTGTTTCAAAGCTTAAAACGTCCACAATTATTGAATTATTTCTTTGTTAATATGTGCACTTTTGTTATGAATGTTAACCTATATGTTCATCATATGTGGTAATTGCTGTTAAAAAAAAAGTATTGCTTATTACATATGATGCTGTAAAACTCGCTACAGCATGTAAAACACCCTGAGTTTTGATGTTACATGCATATTTTGTTGCAAAATAATGCTTGAAAAAAGACGAACAAATCGTTTTACGTCATCGACCATAGGCCACGGCCACTGGCGTTCGGTTGCTTAATGTGCAGATACTTGCAATTGTGCTGCGTCATTTCAATAGAAAATGGAACCCATTATAATCACTGACGCTGGATTATACAGTACGCAGACGCCCGTTCAGTTTCAGTTTCAGTAACGCAACATTCGCTTTCATGTGTTCTGTTCAAAGAGCTTGTTTGCTTCTCTGTAGAGACTTCAGAAGGACACACACTCCAGGAACAAGTGGATGTTTTATTTTAATGGCGTCCCAGATCGTGTCGGAAAGATTATGTTTGTTCGGAGCATTTGACTGCAGATTGTTTTGTAAACGAGGCACAGTGTAATGGAGAGTTCACAAAGAAACTGACTGTATTGGATCTGACAGCCGATTAAAAAGAGATCATTTCAGACAAAGAGTCAAGAATGAGGGTAAAAAAAATTAAAAAAATTGTTTTGTTTTTGTTGATTTGGGAATATTTAGATACAGTATTTGTATTGGAAACAAAGAGGAAAAATACTGAGTAAAGGAATCATTTTATACAGTGGTGTTGTTTCTTTTTCTCCACTTTCCATCCATGTCTCGCGCTGTCTAATTGGAGCAGCTTTAGTTGGGGCGGCTGCAGGATTGAGATTGGCAGCGTTGGGACGTGACCTCTTTGCTTCGCTGTCTCTTCCTCTGGGGGTTCCCGTAGTAACAGAGGTCAGGGTGACTGTAGGCAGAGAGAGCTCCTCCTCATCCCTCACTAATTACATCTGATGTCTTCGCTCTGCATAACTGAATTTACTGAGATCCGTTTCGATGGGTCGTGTACATACAAACTATATTCATGATGTGCATCCTCATCTTCTTTATCTCTCCTTTACTTTTTCCATTAAAATCAAACTGTGCAGATTTTTCAAGTTCAATCCCTAAAACTTAAAATGTTGCGACTGTAAATTTCTGGCAACCACAGCTGCTTTTTTTAGCAGTAGCCTATGTGGAACAGACGGCTGAAATATTTTCCTGTTTGTTCTTCAGCAAATGGTCTTGTTCTCTATTTTTCTGTAACCAACACACACACACACACACACACACACATGCTCACTCTCTCTCTCTCTCACACACACACACACACACACACTCTCACTCACTCACTCACTCACTCACTCACTCACTCACTCACTC